>OZ022239.1:14022269-14032269 GCA_963978895.1 Erpobdella octoculata
ATCGACACATTCACCGGTCGTTAGCATCACGTGGGCCATTTATTATCCAGTTTACTCAGGTTCAGTGAAATCATCATTAATGTCAGAAATATCTTTTTAAAATATGTCATTCTTTTTGCTCGGCGTGCTTACTCATCGATCAGAAAAACTCTCCGTTATTATTTATTATTCTAGTCAATAATAATGACAATGCTTATTGTTCTATGTATATATATATATATATATATATATATATATATATATATATATATATATATATATATATATATAATATTCATAATAATTCTAATAATAATAATAATAATAATAGTAAAAATTACAATAATACTTTTGTTATTTCAAGGCCTATCCCACCCAGTTATATATTTTCATTTTTAATTATTGCTATTTATTTTATATTTAATTTATTTTTTAGACTCTTTTTGAAGTTTTTAATTAATTCACGTTCAAGTTCATCTAATCAATTATTAAGGATGAAAGAAAACAAATCCAAACAAAATTCGAAAAACTTTTAAAACACATTTTTATATTTCTACATTATGCAAATCAAGTTTTAAAAGCAAAAATAGTTTTACAATTGTTAATACTAATATTTAAGTTGAAATTTTATTACGATTTTGACATAGTCATGATTACCTAAATGTTCTTTTAATTGACGCAAGCGCCATCTATTAAATAATTTTAAACTCGTTACAAAATAAATATTGAAATTATTTGTAATAATGATTAAATCGTTTTGGAAATAATTGAAAATTGTTTCGCAGGTGGATAATGTCTATGCCAAAAGTTTCAAAGTTTGAAAAAATTAATTCAAAAATTTGACCACCGAGAGACAGAGAAAACAATTCAAATAAGACTTAGTAATAATTCACGAGTTACAATTCTTCCTGATTTTACATGATCGGCCATGTAATTCTAGATTGATGTACTGCTTATCTGCTGCAGTACAACCAAAATACGTTACTTAATTATTTTACAGGCATGTTTGTTTCATCCATAGAGTCTACGGACTTTACGGTACTTTATGGTACTAAATAACAAATCTTGCTTATCAGACGATTCACACCCTTGTGGTTGTAACATTTTAAATTAATTATTTTGCTGATTACTGGGCGGTCCTAAGAAATAGCCGTAATTATTTTAGAAATCAACAAACTGAAAACAATTTTTTTTTAACTTCACTCGATATATGTGTGCATATATGTATTTGTATGTTTGGCAGCTTTTTTGTTTACTTCAATTTGCTTAATACAATCGAGCTGAAATTTTTCTCAGTAATACTTATTGCTGCTTATTCAAATCGATTAAATTTGTAGAAAATTCGAACCACTGGATGGCATTTTATGGCCAAAAAAACATCAAAAGAATCATATTCTCGTATTAAACATCAGTAGAATCAATATAAACGTTGAACTTTTTGACGTTATAAAAATTGATTGAATTCAATCATGATTTTGTCGCTTTAATTTCACATTTAAGTTTTACGAAGAAGCTTTAATAATTCATACAACAAATTTGCAAACTTATGTCGTCTCAAAGAAGATATCAGATCTCTGGTTGTAAATTGCAGAGTCAGTGCCGGTTGTGGGGGCCCCAGGCTATAAGGGGCCACCAAAATTCAGGTGACTTCATACGTAATAAAGATCATAAGCGTACGGTACGGGAGCAAAATTCAGATTTGGGCAAAAACCTTAAAATGTTGGCAAAACGGGGTGAAAATTTGGTCAAAAGTTTAAATATTTTTGAAAAAATAGATTATGAAATTTTTAACCAAAATTCCTAAAATTTTTCAAAATTACTTACGGTGCTACTGCTCCTTTCTCCCGAATAAAAGTTTAATAGTTTTTAGAAAAATGTCTTAATATCTTAAGAATTATCTACGACCAGGAGCGTCATTTCAGCAAAAGCGTGTGGGAGTGGCGAAATGTTGCATGAAACCCGCACATTCTAAACTTTTATACTTTAAATATATTATACTAGCAGGATACCCGACGTTACCCGGGGTTTTTAAAAGTTTTTCTAATACTTGTCTCTCTCGCTCCCGTTTCCTTCCCCGTTTGTTTTCCCGTTTCTGCTTGCTCCACCGTTTCTGGTCGCTTTCCCGCTCCCGGTAGCTTTCCCGCTTCCGATTGCTTTCCCGCTCCCGGTCACTTTCTTTTTCCGGCTAGCTATTTGGATCTTGGTCGCTATGTTGCCCGGGGTTCTCAGAGGTTTTTTAGAATGCTTGTCTCTCTTGCTCCGTTTCCTTCCCCGCTTGCTTTCCCGTTCCTGCTTGCTCTCCCGTTCTTGGTCGCTTCCTCGTTCCCGGTCGCTTTCCCGCTCGTTCTTACGCTCTCAGTTGCTTTTCCGTTCCCGTTTCCGCTTATTTTGTGACTGATTTTAATTTTTTTTTATTAAATGCATGAGTTACATACAGAAAGGGTAATTTATATATATATATATATATAGCTCATGACGGGGAGGTTAGTCTTCTCTCATTTTTTTCCAAAACTTTAAATAATTTTTTCTTCAAAAAAGAAAACATTAATGGCATTTCTTTTCTGGTTCCTCCAAACGACGTTTCTGTCTACAACTACCCACACTTTTTTTTTGACTATCGATCACCTTAGAAAAAAGTTTAAAAAAAATTAAGGTACCACTATCTTCTCTCTGTTAATGACGATTTTTAAAGAAAAATTGGCATGATAGCCATGCATTATTCGTGTAATCTATCAGTAGAGGAGCCCATTAATGATTTAAAGGACCCATTAATGATTTAAAGGGCGGCCACTTACACCCTGGCCTCGGTACTGAGCTCAATGCGTTTTATATTTTAAGGAATGATTACGTTTTAGAACCGTTTGTTCAAATAGCTACTAAAAGTCTTAGTACAATAGTAAGCATTAGGAATGCCCTGGCTCCGGCCAAAATCCGGCCTTTTTTCAAATCCGGCAAAAATACTGAAAGCATATAATTAATCTATAATATATATTTATATATAATATATAATTAATCTATAATATATATTTATATATAATATATAATTAATCTATAATATATATATATTATAGAGGTATAAGATTTTCGGTAATACACGCTCTGTTAAAAATACATTTCTATTCGCCGTTTAACACTTTTTTACGAAGACTTTCCAGCTTTCGTTTTTTAAGTAAATAAAGACTAATATCCTTGTTCATGGTTACATATTTATTAGCCAACTGGCCAGTTTCGACATTAACTTGTCATCATCAGGGCTTAATTTTAAAATATAAACATAATATACAATGGTAAATAGACGTTTAAAAGTAAACTTAGAGAGACATAAAATTATACAGATATTATGGAATGTACTATGAATATTCGGAACAATTAAAATAAACTATTATAACTAAAATTAACTGTCTTCAAATTTAATGAATAATATTATTGTTATTATTACGTTTTAAACATAAATAAACGTTTCAAAGTAAAATTAAACAGACATAAAATTATACAGATATTATGGAATATATCGTGAATTACAGAACAATTTAAACTAAACTATTATAACTAAGATTAACTTCTTATGATTTCACAGGCATTACATCAAATATAAAAGTTACAAAAAATTAATTTCAATTGCAATCATGCTATAGTAAGGTAAATAGAAGTTTTAAAGTCAAATGAGATTACATGAAGTTTTACGACATATATAAAAAAAATTAAGTAAAATGATAGAATACAATCAATTGAGTAAATTAATAATGTCTAAGAATAAAAGCATTATGGAATTGTAAATTGCTTGACTCAGCAAGGATAACTACAAACAACATATGTAACTTAGTTATGATAACATATAAGATAAATTTACAAGATTTATACAAAAGGTTTGTATAATTTACATAAGTACTGTCACTTCCATACAATTACTTACGACGAACGGTTACATTCTGACTGAGGTGGGAAAAGGTTGTCATATCAACAGAAACCGGGCAGTCATATCAATCCTCCTCCACACCTTCGCACCCGCCCAGAGATGACAGAGGCCCACCGGACTCAGCACCAATCACCAACAAGCTCATCCCAACTCCAGCACCTTCAACCAAAACACCAGTTTTCCAGGAACTCCGTGCAGCACCCGACTTCGGATAATGCGTATCCTCAACCATTGAACCGGGCTGGTCAGAAGACAAAGTATTCATCGCCAACGATTTCCTCTCGCTCCCGGTTTTTTCAATCAAAATACCAGTTTCACAGGAACCCTGTGAAGCACCCGACTTCAGAGAACGTGTGTCATCAACTATTAAATTTTCAAGTTTATTGGTTGACAAATCGGTCTAAAACACGGAGGTCGATGAATGAACAATTGGCTCTTCAGTTCTATAGTATAGGTGTGCGCGGGGACGACTTTTCGTCCCCATCCCAAACCATCCCCGTGAGTGTCATTCTCATCCCCGCCAGTATCATCCCCATCCCCAACCATCCCCGCAGTGTTTCATCCCCATCCCCGACCATCCCCGCAGTCTTTCAGTTTTTCATCCCCATCCCCATCCATTCCCGCACTTTTTATCCTAATTTTTAATCAATCCTGTACATCCGGTATTTTTCAGTACATCATTTCAACCCAACTATAACTTAAGTGTTAATATATAGAATTATAATTACACCGTAGTATGACTCAATAGAAGTTATTAATTTAAGTCCATGAATAAATAAAAGTCGATATGAGTGCTTAAACCACTCGTACCATTGCGCGATTTTCACTTAGGATTTAATTGGATTTTACACATTTACGGCAAAAACTCGTCTCCATCCCCGCGGTATTCTCGCAACGTTTGTTTCCATCCCCGCAGTAACCCCGCAACGTCATCCCCAGTACCGCGGTATCCCCGCATCATTCGTCCCCATTTCCGCGGAAGCAAAATCCGCGGTATTCCCGCTGTCCCCACTACCGTGCACACCTCTATTCTATAGCCAGTTACATTATTACGTTCATTATTGACTATCGTGTTTTTATTATTAACATCTGCATTTGGAATGTTTTTGACTTTCACTTTGGTTATGCGACAACAAGCCTTAAGAGGGAGCATACAACAAGCAGCGGGCCTGGTAGAACTAGCTATTGACGGGTTAACGGCCCCTGGGACATGCGTCGAGACAGCAAGTCCGAAGAGACGAAGTGTGTGGTCAAATCTATCATCTTGGATGTTTATAGATGGCCTGTGTTGAATAATGAGTAAAGCCTCTTTAATCTTGAGTCTTTGTGGATCGGATTCAAATGTAACAATCTCTGTACTTTCTTTCAACAATTGGTGGGATGGTTTGTCTTTGTGGTTTTCCATAAAATGTGTATATACACTGCCTCCTGTGTGTGCATAGTAAGTCTCCTTGAGAGAGTTGTCCGCGTATCACCAATGTAACACTGCGGAGTTTGGTGATGATGTGGACACGTGAATTTGTATACTAGGTTAGTCCTTTGCATTAGTTTTTTATCCGAAAAGATTATTAGTAATTATTAAATTTTTGGTTTTACGATTTTGATAGTAAACGTGTAGTTGTAATTTCTTATTGCGCTCTGTTACTCGAACATTCCCAAAGACAATATTCCGTAGTACTCTTTCATCAATGCGGTAATTATCATGCATCTGTGCATGATAAAAAGTTGAATGGAGGTGTCAAGTGAGTTTGATGTATTCACCTGACTGGCAGATAAATATTTCTTGTCTACAAACTTCTTCACTATGTCATCAACCAGAGTATTGGAGAAGTCGTTATTTATTAGTAGTGATTTTATTCTGTTAACTTCAAGGCGGAAATCACTCCAATTTCCAGTAATCATGTATGCTCTTGTTAAAAAATTCATGATTACACTGATTTTGTACTTCAAAGGACAATAGGTTTCGCCGTTGAGTGTCTCTCCGCCGCTTGTTGGTTTTCTATAAACTTGAATTTGGAATCTTTGTTCTTTTATTGCGACTGATTTATCTTAAAAAAGGTAGTTGATTTTTTTAATTAGGTAATTCTAACGTGAACTTCAAGACGGAGTGTTTTTCGAATGTGTCTTTTAGTTGTGATAATTCAACCATATCTTTGCAAAGGAAAAATATGTCATCGACGTTACTTGCATACAGAGTTGGTTTATGAATAACTTTGTTGAATATTTCGTTTTCAAGATGACCCATGTAAAAGGCAGCGAACGTGGGTCCAAGAGAAGATCCCATTGCCACGCCATCAACCTGTATATATAACTGTCCTCTAGGGTGTCGAAAGGGAACCTCAGTGGTGCAGAGAAGAAGGATGTCCTTCAACAAACTTTTTTCAAAAGCAGGAGGAGCAATTGTTGGATTATTGTAAACGTAGTGTAAGATGGTGTCAATTGTATCAAGTACTGGCACATTGGTAAATAAACTTTCCACGTCCAAACAAGCCATTATACCTGAATGTTCAGGAGTAGTTCGGAGAAGACTAATAAATTCTAATGACGATGAAAGTGAATATTGACGAGGGCAGTATGGAAATATTATTGTGTTGATAATTTTAGCAAACCGATGTACAGGTGTGAGGCACTGCGAGATAACAGGTCTCAAAGGATATCCGTTCTTATGCGTCTTAACATTACCATATATATATACCCAGGGTTATAATCACCCACCACCTGTTGAAACTTGTGTTGTCCGCATTCATAAGTGTTCAATAAGTTGATTAAAATATTAACGTTCTTCTTAAGTGAATCTATTGGATTTGACTTTAACTTTTGAGGTATCTGCTAAGATATCATCCAGTTTTTTGAAATACTCATCACGGTTTAATATCACATACGTGTTCAGCTTTTCTGACAGCAATGTTTTTATTCTTTTTCAAAGATTTGGCAGCATTTAAAATATGTTGAGATAAATATTTAGAATGAGTATCGCGGTGTGTAAAACCTTCAGCAGTCAGGAGGGGTCTCAACCATTCTTCTACCTCTATCTTTCCACTGTTGGCATATTGCAAAATATTATTGTAAAGTAGTTCTGGTTCTGTTTTTTTTATCAAGGGTTCATATACAGATTTAATATGACAATTGTAACCGAGCTGTAAAAATTGATTTCTGCAGAAGTAGGCTGATAAAAGGACAGGTTCAAATAATGTGTAACATTTTCTTTTAGTAGAAATTGTCCACCGTACAGTTCGGAGAGTTAAAGAATTATAATGTTCTTTTTAACTAAATTAAACCTTGCGTATATATATATATATATATATATATATATATATATATATATATATATATATATATATATATATATTATATATATATTAATATATATTATATATATATAATATACATTTATAATATATATATATATATATACGCAAGGTTTAATTTAGTTATATATATATATATATACTTGCGGGGTGCCCGACGTTTCCCGGGCTTTTTAGAGGTTTTCCTATCGTTTTTCTCTCACGCTCCCGTTTCCATTCCCGCTTGCTCTCACGCTCCCGGTTGCTTTCCCAATTTTTGACCACCTAGAGCTCTAAAACTTTCAGGAAAGCTTTATTCTAGATGACAATACATGAATTTAATGTTTCCGATATGAATTAGGCCTTAAATCAATTAAAAGTAATCAAATAAAATTAATCAGACAGTTCAAGATACTCTTTTATAGGACACAGATATATATATATATATATTTATTATATATATATATATGTATAGATATATATATATATGCATTTCTATCTGTTGCATTTTCCTTTGAAAAAGACATAATTGCACCTCTTTGTTTTTCCATTATAACTTTTTAAAATAATTTTAAAAAATACTCTAAACAGCCTAAAACCTATCCTCAGACCTACCAAATGTATACAAAAAAATTCATAAAAATTGGTTCAGCCGTTTTGGAGGAGTTCGAAGTCAAACACTTTGACACAAGATATATATATATAATACATTTATGATATATATATATATATATATATATATATATATATATATATATATATATATATATATATATATATATATATATATATATATATATATATATATATTTATATATATAAATATATATATATATATATATATATATATATATATATATATATATATATATGCATTTCTATCTGTTGCATTTTCCTTTGAAAAAGACATAATTGCATCTCTTTGTTTTTTCATTATAACTTTTAAAAATAATTTTAAAAAAATTCTAAATAGCCTAAAACCTATCCTCAGACCTACCAAATGTATACAAAAAGTTTTATAAAAATTGGTTCAGCCGTTTTAGAGGAGTTTGAAGTCAAACACTATGACAAGAGATTAATATATATATATATATATATTTATATATATATATATATATATATATATATATATATTTATATATATATATATATATATATATATATATATATATATATATATATATATATATATATATATATATATATATATATATATATATATATATATATATATATATATATATATATATATATATATATATATATATATATATATATGTATATTTATATAGTATAAATATTATAATACATTTATGATATAAAGTACTATTACTACTAAAACTACTATTTTAAGCAATAATAAACAAATAATATCAACCGGAATGAAAAAAGAAGAAAAAATTGTGCATTTTGTTTTTTGTGCATGTCAGCATAAAAAAAAGAAAATTGCATTGTTGTGCATTCTGTTTAGTTGTGCATACTTTTTTGTTGTGTATACTTTTGTTGTGCATACTGTTTTGTTCTGCATGCTGTTCAGTTGTACATACGGTTTAGTTGTGCATACTGTTTTGTTGTGCATAATGTTTTGTTGAGTATACTTTTTTGTTGTGCATACTTTTTTGTTGTGCATACTGTTTTGTTGTCTTTTTGTGTTATTTTAGGTTTTTATGAGATGTTAAGTAGAGGCAAAATAATCTTTCTTCACATTTTCTAACTGATAAATAATTAATAGGGCACGGGGTCCATTGCAAAATTGTTATGTAACAAACGTTAGAAATTATTTAAAAAACTTATAAAAAAATAATTAAAATAAATTATCAGTCGTAACTATTTTTTTGTTTATTCTATCTATGAATGTGATATTTTTTAGACAAATTATTATCATCTCTGGGCTTGAAATCTAAAACTCCCGTGAACTGCTGGTTCGAATCTTACAGCCTGCTTCCGTAGACAGGCGGATCTTGCACACCAACACCTTTTATTTTGATTAGTTAATATATTTCTTTAAACTTATTTGAAATTCTAAAACTAAGAAAACAATCAGCACTCTACTAAGTGAATCTGGAGTTGCATGAAAATATAATGAAATTGTACTGCTTGGAGGTGTGTTGTTGTGGCGTAGGTATGTGCTGCTTGTTGGTGTGAGTGGATGTGTTGTTGTAGCGCATGTGCTGCTTGTTGGATTTGCTGGCGTGTGATTAGGTTGATAAGGAAGAATAGTTGAAATAATTTTGATCTTATCAGAGTCTCTGGGATAATGCCAACGATTATTTCCGCTCTATAGAACACGTGGAATTTTATGACATTTTGTGATGATGGTGCAAGAAGAATCAAATCTATTTTTATGTACTCATAATTTTGTTGTTTTGATATTCTCTTGTTGTAAATGCTTCTAAAAAAATATGCTGGTAATGATGATGATGATGATGATGATGATGATGATGATGACGCTGACGATGACGCTGACGATGACGATGACGATGACGATGAAGATGACGATGACAATGACGATGACGATGATGATGACGATGATGATGACGAAGTACAAATGAAAGACAACGATGATGATGATGTGATGATAATAACAATATTGAACAGTCATGATTAAATAATTTGAATATTCTAATGAGGCACTGGAATAAATTAGAAAACACTTTCTATTAGTCATGTCACATCTGGATCAATTAAAAATGATTCCTAAAAACAATATTTCTTAATGAAATGAAATATTTTAAAATTATTAGCTGGAAAGAGTTGATGAATTAATTTGATATAAAACATATGCAATTAAAAAGAAAGAGGAAAAGAGGAAAAAATT
>OZ022239.1:14034565-14037065 GCA_963978895.1 Erpobdella octoculata
TTGAATATTTATATCATAAATAAAAATAAATTTATACTTTCATTAACTTGGTTTATATTTTAATTTTGACCGGCACTCGCTTTCTTCGGCATCTGCTGCTCATATCAATATTAAAGACGGTTTTATTATAAACTTAATCGAATAAATCAAAACAATAACTTACAGAATTTCATTTCAGATTGCTCGAAAAACGAAGAAGAAAATGCAAATAAAAAAAGAAGTTTTCTTCAGCTCAAACAAATTCGGCAGAAAAATTAAACCGGAAATTGTCTGAAAATAAAAAAGCGAAGAAAGAAGTTGCGCGCCATAAAACTTGACGTCTGCCGCACTCGAACGCTCACATTTCATTGACAAAAAGCTCTGTCTTCGGACGACTGTGACAAATGGTTGTCGTCCAATGGGAGGCCGTGATAGAAAAGAGATTTGTCAGACACGTGGATCATAAATAAATAAGTCTAAAACGCTCGTGAAACATCTAGATTACAAAATTATTCCTCTAACATGCAATTTTCCTCACTTTCCATAGTTGGTATGACAGCTGATTAAATGCAAGCAAAGTTAATTCAAATCTCCTCCTTTGTTGCATTTCTACCGATTGCTGCCTTCCTCTCTCTGTCGACCGAAACGCTTGCCGACTGTTACAGTACGAATGCCAACGAGAACATCAACAACAGAGAACCGCCGCACTTCAAATTCAAAGTTAAAGAAGAACTGACCCCTGTTGGAACAATCGTTAAAAAGTTGTCCGACTGCAACTTCAGGAGCGCCTCTTATCAGGAATTCAACAGCAGCAGCGGCGGGGAACGCTGGATGTACAGGCAGATGACCGATGCCAAAGAAGCTCTTTTTTTCGAGGTCAACTATTCCACTGGTCTGCTTATCACTACGGAAAGAGTTGATCGAGAAATAGTTCCAAACTGTAAAGGAAAAGAAATATGTGAGATTCATATAAACGTCGTCCTGCTCGAATTCGTCCCACAAAAATTCTTCCACGCGCAGCAGCAGAAACAACAACACGATTCGTTACAAATGATACGAATCAGCATTGAAATACTCGATGTGAACGATCACCTCCCAAATTTCAGAGATTCTCAGTTCGAACTTTCCATCAACGAAGCAGCTGCCATCGACAGTGCTTACATTCTACCGACGGCCACCGACCCCGACAGTCCATCGTTCGGAATACAAAAGTACGAGATTGAGGATCCCAGTGACACGTTCGGCCTCCAAATCACCACGCAAAAACACAGCAGCAATTTCGATGACTTTCTCAACAACGGACGAACGTCGACGATTACTGACGTAAAATTAACTTTGAAAAGAAAACTCGATCGCGAAATGAAACCAATCTACCAGCTCAAGTTGATGGCTTTCGATCGGCAGCCCTCGTACGTCACACAACCACCGTTTATGGCTTCATCTCCTTCTAATGCTCTCACGATCATCGTCACCGTGCTCGACTCCAACGACAACCGACCTCAGTTTCTGAGAGATTCATACGAAGTGACGATTCCTGAAAATATGAAAATAAACAGTCCCGTCATCAGGGTCGAAGCCATTGACAAGGATCAAGGAGAGAACGGGCGCGTTAAATATTCTTTCTCTCGTCAAACTTTGGTTCTCCACGGTCACGTGTTCAGCATTAACGAAGATGACGGAGAAATATCGGTGAAAGGAGTGGTCGATTACGAGCAATCATCCTCCCATCAATTGATGGTCATTGGTCAAGATGGCGGTGTAGATGTTCTGTCGTCGGAAGTTCTTGTCGTTGTTAAGATTAAAGATGAAAACGATAACGGACCTACCGTTTCAATTCACACCTTGTCATTCGATCTGACAGAGGACAACGTTAGGCCAAAAGTCAACCCGTTTGTTAAACTAACAAGTCATTACCGCAATCGCCACCAGGACCTGAGCATTCTGGAAAAACTTCTAACAGGCAGCATGGCCGCCTATGCCGAAATAACTGAAGATTCGCCTGTTTCGACGTTCGTGGCACATGTTAGAGTTCACGATTTAGATTCTGGATTGAACGGTCGTACCAATTGCTCCATTTTTCAATTTCCCAACGACGAGACAATCTTAAAGAATAATCTCAACAACTTCATTAACAGTGCGTATCCGTCTGAAGTCGAACCGAGTCATTTCAGACTGGTGATGCAAGATGCGACTGAATATCGTGTAGAAACCAGTCACGATATAGACAGAGAAACACAGGACTTATACTTACTTGTTATCAAATGCAGAGATCTTGGTACACCATCTAGATTGGCTCAGAAGTTTCTAGTGATTTTCATAACCGATGTAAACGACTGTTCACCGAAGTTCACTCAAGCCGTCTACAACGTGAGTATTGTTGAGAACAGTCCGCCAGGGACGCCAGTGCTTCAACTGTCAGCCGTAGACTGCGATATCGGCAAGAACGGTCGCTTCTTCTTTCAAGTGCCCGATAACATACTGGATGTTTTCAATTTAAACAGATCGACAGGTCTTTTCACCG
>OZ022239.1:14042065-14149565 GCA_963978895.1 Erpobdella octoculata
ATGATTTGCTCCTGTGCATTATTTGCCACGTGGGTCGCAGTAATACCATGGTTCACGTCTGACCTGTACAGCCTGAATGTCACGTGATGGAGACGGACACCTCGCGTCAACATTTCATTACAAGCAGCAGATCAAATTATTTCTCTCAA
Organism: Erpobdella octoculata; assembly: GCA_963978895.1. Taxonomy (NCBI): domain Eukaryota; kingdom Metazoa; phylum Annelida; class Clitellata; order Hirudinida; family Erpobdellidae; genus Erpobdella; species Erpobdella octoculata. The sequence goes on from OZ022239.1 coordinate 14,042,215, forward strand.
AACACAATTCATTTGAGTACTCCATTTTTATTTGAAAAAACATGGTTATATTTTTTGCAATTTTTTTGCAAAAAACAAATTGTTTTTTTCATTTGGGCTAAAATGAGAAACACAATTTGTCAAAAGCAGCAAAATTATTTAAATTTTTTAATGAAAGTAAAACTACCTATAAAAACAATTATTCGTTTTCAATATAAATTAATAAAATAACATTGACGTACCAGGGAGGACGACTGACGACATGTAAGTTAACTTTTACAAAAAAGTTGGAGACTGAGGAGGTCAATACTTTATATTTTTTTTCCTGTAAAGCTGGTCGAAAATTTTTTAAAAAGTAATTATTGACTGAAGAGAATAGTTACACCTTATTGTTAAAAAAAATATTTCTTAAAATGCCCAACTTTTAATTTTTTGGGAACGTAATTATACCGGAAAGTAGGTAAGATTTTGTAATGGGGGAGGGGGCAATTTTATTTTAAACTAACTCATTTTTAAATTATGCACCTAAGCAACTTGCAAACACCCTAAAATATTTTAATTTCAAATTAAGACTAAATATGACCTTGATGTGATTTGTCGTGGAAGGTCAGAGGTAAGATTATTCGTGGCGTGACCCGTGTCTTCCAAGTACAAACAAGTTTGCTTAAAAAAGTTAAAAATCTATTTCAATTGTGAAAAACGTTTTTATAGAAAACTAATAAAACACGTATCTTAATATTTGTTAAGAAAAATCTAAACACTGGATTCCAAAATTTTCACGTTTTTCAGTTTTTGAATTCTAAAGCAAATAATTCTTAATTCCACCCCACATTTGAAATCCCAGAAACCAAATTTGAAAAAAATCATGAAACACCAATCTTATTATTTTTTAAGAAGAATCTGGACACCAAATTTCCAAATCTTCGCATTATTGGTTTTTGAAATGTGCGTTTTTTTAAAGCTTATCTCCCTGCTTTATCTCTTCAGGAGCAACATTTTCAAAAACTCTTTCTTAGTTGGTGCATACGCTATAAAAGTAATATAAGTTCCAAATTTCACGTTTCTGTGATGAGGCGTTTTAACTCGGCGTTAATTATGAAAATGTCAGTCAGTCAGGACTTGTTCTTTTATATATATATATATATATATATATATATATATATATATATATATATATATATATATATATATATATATATATATATATATATATATATATATATATATATATATATATATATATATATATATGTGTGTGTGTATATATATATATATATATATATATATATATATATGTGTGTGTGTATATATATATATATATATATATATATATATATATATATATATATATATATATATATATATGTATGTATATATATATATATATGTATGCCCGGGATTTTTAGAGGTTTTTCTAATGTGTTTCTCCCTTGCTCCCGTTTCCTTTCCCGCTTGCTTTCCCGCTTCCCGGTCGATTTCCCGCTCCCAGTTGCTTTCCCGTTCCCGTTTCCGCTCATTTTCAAATTCCCGTTTCCACTCGCTCTGCTCATTTTGTGACCGATTTCATTTTTTTTTCTATAATTTTGTGTGAAAAGTTCATTACGATCGGAGGAATGATGTAGCTATGCATAAAGGACATACATACATACATACATAAAAACAGTCATTATATATATATATATATATATATATATATATATATATATATATATATATATTTATATAAAGGACATACATACATAAAAACAGTCATTATTATATATATATATATATATATATATATATATATATATATATATATATATATATATATATATATATATATATAAATATATATATATATATATATATATATATATATATATATATATATATATATATAGATCTTCTATTTACGTTAATACAACACTATATCTCCTGATTAAATATGAAATATCGCAATAAACAGTCTAAGAAAAAAATTTATGTCCAGAAATCAGATTACAAGGCTTGCGTGAGGTGGCGAGGGGACGACCATGCAGACTTTGCTGAGAAAGCAATGGAAGAACAACTGGAACACTTGCAGCAGCAGCATCATCAACATCATCATCATCACCAACAACAACAACTACAACCAGCCTGCGCATTCTCGAACAACGGCCATCAAAAATATCCTCAAATGATAGGCGCAAACCTCAGTCCTTGTTCTCCTAGGGAAGTTAGTGGATGTTTTACCGTTATGAAGTTTATTGTTATTATTATTGGGATTATTTTTATCATTATTATCATTATTGTTCTTATTATTCATGTTATTTTATTTTCACTGTGTAATTTGTTTAAAAAAAACACTTCTTTCGTGTTATCCGTTACGACCTAATCTTGAGGAGCCATTTCGAGCATTGAATAATTTATTATAAGATCCGCAAATGAAACAAAGCACTAAGTGTCTTTTTTTAATTTAAAAAAAAAGAATTTTTTTTCTTCTTGAAAATCAGAGAATTTTTGCTGTTGAACGAATGATGCCACAACTCACAACTCACGACTCACAACTTGCGATTCACAACTCACAACTTCATAAGGAAATCTCAACTTTGTCCCTTCGTCTAATCATAAAAACTCTCATTAAAATACCGCAACCGCATCTGAGAAAACCTTTTGCAAATAAAATTTAAGAGAAATCACGTGACCACCCGAAGATGGAAAGCTGTTGATTTAATTCTTTTTTTGTTTACAGCGACGTGTTGATTGGTTGGTTGGTTTAACTTAAAAGAGAAGAAATTGATGCGTTTGTAGTTTTATTATGACTCATCATGACTCGTTGAATCTTAGTCACTCACAAGCGTTTCTTGAAGATGATTTTCTATTATAAAAACCAATTGGTTAAGATTCTAAATTAATATCTAAAAAAGTGTCAAAAAATCATTTAAAGTATAAAACAAGAAGATTAATTATGGTTGAAATCAATCGCGAGATTTTCAATCTTGAGAGCAGATGCGCTTATAAAATCTGAAGATGCCACGTCACACTGGTTCTTGTCATTGTGCAACCTTGCGTTAATGAAAGACCATGTGAAATATGGTGTGGCTGATGATGGGGTAAATGATGCTGTGTATGGGAGGGTAAATAAGAAGCGGATTGATCGATGCTTGGTGGCAATTGGGTGGAAGGAATTGTGGATGGGTGGGTTGATGGGTCGGTAGGTGGCCGAGGAATTGATGTTAGGGGTAGGTGGATGAATAAATGGATGAGTTAGTGGTTGGGTAGGTGAAAGATAAAATGAGAAAAAGTAAATTGATGAGGATGTAGTTATTTTTAACGCCAGGCGGTATATTCCTCGTGAGATGTTAACCCCGATGTTGTAGTGAAACTAAAAATTGTCTTTCTTATTATTTGTGTCTCTTTTGAAGGGCTTGTTTGCAAGCAGTTCATATATTTCGTATCTTCTCCATTCTCTATCGCTTTTTTTACCTTATATATATAATTTCCGATGTCTGTGGGTATCTATGTTAGCAATTTCGCATAACGTGGTGGTCAGCAGTCAGCAGTTGATAAAATGAGTGCGCGCAGGCGTGTAATAAAAGTTGTTACGCAATTCTACACTAAAAAAAGGCGCTGCAATCGCAAAATGATATAAAATGACATTTAAAAAAATCCATCATTTTTGACGGGTTATCTCTAGTACTTATTCATATAATTTTCAATTATCAAACTTCATAAAAATAAATAAAAAAGATATAATCTCTAATTTTTATTTGTAAGTGTTCACTTCGACAAACTTAAATTACGGGTATTGCGGTTAATTTGATCTAGTTAAGTGCTTATCGAAATTATCATATTCCAATAAATTTTAAGACCATTCTAAAGAACTGAAATACGGTTGTCTATATTACAACAATACACACATATTTTTCTTCTATTCTTCATTTTTGCTCTCAAAACTTCTATCCTTATCAATAGTATCAACATGCAACCATCGCTATCAATCAGCCTCAATTGCAAGGTTTCCCGCATTATTATCATCATCACCACCACAGTCATCGATTTATTAATCATCATCATTCTCCTCGTCATCGTCATCGTCGTCGTCGTCGTCATCGTCATCATCATCATCATTATCATCATCGAATTGCTGTTTATATAATATTTTAGCAAAGTTTAATAATCATTCCCACAAAGAGAGTTATTGTTATAAATAAACAATTAGATGTTGATGCTATAAAACTGTACCGATGACAGCATCCTGACAACCAGTCTACAATGCTTCGAATAATGACAAGATATTTGCACAATCCACACGTCCTATTCTCTAATAATTCAGAAGATAATTATTCTTTAGACATGACTGTATTAAAAAGATACCATTGTGGTATTACCGTAATTCCGTTGTAGTACTAAAATAATAATATTGTAGTATTACCAAGAGTTCATTGTAGTACTAAAATAATAATTGTAATGATTTGGTATTAAATTGTGGTATTAAAATAATATTGTTGTCAGGTGCGCAGCTAAATAGGGAAAACATGAATAAATGTCCCCCGGCAGAAATTTAGACATTATTTTAGCTGGTCAATAGAGCTTCTTGGGCTCTTTTCTCATTTTTCACTATGTTACGCGCCTCTGCAGGTACTTATGTTTACTTTTTCAATGGGGAACACCTAAAAAAAGGTTATTTTTTTAAATAAAGTTATATTTTACAAACTTTTATTTTGGTTACAATCTCTGTTTGTGTGTGTGGCTTTCTCTGTACGCAAATCTTGCAAGTAAAATTTAATCAATTCTTTTATTATTTTTTTGACAATGTTCAACGTGGCGTCAGTCGTTAGACTTCTAGGCCACGAAGAAAGGGTTCTTTGCAAAGGCAGCCATTTATGGGAGCCTACCCCTTTAGCAATGCGAGTGAACTCCTTGCTTAAGGGAGTTACGCTGGTGACACCGGTGAGGCTTGAACTGCCGACTAGAGAGTGACACGGGGACAACATTTCTTCCCCATCCCCACCCCGCAAAGAAAACTCTTTTCCCGTCCCCTCACTGTCCCCTCGCCCCATGTCCCCATCCCCACCCCATCCCCTCAATATCTGTCCCCATCCCCTACCCATCCCCGCAGCTATCATTCCCAAACCCTCATTGTCCCCGCATTTTAAATTTTTATGCAAGTTTATTTTGAAGTTAATTATTAAAAAAATTTACAAAAAATAGTCATGTTTTAAATGAAATAAGAAAATAAAAAATATTAGTTCTTCAATCCATGAGTGCCTTGACATTTGTCGAATCGCAAGCGTTCACTTTTAATTGAAATTAATTTTTCGATGTCGCATTTTCCCATTTCCATGTTATTTAAAACTACAAGCGAAAATGTACTATTGAAATTAAACCGATTATAAACCTGTTAACCGTTACGCAAGTAAATAGCTGGATAAAACAGCGTATTTCGCCCCCCCCAATTCTAAGATATGTACTTACTTTTTCGAACTTTATAAACCTGTTAACCGTTATACAAGCTCATATGGATAAGGCAGCGGATTTCGCCCCCCTCCTGAAAAATTCTAAGACATGTAATGTTTTGAACTTTATAAGCCTGTAAACCGTTATAAAAGTTCATAACTGGATAAGGCAGCAGATTTTGCCTCCCCACCCAAATTCAAGATATGTACCTATTTTTTCGAACCTGTATACAAGTTCATAGCTCGATAATAAGGCAGCGGATTTCGCTCCCCCCCCCCTGAAAAATTCTAAGACATGTACTTTTTGAACTTTATAAACCTGTTATGTAGCTGGATAAAACAGCGTATTTTGCCCCCCCCCCCCATTCTAAGATATGTACCTACTTTTTCGAACTTTATAAACCTGTAAACTGTTTATAAACTGTAAACATTATACAAGTTCATAGCTCGATAAGGCAGCGAATTTGCCCCCCCCCCTGAAAAATTCTAAGACATGTACTTTTTTGAACTTTATAAACCTGTTATGTAGTGTTTAGCTAGATAAGGCAGCGTATTTCGCCCTCCCCCTTACTGAAAAATTCTAAGTTATGTACCTTTTTTGAACTTTATAAGCCTATAAACCGTTATTCTGGTACATAGCTGGCTAAAGCAGCGTATTCAGGAATACTCACAAAATTGGGAATGTTGGGTATCTATCAACACACCTGCAATATAGTGTATTTTGTATCCAATGCGGTTAACTTATTAACGCATCACTGCAAACATCTCAGCAAAACCTTGGGATGCAACTTTTTTTCACGGCCCACTTATATTTGAAAAAAAAAATCTAAAACTTTTTAAAGCCTTTCTTTAATTTTTCCTCCAAAAAACTGATGACCGGGGGGTTAGTCGGAGCTGCTTTTTCAAAATATTTTCAAAGCCACTTTTTTATTTTTTCTGTATACAAACTAATAGCTGGTGACCGGGAGAGGGGGCTAATAGGAAGTAGTTTATCCATACATATTAAACCACTTCAGGGGGCCCACTAGTTGGCCTATCCAACCTCAAAAACCTAAAATATCAGAATAGAAGCTTGAAGTGTACCTATATAAAATTACAGATTGTGTTTAAATTAAAAAACAAAACAGAAAATTAATTCTGTAATGCAAAGATTTACGATAAATATTATTTTTATTTATTTTTTTTTGTCATTTTATTTTTATAAACTATTCCAGCAAATCTAAAATGAAGTCATAAAAATAATAAACAATATGGGTGTTGCTGATGCACCATGGTTTTACATATAATATTTACATTGTCTTTTCAACTCCCGCTATAATTTTAGTGGTTTTTTGGCCATTTTCATTTCGCCCCCCCTTTAGAGATAGCTCGCCCCCCCCCCCCAGAGCATGACGTCTAGTTGCGGGGCTGCAGGACATTCAACCGAAATGAAATGCAAAAATAAAGATATCCCGGTAGAATTAGCTAAACGAAGTACAAAGACAATTAAACAAAGTAAAAAAAAATTAAAAAAAATTTTTGAATTTTTAAAAATTAGTTTAAAACTTCATTACCGTTCCCGCGGAATTACCGTCAACATTTTCCCCATTACCGCAAATTTTCCCCCCATTTTTTCCCCGTTACCGCGCGGTAATGGTGAAATCATTGAAATTTGTTCCCGTTACCGCGGTATTTACCGCGGTCGGTATTACCGTGTCACTCTCTACTGCCGACCTAATGATAATGATCGACAGGCGAACGCTCTACCGCTCTGTCACCAGCGCCTTTTTGACTAGCTAGGAAACTGAAACTTTCAGCATACCTTTATATTGGATGACAATATATTTTTCAATTAAAAAAACGTAATTTGAACATCTTTCTTTTACATACACACACACACAGATAAGACATCGAGTGTATTTGAAATCAAAGTTTGTGTTAAAAACTAGTTTTTTCCTTTACTTGTTTTAAATGAACATGTGCAAATTGCACAATCTTAACCAAAAAATGTTCTTTGGTTCTAAAATAATTTTAAAAGGCTAAATATTTATTCTTGGAGGAGGGGATGATGTGTTATCTTTTTAAATCCTTTATATTATTTTCGATTGTCTTCCAGTCACAAACTTTGAGTCTCAAAATTAACTCACTTCCCGTTATCCGATCGAGCTGAAATTTGGCACATCGACTTGGGCTGCGAGACAATTGAATCTATCAAAATTTCAGTCAAAACGGCCCCCGTCAAAACGGCCCCCGTCAAAACTGCCCCCGTCAAAACTGTCCCCGGCAAAACGGTCCCCGTCAAAACGGTCCCCGTCAAAACGGTCCCCGTCAAAACGGTCCCCGTCAAAACGGCCCCCGTCTAAACGGCCCCGTCAAAAAGGTCCATATTTTTGAATTTGAATTTAATTTTTGAATTTGGCTCTGGGCTTAAAAATAAAAATCTAGGATCGTATATAAAGGATTTATAATAAAAACTTTGTTTTTATGGGTTAGTTTTTTTGAGATAAGGTTCCCCCGTCAGAAATTCCTCGCTATGCGCCTGATTATTGTTATAGTATAAATAATCAATATACCATTTAGTAGGGATGTCACGGGTACCCGAACCCGAACCCGAGTTCGGTACTACCCGGTCTTTTTCTGATACCCGAACCCGAACTCGAACCCGAAAGTGTGAAAATTTGATACCCGAACCCGAACCCGAACCCGAAAATGTGAAAACTTGATACCCGAACCCGAACCCGAACCCGAAAATTAGAAAACTTGTAACCCGAACCCGAACTCGAACCCGAAAATGTGAAAACTTGATACCCGAACCCGAACTCGAACCCGAAAATGTATAAGCCTAATACCCGAACTCGGAGTTGTGAACAAATACATTTTTTTAGTAAATAAATATTTATTCCAGTTTTAAAAATAGCAACACAAACAGAGTTTTCATAACTTTTCAAGTTTATTAAAAATGAAATAGTATTAGGAACCGATTTCAGGCAAGTTGTACTTCATAAACAACAGTTTTTCTGCTGTCTTGCCTGATAATCGGTTCCTTAGCGCTCATAAATAATTGCAGCACCACTGAACAACGGTTCCGATGGAACGCTGGTAGCTGGGGCCGCCAAGTAGCGTTTAGCGATCACCGCTAAATTTGGAAAGTTTGTTCTGTTATCTTTCCACCACAAAAGAGGGTCTTCGTCTAAAGTGTTCCTTTTTTTCTTCAAGCCGCGAACGAACTAAAATAATTAAGCCTCCTTCGGTCGAAGAAATCCCGGATAGCCATGACTCTAAACTTTTTACTTCAGTTATATAACCTTATATTTATTCATTCATATACTCAAAGTTTTTCGGATATAACAAAGACCCTTTGTTATAAAGATAATCTTGCATAATCCTAAATTTTAACTGGCAAAGTCTATAAATGATCTATGCGTCACAGTCATTTTATTGGCAAATGTGTAAACTAGAACACTAATCCGCCTGATTACCCAACCGGACCGAGCCGCGAAAAAATTAATAAATGAAAATAATTTAAGAGGTAACGTATTATACTAATCGCAAGCCATACAAGTTTTGTATTATCACCTTTGCGTAACAAATAACACAAATAGGTCATTTTATTGGTGAGTGTGTAAGCTAGACCACTAATCCGCCTGATTATCTGGCCGGACCGAGCCGCGAACGAACTAAAATAATTAAGCCTTCTTCGGCCAAAAAATCACATTATTTGGAAAGCTAAAAAATTAACTTGTTAGAGTTTATTCAATACGTGTAATTTCCAATGGATGAATTGATCGCTCTTGTTTGTATATGTATATACACTTGGTAAATTTAAAATCAATCCACGAATTTGAAATCATAAGCCAGTACCCGAACCCGAACCCGAACCCGAACCCGGTTTTTGGAAAACTACAAACCCGAACCCGAACCCGAACCCGAAAACCTGAGTTTCACAAACCCGAACCCGAACCCGAACCCGAAAACTCGACTTTTACAAACCCGAACCCGAACCCGAACCCGAAAACTCTAGTTTCACAAACCCGAACCCGAACCCGAAAACTCTAGTTTCATAAACCCGAACCCGAACCCGAACCCGAAAACTCCAAAAAGTACTACCCGTGACATCCCTACCATTTAGGTACTAAAATACTATTTTTATCGCATTACCAGGATTTTTGTATTTAATAATCTTATTTTAGTCTTAAAATAACACCGATTAAAGGTATGGATATTAGTATCTTAGTGATGTAATGACGTAATATGATAATAACCTAACGTATATTCAATGTGTGCTATATAACGCCTCTGTTAAAATTTAATCATTTACGGTAACGATGACTTGAGGGAAGTTGAAAAAATTGATTAAAATTATTTTTATGCTGTTTCAAGGACAGAGTGTCATGGGATGCCAAATTTTTAATGAGATTAAACTCAAGTGTTATTTATTTTCTTTCATTTTTCTTCTTTCTTCCTTTCTTCTTTCTTTATTTCTCTCCTTCTATTTCTTTCTCTCTCTCTCAGTATTGTTTCTTTTTCTCTTTATTCAAAAATTCTTCTCTATTGAACTTGAATGATTTAGATACATTTCTGTCTTTGTAACATATATGTGATGACAACAACAATAAGTAGACCATCTCAACAAGAATAGCTACTACTATTTTCTAATGATCCCCTGGAAAATCTTATCTTATTCATGGTCTTTTGCGGAAGCAGGAATTCGTGACTTGCAATTCGCTATGAAACATTAACATTCTCCCTTCAAAGGCAAAAAAAACGACATAGATATATAAAGTTATTTCATTTCCTATAAAACTCAATATTTTTCTTCTCATTCCTTGGCCATTTCTCAAACAGCTTCCTGTCACTGTCATGGACATCCGGGAGCCATCTTATATGAGTCATATACGTCCCGATCATATCCGGATACCATCTTATTTGAGTCATATACGTCCCGACGACACCATAGATCGGCCAGTTGGGCGAAAAAAAGTCTACTGTGGGTAGTGTATGTCTACATGTTGTGTATGTGCGTGTGTGTCGTGTGTGTGTACGTGCGTAGTGTATGTGCGTGTGTGTGCGTAATTATGTGCGTGAGTTAAGGCAGTGTATGCGTGTGTGTAGCCATTGTTTGTCTTAATCGAATTTTTCCATGCAATTCTTGGCCTTTTCGTTTGTTTCATGCATCGTCTTTGTGCCACACATCGATCCACCTGGAAATTTCAATTCAAAGAACTCTCCCCCCTCCCTACTTTCTCCTGACAACGATTTTCTTTTTATTTTTACAACATGAATTTTCATTTTTTAACGACATGAAAATCCTGAATTGAAATGTTATTGTTTCAAAAAAAATTATTCAAAAAGATTAAACGCGCTTTATAGAGAAATGCACTGAAAATTACTTTTTATAGTTCACAATACTACTTCTGATCACAGCATCTGCGTATGCCACTAAAAATTAGGGATGTGCCTGATATCTCTTTGCATCCGGCAACCGATCGGATATCAGCTATCCTGTGTCACGTATCCGGCACTTATTTTTCGGTAAGAAAGATGCATAAAAACAACCAAAATAAATAAAAAATTTGCGAATTTTTCACAGAGCAGAAGGAATTCTTTTAAACTTGCAAGTGGTGACATTGCATCAGCATAAACTTCTTTTTGATGATTTCAATCAAGTGTGCAAATCTAAACATGGCTGATTCTCCTAATAGAGCTTGTAGTTTTATTTGGATGTATAATTTTATAAATGCACCATACAGTTCGATGCAATACTTGGCACCTCCATTTAGTAGTGTTTCAAATGGGTGACTTTCATCACTGAAGGAGATGTTCTAACAGGAAATAAAAAATTGGTTATTGCCTGAAAGTTTTGACCAACTTATATTTTTTATAATCGAAATGCTCTTAGTCTATTTCAAATATGACTTATATAAATAACTTAGGTTGCAAGTAAATTGTTTATTGTATTTATGCTTGTAGGTTGTCATAATGATTGTTTTTCAAATCAAACTATACATTTTTTAAGTGGGTGAGTTTTATAATAATCTTCAAAACTTTAAAATAACCCCAGAATCACACTCGCAATGTAGTCTACAATGAAATTTTTTGCATCTAACTGAAGAAAAGTAGATTGAAAGAGCACGAGGCGGCTTGCTGTCCCAAAAACAGCTAGTAAATATATACTATCATATATAAAAAATGTATACTAGTGTATATGATAAATATATACAAACAGGAGTACCCGATTGTTTATCAAAGTGTTTAAAGTTATTGCTGGCGATAAAGTGAGTCGCAATTAGATTACAAAACTTCTTTCTGACAGACAGACAAGTAAAGTTAATTGAAAGCGTGTAAATCATGAGAATTAATATGGATATAAATTGATGCTGCTTTCTCAAAATTAACTTTTTATAACTAAAACACCTATATTGCTTCAAATTTATTTGGTTTTAATGAAATAAATGTACAGTCTGATTTAATGTGTTTCAAATTTATAAGTTTTATTAACTATATTACTGTCTATCTTTATCTTTGTTTTTTTTTAATTCGCAGCCTTGATAATTTCTATAAAACACGTATTTATATAAAAAAAATGTCTAGTAAATTATGTTTTGTGGAACATCGCCAGGAAGCGTAACTAGTAAGAAGTACTTTTTTCAAGTCTCCTGATAATTTCGCAAGCGGGGATCCGTGAAATCGCCGTGAAATCTCCTGTGCTGGAAATGAAAAATTCTCACGCTACTTGCAAGATGGATGGACTGATGAATCATTGCATGAATATAGCTGTGTCTGCAACTTTTAAAATTCTTCGACAAAACATTTTTTATATCTTTAATGTGAGCTTGACGTCACGTGTCATTGTTGAGGGGGTGTTTTTGATTGTTTGACTAGTGAGCTTTGGGTACGTTTATGGAGGGAGAGGGTGTGCACGGGTGGTGGGCATGTAAGCAGGTGTGGATTGTCACCCTGAATATGTAAGTAGTCATCTGAGTGTGGGTTGTTGTAAATGTGTGAGTGGGCGTCTATGAATGTGGGGATGCAAATTTGTTTATGTGTAGGTGAGTGGGCACCTGTTTCATTAACATAATTTTTAAAATATGACACGTTTTAAACAGCGCGCAAATGTTTTTAATGCTGGAATACTGGCGCTATAGAGGAGAATGTATATATTTTCTTACTTTTAACCTGCATGACCTGTATGACCTGCATGACCTGTATGACCTGTATGACCTGTATGACCTGTATGACCTGTATGACCTGTATGACCTGTATGACCTGTATGACCTGTATGACCTGTATGGCCTGTATGACCTGTATGACCTGTATGAACTGTATGACCTGTATGACATGCATGACCTGTATGACCTGTATGACCTGTATGACCTGTATGACCTGTATGACCTGTATGACCTGTATGACCTGGTTATCTAATTATGAATATTAACATATTTGCATAACCATTGGAACAGATAACACATAATAGAATATGCTGCCTCCGTTTTTAGCCATAATTATAATTATGTGAAATGTTCATCTATATATATAAAAGAACATGTCCTGACTGACTGACTGACTGACTGACTGACTGACTGACTGACTGACTGACTGACTGACTGACTGACTGACAGATGACTGACTGATAATCAACGCCGAGCTCAAACGCCTCATCCTAGGAACGTGAAATTTGGAACTTATATTACTTTTATAGCGTAAACATCCGCTAAGAAAGGATTTTTAAAAATTTTGCTCCTGAGGGGAAAAAACTGGAAAACAAACTTTTTTCTAAAACAATATATATCTCGAAAACCAAAAATGAGGAGATTTTGAAATTTGGTATATAGATTCTTTTTAAAAAATAAAAGATACGTGTTTTACCATTTTTTGAAAATTCGGTTTCCCGGACCTCAAATGTGGGTTGGAAAATTGGGTTAATTGGTTTTTAAAGTAGCTTCTACTCAAAAACTGTTAATGCTACAGGAGTAAAAATTAGTATTTAGTTTCTACTCCAAAAATAATGAAAAACGTGTTTTAGCATTTTTTGAAAATTTGGTTTCCAGGACTTCAAATGTGGGGTGGAATATAAGGTTAATTGTCTTTCAAAGTAACTGCTACTCAAAAACAGTAAATACCACAGATGTAAAAATTATTATTTAGTTTCTTTTCTAAAAATAAAGATATACGTGTTTCACCATTTTTTACAAATTGAAATTTGGTTTCCCGGACCTCAAATGTGGGTTGGAAAATTGGGTTATTTGGTTTTTAAAGTAGCTTCTACTCAAAAACTGTTAATGCTACAAAAGTAAAAATTAGTATTTAGTTTCTACTATAAAAATAATGATATACGGGTTTCACAATTTTTTGAAAATTTGGTTTCCAGGACTTCAAATGTGGGGTAGAAAATAGGGTTATTTGGTTTTTAATGTAACTGCTACTCATTAACTGTAATTGCCACAGATGTAAAAATTAATACTTAGTATCTACTCAAAAAAAAAGATATACGTGTTTCATCATTTTTTGGGTTATTTGGTTTTTAAAGTAGCTTCTACTCAAAAACTGTGAATGCTACAGGAGTAAAAATTAGTATTTAGTTTCTACTCCAAAAATAATGAAATACATGTTTTAGCATTTTTTGAAAATGTGGTTTCCAGGACTTCAAATGTGGGGTGGAAAATAGGGTTATTTGTTTTTTAAAGTAACTGCTACTCAAAAACTGTAAATACCACAGATGTAAAAATTAGTATTTAGTTTCTATTCTAAAAATAAAAATAGACGTGTTTAGCCATTTTTTACAAATTTGGTTTCCAGGACCTTAAATGTGGGGTGGACAATAGGATTACTTGGTTTTTAAAGTAGCTGCTACTCAAAAACTGTGAATGCTACAAAAGTAAAAATTAGTATTTAGTTTCTACTCTAAAAATAATGATGTACGTGTTTCACCAATTTTTGAAAATGTGGTTTCCAAGACTTCAAATGTGGGGTGGAAAATAGGGTTATTTGGTTTTTAAAGTAACTGCTACTCAACAACTGTAATTGCTACAGATGTAAAAATTAATACTTAGTATCTACTCAAAAAAAAAAAGATATACGTGTTTCACCCTTTTTTAAAACTTTGGTTTCCATGTCTTCAAATGTGGGGTCAAAATAAGGGTTATTTGATTTTAAAATAACTGTTACTCAACAACTGCAACCATTACAGATGTAAAACTTAGTATTTTGAGGTTTTGTGCCGGTTAAAAGTAGCTGAGTCCAGTTTATCACCGGTCGGGCCAAGCCGTTATTTTAGGGTCTTTTTATGGGCTAGGTTTAACCTTAAATCAAGGTGGTACAGGCCAAGGTTTTTCACTAAGCATATAGACATTTTAGTGATTTTAGGGTCTTCAGACGGGCCGAGCCAAACCTGAAGTCAAGGTGGGACGGGCCGAAGTTTTTTACCAAGTATATAGAATTTCTAGGCCTGTAAAAACGGGCCGGGCCCAAATTAGACGGGCCGTGCGGGCCAGGAATATTGGTTTTGAAACGGGCTGGGCCAAGTTGTCGACGGGCCGAGCCGACACCTATGGATGCACGGTTCAAATTCTTTAATTTCATGCGAGCGAAGCCGCTACGGGCACTGCTAGTTTAATTATAAACACAGGGAAAGGCTCATCTAAACACATACAAATGACTGTCTATCTGTGTGTGTGTCTTGTATTTATTGCTACATCATTCATCCGATCGTAATAAAATTGTTACACAACCTTGAAAGCCGAATGTGAAAAAAAATTTAGATCGGTCACAAGTGAGCGGGAGCCAGAGGTGTAGAGAAATAGGAAATCGGAACGGAAAAACTACCGAGAGAGGAAGAGCGAGCGGAAAAATGAGAGGAAGCGGGAGAGCGACAAGGAGCAGCAGAGCGAGCGGGAAAGCGACCGGGAGAGCAAGCGGGAATGCGAAAGCGGCCCGGAACGGGAAAGCGACCGGGAACGTTAGATCAAGCGAAAACGGGAAAGCAGCCAAGAGGGGAAGGAAACGGGAGCAAGAAAGAACTCCGGGCAAACCTAGTTTGAACATGTTTAACACATGTGAAAGATTCATTTCATTATATATGTATATATATTATATATATATACTAGCGGGGGGGAGCACCCGGCGTTGCCCGGGGATTTTAGTGGTTTTTCTAATGTTTGTCTCTCTCGCTCCCGTTTCCTTCTCCGCTTTCCCGTTCCCGTCGCTTTTCCGCGTATATATATATATATATATATATATATATATATATATATATATATATATATATATATATATATATATATATATATATATATATATATATATATATATGTATGTATATATATATATATATATATATATATATATATATATAGTTGTGTGAAAATTTCATTACGATCGGATGAATGGTGTAGCAATGCATGAATAACATATATATATATACATACATACAAACATACATACATACATACAAACATTCATTTTTATATATATAGATATATACCACATCGAATATACCATATCGAAACCACATCTTCTGTGAAAAATTATTTTAAGACCAAAAACGTTTGAATACTGTATTACCAGACTGACGGTCCGTTTCGACATAGACTGTCATCTTCAGAGTCTGTTAAGAGAAAGATTACTCAAATTAGCAACTCAAACAAAAAACACAGAGAATCCAATATCGTGAACTAAAAAAGCAAATCAAACCTGTTAGTAAAGTAGCAACGAATCAACTTTTGAAGCAAATTTGCAATAAAAAACTGTTAGCCAACACAAAACTATACAGCTGCGGGAGTACCGTATCCTAATGTAAACAGCAAGGAGACAAGAGCCACAAGAGACCACAAATAGCAACTAGAAAATAAATATCTAAAGGTAAAAGAACGGCAAACTATTTCAAAAATGTTAGGGTGAGAGTTGTCCACGGGTCTATTTTTGAAAACCCGACCCACCAGAAAATATGACCTGACCCGACCAATTTTTGTTTTTTCTTTTGTGACCCGACCCACCTGTTTTCGACCCGACACGACCCACTTTGGCTAGGACCCAATTGACAGAGCGGCCACATACCGTAGTTGATGCTCTGCAACATTGTCAATGTTCTATCTACCCGCAGATAAATACGCTGCTGAAACACTTCACCACTTGTCCCTTTCTTCCGCGACAGCCGAGAGATCCTTCTCAACTATGCGCAGACTCAAATCTTATCTACGCACCACAATGGGCCTGACAAGGCTGAATGGATTTGCCCAGATGACTATCAATCGCGACCTTAACATTAATGAAGAAACAATCATCGAAATTTTTTTTCAGAAAAAACGTTGGCTGAATTTCATATTGTAATTTACTTGTCTAAATGAAATGTCTTATGGTTTGTCAATACTAATTATTGCTGAAACTGTCGTTAAGCCTTGACTATTGTGGGTTGTAAATTTTTCAGTAAAACTCCTTACTAATCAGTTTTTTCCCCCGGGTCCCCCCCGCGGAAAAAAATTTCTGGCTGCGCCCCTGCATACATGCATATACATGTACACACATATACACACATACGTACGTACTTACATGCATCCTAGACTAGGAACCTTCAATCCACACATAAATATGTATGCATTGCATGGACAAAAATAAACAAAAAGATATATAGAGATACAAAGAAATCTAGATAAGATACAAACAGGTACAAAAAGATACATTGAGTTTTCAATTTAGAATAAAAAAGCAATAAATCAATTTAACAGGCTGACCAGTACGCAGATCTTTTTGAAGATTTCAGTTTTTGTCGCTGAAGAAATTTTAAATCCCGCTTATATTGAAGTTTTATGTCGTAGTGTGAGTGTTGTTGTGTCGTTGTTTGAGTGTTATTGTGTTGTTGTTTGAATACGATTGTGTTGTTTGAATACGATTGTGTTGTTTGAGTACGATTGCGTGGTTGTTTAGGTGTTGCTGTGTTGTTGTTCTATAGTTTGAGTGTTGTGTGTTGTGTGTTTTTTGTAATTTTGGCTCCTTTTTGGAAGATCTCAAAGAAGATCTCTCAATGTTTTGACACTAAGTTTTTCTTTCAAAACACGTCATGGAATGAACTTGTTGACTCACTTTTTCTGTCGTTTTACAAAAAACATTGTTAAGAAAAGTAATATTCTTCATGTTTTTAAACAATGTTTCAATTTCAAAAATATGCAAAGAAATTCGACACACGAAGCTCACTTATGCAGTGTTTATTTTTAAACTGCATTAGAATAATGCATGCTGAGTTTTGGTGAAGTGCATCATGCATCAATTACAGACAAACATAAAAGCAAACAACCAAACAAATATACAAGCAAGCAACCAAACAACCAAACAAACATACAATTAAGGCAACAAACATACCACATTGACATACATCTACTAAAACACATGCTTAATATGCACCACATCCTGATTGCCTCATCACGTGCTCTTCTCTTTTCCTCTCCTCTCCTCTCCTCTCCTCTCCTCTCCTCTCCTCTCCTCTCCTCTCCTCTCCTCTCCTCTCCTCTCCTCTCCTCTCCTCTCCTCTCCTCTCCTCTCCTCTCCTCTCCTCTCCTCTCCTCTCCTCTCCTCTCCTCTCCTCTCCTCTCCTCTCCTCTCATCTCCTCTCCTCTCCTCTCCTCTCCTCTCCTCTCCTCTCCTCTCCTCTCCTCTCCTCTCCTCTCCTCTCCTCTCCTCTCCTCTCCTCTCCTCTCCTCTCCTCTCCTCTCCTCTCCTCTCCTCTCCTCTCCTCTCCTCTCCTCTCCTCTCCTCTCCTCTCCTCTCCTCTCCTCTCCTCTCCTCTCCTCTCCTCTCCTCTCCTCTCCTCTCCTCTCCTCTCCTCTCCTCTCCTCTTCTCTCCTCTCCTCTCCTCTCCTCTCCTCTCCTCTCCTCTCCTCTCCTCTCCTCTCCTCTCCTCTCCTCTCCTCTCCTCTCCTCTCCTCTCCTCTCCTCTCCTCTCCTCTCCTCTCCTCTCCTCTCCTCTCCTCTCCTCTCCTCTTCTCTCCTCTCCTCTCCTCTCCTCTCCTCTCCTCTCCTCTCCTCTCCTCTCCTCTCCTCTCCTCTCCTCTCCTCTCCTCTCCTTTCCTCTCCTCTCCTCTCCTCTCCTCTCCTCTCCTCTCCTCTCCTCTCCTCTCCTCTCCTCTCCTCTCCTTTCCTCTCCTCTCCTCTCCTCTCCTCTCCTCTCCTCTCCTCTCCTCTCCTTTCTTTTCTTCTCTTCTCTTCTCCTCTCTTCTTTTCTTCACTTTCTCTCCAATCCATCAACCTACGTTTCCACCTTCATATCCAATATTCAAATCAACAGCAAAGCATCAAACAAACCGCACAAAATATACGCTGATAAATTTCCTCTAAAACATATTTTAAATGATTTTATTATGTTTATGAAGATGAAAAAGATGCTTGATGACGATATGCCAATATGGGTTTGCATAAGCAACAGCAGTGGTAAACTCGAAAACTAAAAAATAAAAAAAAACAGTTTTACCAAATTTTTTGTTCTCTTTTAATGTCAGCCGTTTACGAAAACGTAAAAGGTTATGGTTACAAAGGATGCAGTAAACCGTGTTTCAAAAGTTGTTAAGTTTTTCCATATGTTCGCAATGAGACCATTCCGGTTTCGTGGGGACCTGAAGTTGCACTACTGGTTCGGATATTAATGGAAAATGGCAATAAAACCATAAATAATTGAAGTAAATAAATGAAAAAATCGTATATTCGTTTCGTATCAAAAGATGACTTTTAGTGAAAGACCCGTCAAGAAGCTATTTTTGGAATTGAGATATGTTAATGTTAGTTTTAAGGCCTGCGTTGATTCTTAGAATTTTTACTTTTTGTTTTAAATTTGAATATCTAGCAAAAACTTCTACTAAGTTATATTCTCAAATATTAGTTTCACGCAATAAAACAACTGCGGATATATTTTGGTATTTTGTGTTCATTTTTTGCATATTTGTATCTCATGATGTAGTGTTCATCTCCCTAATCTCACAACGTTATGTTCATCTCCTTCATCTCACAAAGTTGTGTTCATCTCCTTCATCTCACAAAGTTATGTTCATCTCCCTAATCTCACAAAGTTGTGTTCATCTCCTTCATCTCACAAAGTTATGTTTATCTCCTTCATCTCACAAAGTTATGTTCATCTCCCTAATCTCACAAAGTTGTGTTCATCTCCTTCAACTCACAAAGTTATGTTCATCTCCTTCATCTCACAAAGTTATGTTTATCTCCTTCATCTCACAAAGTTATGTTCATCTCCTCCATCTTACAAAATTATGATCATCTCCTTCATCTCACAAAGTTGTGTTCATCTCCCTAATCTCACAAAGTTGTGTTCATCTCCTTCATTTCACAAAGTTATGTTCACCTCCTTCATTTCACAAAGTTGTGCTCATC
Organism: Erpobdella octoculata; assembly: GCA_963978895.1. Classification (NCBI taxonomy): domain Eukaryota; kingdom Metazoa; phylum Annelida; class Clitellata; order Hirudinida; family Erpobdellidae; genus Erpobdella; species Erpobdella octoculata. Next base: position 14,061,960 of record OZ022239.1, read on the forward strand.
TCCTTCATCTCAAAAAATTGTGTTCATCTCACAAAGTTGTATCTCATGATGTTATGTTCATCTCCCTAATCTCACAACGTTATGTTGATCTCCTTCATCTCACAAAGTTGTGTTCATCTTTTTCATCTCACAAAGTTATGTTCATCTCACAAAGTTGTGCTCATTTCCTTCCTCTCACAATGTTGTGTTCATCTCCTTCATTTCACAAAGTTGTGCTCATCTCCTTCATCTCACAAATTTATGTTCATCTCCCTAATCTCACAAAGTTGTGTTTATCTCCTTCATCTCACAAAGTTATGTTCATCTCCTTCATCTCACAAAGTTATGTTCATCTCCTCCATCTTACAAAATTGTGTTCATCTCCTTCATTTCACAAAGTTATGTTCATCTCCTCCATCTTACAAAATTATGATCATCTCCTTCATTTCACAAAATTGTGTTCATCTCCTTCATCTCACAAAGTTGTGTTCATTTTCTTCATCTCACAAAATTGTGTTCATCTCCTTCATCTCACAAAATTATGTTCATCTCCTTCATCTCACAAAGTTGTGTTCATCTCCCTAATCTCACAAAGTTGTGTTCATCTCCTTCATCTCACAAAATTATGTTCATCTCCCTCATCTCACAAAGTTGTGCTCATCTCCCTCATCTCACAAAGTTGTGCTCATCTCCTTCATCTCACAAAGTTGTGTTCATCTCCCTAATCTCACAAAGTTATGTTCATCTCCTTCATTTCACAAAGTTGTGTTCATCTCCTTCATTTCACAAAGTTATGTTCATCTCCTTTATCTCACAAAGTTGTGTTCATCTCCTTCATTTCACAAAGTTGTGTTCATCTCCTTCATTTCACAAAGTTGTGCTCATCTCCTTCATCTCACAAAGTTGTGTTCATCTCCTTCATTTCACAAAGTTATGTTCATCTCCTTTATCTCACAAAGTTGTGTTCATCTCCTTCATTTCACAAAGTTGTGTTCATCTCCTTCATTTCACAAAGTTGTGCTCATCTCCTTCATCTCACAAAGTTGTGTTCATCTCCTTCATCTTACAAAGTTGTGTTCATTTCCTTAATGTCACGCAATTACGTATGTCTTTGGTCATATCGACTCTGAAAAAAATCGATAATTTTATGAATGCAATTTTTTGTTCACAGAAGAAGCAGATGGTACTTTAAGATTTTTAAATTTTTTGTCATTTAACTTTTTTTATCTCATGTTTCTTTTCTGTTGTCTGTGTTCTGTTTGGCGGAATCTTGTAATTAATGTTTAAACAACTTCCCGACTAACTAAAAGTTTAAAACTTTCTTACAGTGAACTAATAATATTACGAAAAAAGATACTTTTTCCAAAAAACATTCTTTTATTTATGTGTTGAAAGTGCACTAAAAAGTATAAAATAATTTTTTTCCTTTCCTTCTATATGTCATCAAATAATCTTTGACTAAAAATAAAAGCGTGGGACGCTCATCATAATCCATGGATTATGATGGAAATGGATTAGGATGAGCTCCCACGCTTTTACTTTTAGTCAAAGATTATTGGTGACATATAGAAGAAAATGAAAAAAAAATTATTTTATACTTTTTAGTGCATCTTCAACACATAAATAAAAGCTTGTTTTTTGAAAAAAGTATCTTTTTTCGTAATATAATTTTATAATTTTTGGTCTTGTAAAAATTAAAAATAATTTTTCAACCATGCTACACCGTTGAAGTCTTCGTTTAAATCTTTTTGTTTACTAAATTTCTTTGGGTCCGTCTAATTATGAAGATAAACCACACGTCTATCATGTAGCTTTCATGGCTATTAATGTAGGTTGACTCCACCCATGTCACCTGCGCCAGGTGAGCGTTTTTCAGTGTGTGTGTGGTGTTTGTGCGTTTGTATGTGCGTTTATATGTGCATAAGTATAGTTATATAAGTATGTATAAGTATAAGGTGAATGATACGTTAGCAATGATAGAGAGAAAGCCGCTATGTAGGCCTGAATCCACATGCAACGTTAGCACTGATAGAGAGAACGCCGCTATGTAGGTCTGAATCCACCCTGCTTATTGATTGCATTGGCGTATTTTAGTTAATTATAGTTTGAATAAATATTTTTATATGAAAATATTGCATTGTCATCGAGAATACATGTGTTTTGAAATTTTCAAGTCAATTGGACGTGTAGAAGTGGTCGAAAAATCGATTTAAAAACCTAAAATACAACATACAACATACGGTGTGAGGTGAATAAAAGCGTGTAAAAACAGATGGCAAGACTTTATTTAATAAATTTTTTATTAAAAAAATATTTATCTTCAAAATTGTTTACCTACTTTTTCCATAGTAATACAAATGTTGATAAATAAATGAAAAACATAAAACGCAACTTGTGCATAGATTCATCACATACACAAAACTATAGATCTATGCACACACCAACATGAAACCTCACAAAAATATACATTTATATATAGACATTATAGACATCATATGAACAGAGCTGTACGTTTGTACATATATCAGTCCTAGAAAGTGACACGCGGACGGGTTTTATGTCTCCATTTCTATCTTTCACTGAAAATTGTATTCCCAACCCTTTACCATCCCCCATATGCCGTTTGTAATAATATTATTTTATTAATGATGACCCATTCCCGCATCATCCTCGCACAGCCTTAAATTTGTCCCAGCTTGATCCCGCATTATTTATAACTTACATTATGAATGATAAAGTTGATTAGTACAAAACAAAGATGTAAGATAAAAACCTAACTAAAAAATAGTTCTTTTCAACGGAGATAACTAATAAAATAGTTTTTTAGCTGCTGTTACTACTTGTGTTGTTGTTTTACCTATTACCAGAATTTGGACAAACTTTGCGCAAAAGAATTGAACTCAAAATCTAAAAATCTTGGCATGTAGATAATTTACTAATACCGCGGTAGGTACCTCAAAATAACTTTTCACTATTGCGGAATCGCAATTACAAAATTGATCATTGCGTTTAAAAGTTAACAAAAAACTCCATTACTGCAGAAAACTTTTGGCAAATCGGATAAACACCGCGTTCGGTATTACCGTGTCGCTCTCCAGTATGTACATTTGTACATCAAAACATACAAAAAATTTACACACTTGTATTATATATTAAACTAGCTGCTTTCAAAGCGGTAAGCCGCTACGTGATATAAAAGTCAACCTTTGAGTTTTCAATCTATCTTTTTTCAGTTAGATGCTAAAATTTCATTTTAAATAACTGTCTTACAATAATTATCAAAATTATAAAATTACGTTTTTGATAGTTGAAATTAGTTCACTGATGTACATCGATAGGAAAAATCCGCCATTAGTAGTAAACTTAAACACGTTTCGTACAATGTCATCGAAAAAATGCGAAACGCCACAAAGCATCCCATGTCACCGAATGTTGAACTGCGATCTCCCATCTAGCCCAATCACCCTGCTGCGACATCTAAACACCTAACTGCACTCTTTCCAACTCCATTTATCGTTTTCTGTTTTGAACAATCAATTTCATCTTTTCTTGTAGCAAGGCATTACACGACCACACATGATGCAATCAACTCAGACTGAGACCCTTCGGTTGCACAGCTCCAAAATTTTCTGGCCATTTCAAAGATTTCTCAGTTTCAGGGATGTCCCCTCCCGCCGTCCAGCCTTTTCCCGATTCAACTGATGGGCCCACATTCACGATACAACGGTCTGAAGAGTTGTCCAGCATTAACTGTGTTTGTATCTTGCCAATCTGGTACTCTTCCATCAGGGATTTTAAAGGAACCGCTAACGTAGCTGTCTTACTGTCTAGGGCTAAAGTTGTTAGCGCTGGTGAAAGTCCTAGCCATTTCTTAATACAGCAGTTCATTTTCTTTTCCATCTTCTCTACATGGGATAGACAAATCTCATAGATGATCAGTTTCCATAGTAACCAGTTTATGAAAACAACCTGTACCAGCCATACTTCAAATTTTCTTCAAGTCCCCAATCAAGCTCTGTAGAATGATGTTGCTTTGACTCCTATCCGTCATGTACCATCTTCCCAACCTTTTCACAAGCTTCCTTTAATTATACAATTGTAAAAAGAACCAAACTATTTTCAAATCGTGAATATTTCTTAATTTATAATGCATTAGCTAAAAATGCGCTAAAGTCTTTTGAATACAATACAAGAACTTTTGTAAAAAAATTTAATACAATGTTTTGATATCGTTATGAAGTGCAGTTTCTCCAGTACCTTATCCAATTTGAGCAGAAATTGTGTTCTTAGTTTTAATAACAATAATATTTATTAAGTCAACTAGTATATATGTCAATTATTTAATTTTTAAAATACTTTTGTTTAAACACACTAAAACGAAATTTGGATGGCGTTATGTTGGCCACAACGTTTTAAACATTTCGACATTTTTTTCACTACGAATACTCCGGTAGATACATGTAGGTAGGTATTGCTTGCGTCGTTTTGTCCTAGAAGCAATAGGCTAAATAAAATTAAATGATTGTTTTCAAATTGAATTTGTTTTTTTTACAGTTTGTTAAACAAATTTAAATTTGACCGAGTCATACATATATTTATTATATAGACAGCACTCAATGGTCCTGATGTTTACACAACAAAAGCCTGGAAATGGTTTTTGCTCATAAAACGTTTATAATAAATGCTGTTTTATGCTTTCATTTCATGTAGTTGAGATACAAAACGTACAACTCATACTCATATTCATGTAGTTTTGTTTAACTTTAAATTGTTACAAAACAACATGTAACTAATAAATATCGCAACTGACCAGTTATTATTAACGTTGTATCAATACGATTTTAATAATTCATTGAACTTAACTTTGGCAGAATTATATTTATTAATTCATTGAGCTAAAGTACAGCTCAATATTATTTAATAATTCATTGAACTAAACTACAGCACAAAGGTTAAAATGTAAATGGAAGCATCTTCCACTCAATTGAGAACTTCTAGAGAACGTCGTTGGCTTATTAGCCTATAAAATCTAGGAGTGCATTTGTGAGGGCGTGTTGAGATGTCACTTCAGGGAGAAATGGGAACAGGAAGCAGATTTTGTTTCTTTGAAGTAACCAATCATAAAATTAGGATTTGTTATTTTTCAAATCTAAAAGATGTTTTTCGTCATTAATTAGTTTAAAATAGAAATAAAATATGATCACGTGACAGCTATAAACAAAAATAAAAGTTATAACAGCAGCTATTTATAGAGAAATTTGCGGGATAAATAAAAAATATAATTTTTTAACAGGCAAACTGTTAACTTATCTGACTTTTGACCTAAAGGTCTTGAATTCAATTTATGATGCAGTAAATGCCCTGAGGTCAGGGTAGACTTCCATGCCTTGCTGGGTTGGTGTTTGCAGTTGGGATAATAAAGTTCCAACACAGTCGTAGTGGATGACTTGTGAAACAGTGAACTTGCAAATTGCCCGAGTTGTTTCTGGCACTGCAGTATGAGTTTGCGCTAAAGAAAAATTCTGCACATTTATGAAATGAAAAAATGAAGTAATAAAAAAAATTATAATAAATAATCTACAATTTTAATTTTTAAGTAGTTTAAAACGATAATATTAAGTATTAATAATTTAATTCATTATAAATAAATTTAATTATTGATTATATTTTATTTAAATTTATTTTTGTACTTTAAAAAAAATTAAATAAATCAATAAACTTGAATTTTATAATTGATTGATCGTTCAAACTTGTGAAACATTAGTAGTTTATAAATTTTTGGGACACCAAAAGTTTTTAGAGTATAATTATTATTCTATTATATTAGCGATACTCAAAAAATTTAAACTCCTTCTAAAAGCAAAAACCTTTTGTGGTTCTAGGGTTTCTTTAGAAGTTCGAAAATTTAAGCTATTTGAAACCTCTTTAGAATTCCCCAGCACACTACAGTGAACATGTCAGACTCGCTGGGACTATATATTCTATGCTGGAAGTTATAAATGAGAAACAGTTTGTATTTTTGTAAATGGAGTTATTTAAAGAAACGGGAATGTCATATAAAATATGAAGACAGGTCAGCTTACACAAACCGCCCCATGTACACAAGTCCACAGTTAATCGCCTGCACGCAGAAGCAGTTGTACGCTTCGCTGGCCATCCACACAAGCGTGCATCCATGCTTCAGTACACACGGACACATACACACTTTCTCTCTCTTTTTCTTTCTTTCTCTTTCTCTCTCTTTTTCTTTTCTTTTTCTTTACAATGTTCTTGCTTCGAACGAGATGTATGGTTTCATTATCATCCTTATGGAATCTCTAAATACTGAAAGTCCACGTCCCAGTCACAAGTCACGACGACACGATTTCGCTTACGCAAGTCACGCTCAACTTACTCCTCAACTCCGCCGTGACCAGAACTAAAATTACAAACTAAAACATAAACAAAACCGGATCGACAAAAAATTCACGGTTTAATAAAGAAATGAAAACAAGGAAATAACTTTCGCGCTCTAGAGACTCTGGGAATCTGATAAAGCCCACTTAACCGGTTTGTGCACGCCTGACAACCCATCAGGTTTATATCTGGCAAGCGAGTAGATGCGAAGATCTCGAGTTGGACTACGGCTTTGGCAAAATAGAAACTGAAATTTATCTGAAATAAAATCATTTTCACGACAGAGTTGTATTTCTCGTACTTTTTCTTGAAATAATGCTAAAGACGGTTTTGATATTTTTCGGCGAACTCATAACAACGCCGAGGTTAACGCCAGAGATAAAGTTGAGCCGCGCGCAAGATATACGAGGCATAAAAATAAATTCCACATTGCAAAATTAAATTCTTTCATTTTTCTTTTTCTTCCATCAATCAGGAAGTCTGGAGTATCAACGATGATCGAGGCCCCTTTGAAAGCGAACCTCGGGAATGCGCCGACTCCATTCGATCACCCGGAAGTAGCACGAGCAGTTCAAAGGCAGATAGAGCTGATCGAGGTCTACCCCCACCACCGCCACCGCCCAGAGGAACGTACTGGCTTCAGCAACCACATCAGCAACTGCAACACCAACAGCAGCAACAACAACAACCGACAAATCAGCAGACAATGACTCACATATCGCAGAAGAACTCCGAGAAGAAGCCGAATTCAACAACATCCAGTCAACAACAATCTCAAAATTTTTTCTTCACTCAAAGGCGTCCACAGAGCGGCACTTCGTCATCTGGTCAGGCAAAGAAACAGCAGACAGCCCAGCACAGGGTTCATTTCCAAACTGCCACGCTGCCAACACAACAACGCAAGCAGCAACAAACCTCTCAAAATTACCAACAAAAGTCACAACAAGACAGACTCCAGTCGCAACAGACTCTTGCACAGCACCATCAAAGACAACCCATAGTTCGGTTTCAGACTGGACGAGCAACATTTGAAATGGGGTAAATAGTTGTTTGCTATTCAATTCAAATGATTTATAAGTTCATAGATGGGAATTGTGACTTTTATGTTGTGTTTCTGTGAGTTGTGATGAAACGCACAACACGAAAAGACACACAAATCTCCCTTGTGAAAACTAAAATGTTGAAAGAAATCCACAAGAATTATAACACATTAGTTTCAAAAAATTGCCTCTAAAACACTTCATTCATTTTTACACCCAACTATTTTAGAATCTTTTTTTTACTTTACTCTCATTTAGGAAATTTCTCTCTAAACTTTCCAGGGTATGAAGATTGATGGAAAGTCGTTTCCTCGCCGCCGATCGACCACAGCAGATGCTCTAAAACGTTCAAGTGAAAATACGCAGAACAGAACGTGGCGTGGAATAGATACGACTAAATGGGACATTGGAAATATTTAATAAATTCCTCCCCGGGGTTAAATAAAGCAAATATTGATCGATGGCCCAAGTATCGATTGTCAGTCGATGCGAGTGCCTGCTTATTGAAAATTTGATTGATTGACTGACTGATTGAAGGACACGTTTAATAGGACAAATGATTGAATGATTGAATTTAAATGAAACGTGCGACACCTGGTTGGTTGGATCTTCTGCTTCAAGTGACGTCAGAAGAAACTTTTAAACACACACAGCTAAGCAGCGGTTGAAAAAAAGAAAATGAAAATACGTTCCAGCCTTTATTTTTTTATTTTTATCTCTCGTGTTTTGCAGGCATAAAAACAGAGTAAATTAGTGAAAACAGATTGTTGTATTTCGTTTACTGGTCTTGATTAGAACTTCACGTTGCTGGACATGCGCCACAGATGAAAGATTTCTCAACAAATTGCAGCCGTCCCCTTCTCTCCATTTCCAGATTTCCGACATTGTTGGTCAGTCATTTGCATTAAACAATCTCTCGGTCATTCCCCGCGACATCTTTATTTGATTTTAGTTTTATTTTTGTCAGTGCGGTTGTTAGACGTACCTCCTACATTGACACGCAGTATTGATCTTTTGCATTTTCGTTAATCTCGTCGCCATTTTGATTCATTTCATCGTTCAAACCTCATCGTCGTCGGTGTTTAAAAACATGTAGTATTCTTTTCCTTCATCAATACATTTTTTGGAATGATTTCACAACTGCCACAGAACTAGCGAGCATCATTTTGGATTTAATAAATCAACGAAGGAAATGCGATGTCTTTTCCCTTACTCGTCACTTGAGAATTCCATGGCGCAATTTTGCCATTTCATGTCTGCTTCGCATCAGATGTCCGGTTGTACAACATACAGTTTTTAGCGTACATGTTTATTTCACATACACAAGTTTACATCATGTGTACTTACATATAATATACAGTATGTGTACTTACATGTATACATCATGTGTACTTCCATGTATACATCATGTGTACTTACATGTATGTTTACTGTGTACATACATACATGTATACATCATGTGTACTTACAAGTATAAATCATGTGTACTTACATGTATACATCATGTGTACATCATGTGCACTTACGTTGTACAACTGATCTGTAAAACGCATGCATATTTACTTCACTCACAAATTTTCCACATTATGTTCGGTTTATACAAATCTGCCGGGTTGATATTGTTTCAAAAATGTCTCAACGTCAAATTAGTTTTGATTAATTTTTGGAAAAAAGATGATATAACTGATATGTTAAATATGTTAATAATGTTTCGATGGCTCAGTTGATGGAGCGTTTGGCTATAATTTACGCCAGAACAGAAAATTGCATTATGGTGGTTCGTTTGCATCTACCGCCTAGTAATCCACGATATCGAAAATCAACGAGTGGAATCATTCTTCGTGGAAGACGTGAAAGACCAGCTCCAACGAGTTTTGTAGGTGGAACTGAATAAATATCCACATAGGTTTGTAGGGGGCACTGAATTAATATCCACATTGGTTTGTAGGGGGCACTGAATTAATATCCACATTGGTTTGTAGGGGGCACTGAATTAATATCCACATTGGTTTGTAGGGGGCACTGAATTAATATCCACATTGTTTTGTAGGGGGCTTGAATAAATATCCACATTGCTTTTTATAGGGCACTGAATAGATATCCACATTGTTTTGTATAGGGCACTAAATAAATATCCAAATTGTTTTTGTAGGGGGCACTGAATAAATATCTACATTTTTTTGTAGGGGACACTGAGTAAATATCCACATTTTTTTGTATAGAGGCACTGAATAAATATTAACATTGGTTTGTAGGGGCGCTAAATAAATATCCACATTGTTTTGTAGGGCGCCTGAATAAATATCCACACTGGTTTGTAGGGACACCAAATAGATATCCACATTGTTTTGTTGGGGTACTGAATAAATATCCACATTGTTTTGCAGGGGGCACTGAATAAATATTTACATTGTTTTGTAGGGGGCACCGAATATATATATATATATATATATATATATATATATATATATATACTGTGTTTTGTAGGGGGCGTTAAATACATTGTAATGATGCCTTTTCAAAACTTTCCAAAAGATATGTAAAATTGCAAGCCAGGAAGATCTTCAAATTGAAATTTTACTTAAAATAAAAAAATTTAATCCGATATTAATTCCTGGAAAAATAAATTTCTTATGAAATTATTAAAATGAAAAGTTCCTGCGGTCTTTCATTCTATTTCCTCACCAGAGTTTTCAATCGAATTTCGTCGCAAAAAACTTCCTTAATTAATATTAACAGCATTTCATTGTTGGCTGGAAAAAAAACATTTATACCGTAATTTAAACGTTAAAACCTTTCAAACGTTCAGAAATAGCTCTTTCGATAAACGTTTTTTACGAGAAGTGTGACTGGAAAAGTTGTCGTGATGGATGGAAGAAGACCTTCAGTAATAAACAACACCATTCGCTAAAGCTCAAAAACCAAGAAGGATTTCTGATGTTTTATGCTGTCCATTTACATTCTAGAAAATCTTGAGAAAGTTGCCTGTATGCGTTTCCATCAATTTTTTCCAGTTCCAGCTTCACCTTGGAATCGCCTAATCCAATTTCTTGTACGCACGTCATCTGCCAGGCTCGACCACCTACAAACGTTTTTGACTTTGTCTCCCTCCCCTCCTCTCATTCTATATTCCTTTTTCTATTTTTTTCTTTCTCTCTCTCTATTTTTGCCTTCATCTATCCCATTGAGTGCTTTTCTCTTTCTCTTTTTTCATCTTTTTGTGTCATCTGTTAACAATGAGTTAAAATTACTAGAATACTCTGGCTCATGAGATTTCCATTAATGTTCAACTTTATTTCTCCGTTGAAATCGAGACAACTTTTCAGCCTAGTGGCGCCATTTCATTCCTGACGTTTTTTTTTCTTCTATTTTTGGATCTAAAATGAATTCTAGGAAGGCTTGTACCTCGAGCGTCGACAATTCAATACTCATCTGAAGACAAAATAATGTAAGACTCTTTAATTCCATTTTTCATCAGAGCTGCTTCTTCCTGATGACGATGGGAATGATGATGATGATGGCGATGATGTTGTTGTTTCAAAATCATCTGTGGGTACAAAGTGACCAATCATAAATCTGTCGACAGTTGAAGACTCTGGAACAAATTGTGGAGCCAATTCTTGAGGATTTGTTGCCGTTGTGTCAGCTGAAGATTCAATCAATGAAATTGTCTTTGAACTTTCAACGGAAAGAAAATTAGTATGCCTACTACTCACAAAATATCTCAAAGGCGGCGGGAACGATGGTAGTGGTGGTTGTGGCGGTGATTGTTGAGAAACCGAGGCTATTGCAATTGTAGTTGTTTTTAGTGGAAAGTTTTGATTCTCGAAAGTGCTTTTAAGTGTTGTTGTTGTTGTTGTTGTTGTTTTATAGCCACGGCTCGTTGATTTCTTACGGCGTGCTGTCCGTTTAAAGGACGTTGACATCGAGGGCACGAGTTTCAACTTGTGGTGACCTGTTTTCGTTGTTGCACGTGATGTTTGAATCTGATGGGAATCATGTCTTGAAGAAAAAGAAGGTGATGTGGATGATGAGGGTGATGATGATGGTGATGATGACGATGATGATGAGGATGATGATGGTTTGCTTTTCGGCTGCAGAGATGTTAAAATTGCATGAAATCGAGTGGTTCTTGGTGGTGAATTAAATTTGCGTTTTGTCATTGGTTTCCCGATCAAGCTTTGCAATTTTTTAAAATGCTTCAGAGACATCTGTGGAATATTTTCTTCATTTCTTCGTCTTGTTTCATTTCCGTTTTCTTTCTTGGTCGGTGATAGTGGTGGTGATGGTGGTGATAGTTGTAGCGGTGATGGTGATAGTGGTGATGGTGGTGATGGGGGTAGTGGAGATGGTGGTGGTGGTGGTGGTGGTGATGATGGTGGTGGTGATGATGGTGGTGGTGGTGATGGTGGTGGTGATAGTGGTGGTGGTGGTGGTGATGGTGGAGGTAATGTTGGTGGTGGGGATAGTGAGGTTGAAAATGGGAGTGGGATTGGTGGTGGTGACAATGGTGGGGATGACGAAAAAGAAGAAAATGATGAGTTAAAGAGAGATGATGAACCATTATTATTTGAAAGTAATGATGACGATCCAATGTTCATTTGCGCAGTTGTCACAATTTCGTGAAATATTACTGACGGTGTAATTTGCAAAGGTTTTGTAGGCAGTGCATCATCAATCCTTGTAAAACCATCCTGTACCGACGTTGTTGATTTTCGTTTGTTTTGCAAATTTCCTTTTTTAAACTGGTCGATGAGATTCTTTTCTGGTGCCAGCGATGGAGGCACAAGCAAATAATTTGACAAAAGAATCACGAAAGAGGCGCTAGCAGCATCAGCATTGTTTCTTGGAGATGTGTTTGATTGAACATGGTCGCTCGTCAGTCCAAGTATGTCGTGTGTCGCTGTGGTGGAAGCGGCAGCAGTCGTGCCAGCTGCGTTCGTGGCGTTTGTGACATTCATCTTCTGGAAAGTCTCAAAAGACGTTTCATCGTAATCTCCAATAACTTTAACTTGCTCACTTTGATGTTTACTCGGTGTAGTTGAAGAATCTTCCAAGTTTAGTATTTCTTCGTCCGATAAAGATACGAAATCTTTACTTTCTCTTGATCTGTTTTTGTACTCTTCGTTTTGTTCAGGAGGGAAGAAACCAATAGTGTTGAAAACCTCTGTAACCGAGACTTCTTCTACGTCAGAGTTCTTTCTATCCATGAGAAAGCGTTGAAAGAGCATGGGATTCCTTCAAACAAGGGTTTGCAGTTATTTAAATTGAGTAATGAGATTAATCTTATTTTTTAAATCTAATTATAACTATTATTATTGTGAAATTGTGGTTCAAGCAGAGAACCGATTACCAGCTTACTTCGCAAGAAGCAACTCAATCTTTTTCTCCTCCTCCAACTTTTGTACTAATTGTCTTAGATCGGGAACTTTTTTCTGGAAATCAGTATCAAGAAAATTGTCTTCAATATCAAACTTGCCTGTTATTAGTTTTGGTGATGCTGTGGATGTGGTTGTTGTGCTAAACAGATCGTTTGGATGATCTATGCCTTCTGAAAGTGTTATATCAAACCCGGTAGCTATTTTGTAAGATAAATCCATTCTAGCCAGCTCTTCTTCGTACTTGGCTTTCTTCATGCTTTCTACTCTTCCTCCCAAAAAATCTTCTAGGTGATATTTTTTCAAGTCTTCTTTACTGGCAGACTTGCCCAATTCCAGAGCAGTGTCCATAAACAACTCGTTTTCTTTATCTTCAACGACGACGTCCGCCATATCAGGAATGAGTTGACCAGTGTCTTTGTCGATGTAGTCCATGGCTGAAGACCAGTTGAGAACCATTAGAACAGCAGTGGTCCCTTTTATTTAAAATTAGTAAAAGGGTCATAATTAAATGCAAACTAAATAATTCAATTTTGCAAACTATATAATTCAATTTTGCACACTATAAAAATATTAGATGCACACTATAAAAATAATTTTTGCACACTATAAAAAAGTTTTTGCACACTATTATTGTAATTTTTCCACACTATAATTTGCACACTATAAAAACCTTTTTCCACACTATAACTTTAATTTTTGCATACTGTATTTTGCTCACTATAAAATAACTTTTTGAAAATTATATTTTGAACACAATAATATTTATTGTTGTAAACTGCTGTAATCTTGGTTTTTGTTGAATATGCATTTATTTGTTACAGTGTTATAGTTACAGTGTTACATCAACTGGAAATTATTTGAAATTCAAAAAACATATTAAATCAATGCAATAATACTTGATTGAAATTTATTTGATTTTTTTCTAGAATGAGCATGCAGAAAGCAATGTAATTGGGAAACATGTTTTATGGTATGCATTTCAAATAGAAAATTTATTTTTTAAAGAAATTAAAGATTGTAGCAAATGATTTCATGGTATGTTGCTGTATGAGATTGAAATGCTTAAAAAACCTCAAAATCTATTTCACCAATAGAGCATTTGTGCTTTGGCTGGGCGACCTCTTTTTCTTTTGATTCCAATTGGGATGTTTTTTGCTGCAGGTGGTGGGACTGCCAGCTTCAGTCAAATAGCTAAACCAACAATGTGTTTGCAAAACATTTTTTGAAGAATGCAGTGCAGTTGCATTCTCCGTTCAGCCAGTCATTTTGATCTTTTGGTAAAATTGTGGTCCAAGAACAAAAAGCATTGATTTTAAACTCATCAAAAGTCTCCCAGTTGTTAATTTCATTAGAGCTTTCTGTCAATTCTTTTGCAGCAATTTTGTACACAACTTCACTCTCAGTTGATTTTGGCTTTATGGTCTTTTTCATCTTTGCCCACTGGTAAGAGCTAGTCCACAGTTCCATGTCAATTTCTGGAAAAGCTTTGAATTTCTCAATTCTCGATTCATAATTTTGGGAACATTTTTCAATTCATTCAATCAGTTCAACAGTAAATCGTGATAATGAAACTCTTTCTCTCAAAGAATCTTCATCTTTCATAACTCTGTTGAATGCTTCGAGAGCATTGTTTGTGCTTGGTGTAAGTTTGTTGGCACCTTCAAACCAATTCTTATTTGAATTAAGCCATTCAGCAGAGAAGTATTTGGTAAAATATAAAAGAATGATTAATTATAGTTCGCAAATATTAATTATAGTTAGCAAATATTAATTATAGTTAGCAAATATTAATTATAGTTAGCAAATATTAATTATAGTTAGCAAATATTAATTATAGTTAGTTAATATTAATTACAGTTTGCATTTATTAATTATAGTTTGCATTTATTAATTACAGTTTGCATTTATTAATTATAGTTTGCATTTATTAATTATAGTTTGCATTTATTAATTACAGTTTGCATTTATTAATTATAGTTTGCATTTATTAATTATAGTTTGCATTTATTAATTATAGTTTGCATTTAATAATTATAGTTTGCATTTATTAATTATAGTTTGCATTTATTAATTATAGTTTGCATTTATTAATTATAGTTTGCATTTATTAATTATAGTTTGCATTTATTAATTATAGTTTGCATTTATTAATTATAGTTTACATTTATTAATTATAGTTTGCATTTATTAATTATAGTTTGCATTTATTAATTATAGTTTGCATTTATTAATTATAGTTTGCATTTATTAATTATAGTTTGCATTTATTAATTATAGTTTGCATTTAATAATTATAGTTTGCATTTATTAATTATAGTTTGCATTTATTAATTATAGTTTGCATTTATTAATTATAGTTTGCATTTATTAATTATAGTTTGCATTTATTAATTATAGTTTGCATTTATTAATTATAGTTTGCATTTATTAATTATAGTTTGCATTTATTAATTATAGTTTGCATTTATTAATTATAGTTTGCATTTATTAATTATAGTTTGCATTTTATAGTGTGCAAAATATTAATATAATGTGCATTTAAATTTTGTTTTATTAAATTCTTGGCACGGGCAATGATTAAATGAAAAAAAAGTATAGCAAAAAAATAAAAATACAAAATTCACTAAAACGCATATTTCTTTTGATCGAAAAAATCATCCATCAGAGCCTTGAAAGTAGCTAAATTGGGAGCTTCAACCACGTCTTCTGGAAGATTGTTCCAATATCTTACCACTCTATTGGAAAAAAAATGTTTTCGACAATTCCTGTGATTTATGACTGTAACAAGTTTCCAGGAATGATCTCTTGTCCGTTGGTCTGGACATGGCATTAGTGCAGGACAATTGAAGTTCAAAAAGTATCCTCTCATGATCCTGTACGTCATGATCATGTCAGCTCTAATTCTACGATAAGCCAACGATGGAAGCTTCAATTTCCTCAACCTGTCCACGTAGCTCAAATACTTACAAGATCTGACCAGTTTTGGGGCTCGTCTCTGAATTTTCTCAAACTCTGCAATCAGTCCCAATCGGTACGGGCTCCAAACCTGTACAACATATAGAGACAAACAAAAGCTTCTTCAGATAGATGTTTAAAATTTCGTGCAATTATTCCCAACAACATGCCAGCTTTCTTTGTTTTTGTCAAAATGTGCTCTCTGAAACTCAACTGGGAATCAACAATTACTCCAAGGTCTGTTATTGAACTGACTACTGGAATGTTATAAGTCTGTCCTCCTGAGTCTCTATGCATGTAATCAACAGACTCAGAATTTCCCCCAATTCTCAAAAGGCAGCATTTACTGATGTTGACATTCATGCGCCACTTCCCGAACCATTCCATCACATGGTTGATATCTTCTTGTAAATTCCATGAATCCTGTGGGCTTCTCAGATTTCTAAAAACTTTGCATCATCCGCAATTGAAGCGGTAGTAAAATAATTACTCAAGTTTAGGCTTAATGTTAAGTCAATAAGCAAATCGTTCTGCATTTCTCTCCTTTTTCTCTACCTCTCTCCCTTTTTACACTCTTTTCATTAGCTTCACAAATCCGTTGAATTCCGCGACTTAATTTTGTAATCATAATTTTATCCACTTCCCAGTATGCTTTCGATTTGAAATTTGGACTTTAGTCATATCCTGGATACCTTACCAATATTAATTGAAGAAATTTATATTCACACTTCAAATTAATATGAAAATCAGTCAATATTATTAAGTTTTATTATTAAATAATTTATAATTTATTAATAATACTATAATTAAATTAATAAAATATAATAAAAGTAAAAAACTCAAGATTCATAAACTAAAAAAATCTAAAAATGGAAAATAAACAATAAGATAAAAAAATTAGGAACAGGTTTGTATAAAATGCTTTAAAATTTTCAAAATCTATATATATAAGTATTATGGTAGTCCTTAATGTATAGCAAAGTAATAAAATTTAGAAATTTTATTGTAAAACGCCTGGACAATATTTAGAGGTAACCCCCGAGGTTTGAAGTTTCTCCAAAAACAGTATTAAAAATTTGCAATTAATCATTCTTTATTTTTTATTTTTAATAAAGATAAACATAAACATAAACATAAAGGAAATGATGGGCGCAAACTATATGTCTCTATGCCCATATCTAGAATTATATAAAATATTGTTCATATATATGTTCTATAAATAAATGTATGTATATATTAATAAAAATCCTTTTTATAGTTGTACATAATGTCGCTTATTTCGAAATGACAGTCGATTAATCTTTTAAATTCATTAACTTGTTCGGCTTCTATGATTTTCGAAGGGAGGTTGTTCCAAATTAATAGTTAATAGTAGTGCAATATTTAATAACTTGTGTGTTAGTGTTCACAAATCGGTCTTTTGTTTAGTTTTAGAAATGTTTTTCTTTGTACTCAAGAAAGACTTCGACAGTTAGCGACAAATTCTTTTATTTTTTCCAAAGCATCTGCATATCACCTGTTTTCGTTCCATAGAAAACGATCTTTAAAGAGGAGTTTTTCAGAAAATTCAAGCAAACAAAATATAATTTGTTAATATGTCCTAAAACTCTTTGTAGGCAAGAAATGCTAACGATAGACTCCTTTGTCGCTTTGGCGGATGATCTGGAGTACTTTTTTCCATTGCTGCTGGTGTCAAGTAATGCCAGTCTAACCCGTTTCTCAGAAATATACTGCAGGTGAAGTTTAAGCTTCTTTTTGTAGTGGTGGAAGCAGTGGCATGTGAATAAGTTTTCTTTTTAATATAAAGTCATTTAATGGCGCCTCAATAGCTTAGGATGCCGTCAACCATGCCCTGAAGAGATTCAAAACTGCAAACGTTGATAGATCACTGACTTCTTTTTTAAGGCAGACATTTTAAACTGGCTTCGAAACAGAGAAACCTTGGTGGCATAAATTATGTTCGTCATCCACCTTACAGGAAACCGGACCCTACAAACATAAAAATTCCTAATAAAATATATTATAGCTCCAAACATTTTTTGTAGCCATTTCATAGTTTCTGCATTTCCATGTATACTGCATAAAATTTTGATCTCAGATTTTTAGACGTCGTGGGTCGGTGGCATGCTTTTGCTCGATAAATAGAGTTCCTGTTGATGTTTAATAAAAAAACACTGTGACCAAAACTGGATGCAACTTTGCTGATAACAAATGTTGCTATCCTTGAAGAAATCCTAGTTCTGTCTAGAATTAAAACAATTCCAAGAGTCATAATGCTGGTGTTTGCTCTTTTCAACTCTATTGCATCACTAACATCAGCTTGGCTTTTAACTTGATCTTTATTCTCTTCTACATTACTCGATGCTGCTGATGAATCTAACTCCAGAAAAAGGATCTGATTCATCGTGGGCTTGCTGTTCTTCTATTTGTATTTACTTTCACTGCGTTTTTGAGCTTGCTGGTTTTTAAATAGCTGAACCCTGTCCCCTGTCCAAAAGACCAATTGATCCTGGAAATTCTTTTTGTCTCTGAGAATGAAAACAATTTGTGCCTTCTTAAATAGTGATAAGTTGTAAAGCAAAAGCCAGAAAATTTATGGTTTTTGTAAACTTTTCCAATCTGTGAAAATGTTTTTTAGTTTCAAGATTGAAACTGAGAAAAAACGAACTGGAATCTCTGCTTTATGACCAAAGGAAGATATAACCTGAAACATTGATTAAACAAGTTATGCATGCTAGAGTGGAAATCCTTTAATAATTAGAGCCGTGCTGAAGACTGAGTAGTGAATATTGATTAAATAATACTGTAATAACCTTTTAAGTTAAATAAATTTATAAATTTTGTAAAAATTCTTATATGAAAAGTAAAAAATTCTTGAAAATACACTAGTGAATAAAATTAAATTAGCAATTTTTACATTAAAATAAAAACAACCTGGCGATTAAAAAGTATATTAGTCATCAATTAATACAGATTTAAATCTAATTGGTTGAGACATTATATTTGCCAGGTGGTTTTCAATCTTGTTTTAGATTATACTGTTTTTATTCTAAGGTAGGCTACTGATAACCTGTTCATGTTCAACCATAAAATTGTCCAATGAAATTGCATGAACTTTAACAAATCTTTTTTTAACCTTGTGTAGTTTTTTGACACACCAAAACCAGGATTCTGATTGGCTAAAAATTGAACGATCGAAAATGTCTAGTATTTATAGAACATCGTAACTTCACGATATTCGGAAGCTCTAAAGCTCTCTCATGAGATATCTGGCATCAAAGTTGCAGCACTCAATATACCAACTTGTCTCGTAACTACGTAAAATGGCGTAATTATTTAGTTACGTTATCAACTTGGCTTGGTTGTTGTTGATGTCGGAGAAGTCAACGTGAAATAAATGTGATTTCTATATTGATGCCGTTTAGTTGGTAAATGTTAAAACAAAATCCCATTTTACAACTAAACAGTAAATGTAAATAATTTAGACTCGTTTTTAATCAATTTTTACTGCTCCACATTTGCTTTAAAAAGTAAAAATTATTTCAGTTAAGATTTTGAGGAGTATGTTATCCAAAGATAAAATGAATATATGTATTAAATACCAAATATAAAAAACATCTTATCCTTTAAATCGTAGCAAAATAAGATCAAATAATTTTTTGCAAAGAAGGGACTTGTTTCTACTTATATGACAGAATTTGTTGTCAACCTTACTAAATATAACTGAATGACAATTTTTATCTTACAAAAATTCATTCGGTGTTGAAGTGGCAAATTCATTTCGTATTTCGTAGAGTAATCGCGTTTAAACGACAAGAAAAGAATGGAGTTATTTGCTAGAGTGCAATTTGCTTGAAAACAATGTTTATTTAATTTTGAAATAAAAATGAAACTAAATAACAGCCCTAAAACGAACTTAACAACTATTCGCGGAAGTTTTGAAAACAGCTGCTAAGGACGCCGCTGCAATTATTTCTGCGCATATTCAACACAAAAAACTATTTAATATTGCTTCTATGCTAAAGTCGTCATCTATATATATATACTAGAAATAGCTCGTCAAAAATTACGAATATTTTTAAATCTCATTATATATTAATTTTCGATTGCAGCGCCACCTTTTTTGATTCTAATTTTATTTTTGAATCCAATTTTTTTGCTGAACACAAAACCCTTGAAACTTGAAAATACTTATATTATATCTATATCTATATATATATAAATGAATGTTTGTATGTATATATGTATGTATGTATATATGTATATCCTTTATGCATTGCTACACCATTCATCCGATCGTAATGAAATTTTCACACAACCTTGAGAGTCAAGGGGAATCAAATATAAAGAAAAAAAATTAAAATCCGTCACAAAATGAGCGGAGCGGAGCGGAGCGGGTGAGCGAGCGGGAACTATATATTGCATTGCAGTGCATTGCATTGCATTGCATCGTTGTCTGCTTGTGAACCAACGTTGAACGAATGAAGAAATAAAAACTATATCGACGTATGACTTTTCATCTACAAAAAATGTGTTTTGGTTTTATTTATTTTTTTTTGAAATTATTTAATGTAGAGGACCAGGGGGTGATAGACAAATAATTAATAGATAAAAAATAAAGCACTATTCCCTTCTTAATCCTGTTTGTCTCAAACAGCTTTGTCACCTCCGAAACACTCGACAGGGTGATGATTACAGAAAGTCTTAATTTTCACTCGCGTAAGTCCTTCCAGTAATTGTGAAACCATTCTTTTAAATTCCACTTTTAGACACCAAATGTTAAGATATCGCCAATCGTATACAGATTTTTGAAATGGTTTTGTATTTTATTGAAAGATGAAATAAAGCCTTTTTACAAACTTTTATTTAGGTTACAATCTCTGTTTGTGTGTGGCTTTCTCTGTACGCAAATCTTGCAAGTAAATTTAATCAGCTTTTTGACTAGCTAGAAAGCTGAAACTTTCAGCATAGCTTTATATTGAATGACAATACATGATTCAATTAAAAAAAGAAAAAAAAACTATTTATATGTGTGTGTGTGTGTGTGTGTGTGTGTGTGTGTGTGTGTGTGTGTGTGTGTGTGTGTGTTTGTGTGTGTGTGTTTGTGTGTGTGTGTTGAAAAACTCGTTTTTTCCTGTACTTGTTATGTGTCTTTTTCTACTTTAAAATAATTTTTTTTTATTTTGCCAGGTTGACCAGGGGGTAATCGACAAATAAATCATTGATAAAAATATTTGTACGTTTGTACCTTTTTATAGCAACTTTTAAAGTGAATATCAAACGGGATTTTTTTCACAATTTTGGGAGAATAAATTTCAACAAAGCCTTAGTTTTTTTTATTAATTATTAATTATTTTAAAAGTTTCAAAAAGAACACATTGTTTTAAATAGAATCTATAAAAGTTTTTAAATATTTAAATATCGATTTCTCATCTTTCAGAACCTCATCGTTCCATCTCTCAATTGACTCTCCGTTTCCATATTTGCTTAAAAGTTCTTCAACTTTATTGTCTATTTTATTATTTTCTTCAACAAGATTAAAGCTAATTCTATCAGTATTAAAATATTTTACTTTATTAATGAGAAAATCAGTGAAAAACTCGTCATCTGTTTTTCGTTGAAACTCGTTGAATTCATTTTTTATGTTTTCAAGTGAAAAGGAATTGAAAATCTGAAACTCCACATCAAGATCTTTTTCAATATCGACTTTTAGTTTTTCAAATTCTTCTTCAAGCTCCTTTATTTTTAATTTTTCTTTTTTCGCCATTTTGTATTTTTTCGAATCATCTGGTGGTGACTGCGTAAAAGTGCGGTATTTTTTTATCGCCGCATTGCGTAAATTTCTAACAAGTGCCAACGTACTTTGTTTTTTATCAACCAACGACTGAATCCCGATAATATTGGCAGACTCTCTTGTTAACTTTGAATCGAAATAATTTTGCAAAACTTCATGATTTTTGGGCCAGTTCTCAGACAACATCATTTGAGCTGTGTTGGTTTCATCTGGATTATCAAAATCAGAAAAAGAAGAATAAAAGATATTGTTTTTTGATACGGGTTCCAAATTTTCAAGGAGAGGTTTTAAGGTTAGGCCAACAAATGTTTGAGGAAGTTTGAACAATGTTTGATAATTAAGTTGTATTTCATGGAACGAATACGGTTTCTTGTGTGTATCGAGAAACATTCCTATCATGTTATCGATTGAAGTTCTTGGTATTTTTCCATTTTCTTGTTGGAAAATATTTTTAAGATCACTTAGCTGTTTATTTAACAAAGCAATTTCTTCCGCTGTATAAAGTTTGTGGCTTGCAAAAAGTAAAACTTTTGCAACATCAACAATGTTAACCACAGCGTCTTCGTCGTCATTTAAAGACTCTAGTTTGAATTTGTGACTCGTAAAATCCGGCGCTAAGTTGTGGGCCTGCCAGAGTTGCGAGAGAACTGTGATCTCTTCATTCTGACGATTCGTTTCGTCAGTTGGAAGAATCTTTCTTACATTCTCCGAGTATCGTTTCAGAACTTCAATTTCATATGTTGTGTACTTTCTGTGGATGCCATTGCTTGTTTCTTGTTTTTCATTTTCTTCCCCACTAAGAAGATTACTTAAAAGGAAACTTTTATTTTCATTGTTTATTTTTTCTTCATTCTTTGTTGAATGCTCCGACAGAAATTGTTCCGATGCTGAAGTTAATATAAAAAATAAAATAGAATTTAATAATAATATTTTTGCTTTAGTTGTCATTTTGCACTTGATGATCTCAGAATTATTTATCAGGTTTTTCAACTTTAAATTGAAATTCGGTTACGCTCAAGTCTTCAGATAAATAAACAAGTCACCAAATAAACAAGCCGCGTTTGTTTTCATTTTAGCGTGTTTTTCTACTTTATAATAAAGTGATTTTAAGTAAAGTTAAAATTTTTATTCAAGATTTGTTTACTTATATAAATGCATCTCGTCCGTTAGCAATTTATTCAAAGGTTCAGAAAACAATATTTTCTTATTTTATGGTTACAAAAATTAGATGAGCTGTTTCTAAACTTTGTCCTTTCATTCCATTCCATACATCAATAATTTACATTTTTTACTAAATCGAAAACATAAAACATTTTTTCTGAATTTTATTTCTTAAACTGTAAAAACTTAATTAAAAAATAACTCCAAACAAAACTCAAAACTTCTTTCTTTTAACTACTTTTGGGGAATCTGTTACATATATCCCTCCCCTTTCATCCAAAGCATTTAACTCTTCTCTGGAGCATCTGTTACATATACCCCTCCCCTCTCATCCAGAGCATTTAACTCCGCCCACTCTCCATTGCCAACTTTTTTTAATAACATTTCGTGTTTCATATCACCATCAAACATGAACATAACATCATCTCTCATGTGAATCTTTTTCACGGACGGTTTTTCCGTTGCTTGAAAGCTTCTTTTCGATCCAGCAGTTCGGTTGAAGACATGCCCTATTTTTTCTTCTTCCTCTTTTGAACCTCCATATAAGGTTTTCACGGGTTTTGCGACGGAATTTTCTCTGACTGCTTTGTAAATGTTATCAAAAAAATGATTATCATCACTGAAAAGGTTCTTTCTTATAGAAACCCCATTTGAATGAGCTGATGTAGCTGGATTTGATGGTGAAAGTTTGATTGTTGCTGGATGTGTTTTGGAGACGTCATTAAAATTCTTTCCTGACAGCCAATCAAAAAAATTAAAACTTCGCTTCACTTTCTGTTTTGCAGCTGGAATAAATTCGATGAAAGCCAAACCTTCATTAAATTTCATAAAATCGTCTGCGTGAAATTTCTTATTTGCGTAATTTCTTTTTTTAGAGAAATCCGTTTTGAAGTTATCAACTTTTAATGAATGATGTCGCTTCTTTCTTTTTCTTTTCAATTTCAGGTGTTTGTTTTGCTTAAAATTTTTATTTAAACCTCTCAGCGGCATATTTTTCATCTGCAGAAATGTCAGCAAATCTTTTCCTTCTTGTGCAAGATTCGACCAACTTAAAATTCTGTCAGACTGCATCTCCAATTCAATCCTGGTCTCCTCCATGACATCCAATATTAATCGCAAGCGCTTATGGCACTCGTAAATTACAGTCGACAAATCTTCTGCAGTAGCTGAGCCGCCTGCCTCAGAGATGACTACAAGTTTATCAGTCAACTGCGTACTAACAGCCAACAATTCATTCCACTCTTTAAACATTTCTTCGAGTCTTCTGTTTGACAAAAATATAAAAACCATATCCGACTCCAAAACTTCAGCTAACTTATGAAATTCATCCTCTATTTTTTCCTCCGCCATGTTTTTCTTTGAGAATTGAGCAACATCTTCTCTTGATTGAAATTCGCGTTTTTTTCTTTTCTTTTTTAATTTATCTTTCCACGTTTCATCTGCATATTCTCCTTTATTCCAATCGTATCCATCAGGTTCGTTTCTGTACTCATTCTCAGACCACGTTTCATCCAGATCTTTCAATTTGACACTACTTTCCTCTCTTTCTTCTTTTTTTTCTTCTTCTCTTTCTTTTTCTTTGTCTTCTTTTTCTTCATCCAAAGCAGAACTAACTAACCAATTACCGTCATTTTCTTCCGCAATCCAGTAAGATCTTTTCTTCCTGGCAGACGGCATAACAACACCTTCGAAGATCACTTCTGAATTACTTCTGATCTTCTTCTCTAAATGTCTATTTAAGTCATCTTCAAATAACTCTCCGTTTATAAATTTTTTTTTAATATCTGCATGTACATTTACAAAAACTAGTACAAACAATAATGAATTAAATTTAAAAAACAAAACCATATTTATCCGCTGTAACAAATTTTATTCCGTTTAACATAAACAATTTAATTTGTATTTGTTGACATTCAAAAACGTCACAACGAACGTTTAAAACAAAATTAATTCAAATTTAAAAATATTTCATTTAAATGACTTTTTTATCGTCTTTCAAAAATATTTTAAAAATTAAAAAAAAATTGATCTGAGAGTTATTTGAGCAGACTTCAGTAAGTTTCCCCGTCCATTGTTTTACATTCGAATAAATCACTTGCAGTTACTTCATTGCAGTATTAAAATTAAACATTTTTAAACTAAAAATAAATTATTTCTCCTGAACGACATCTGAATTTTTAACAAATAATGCTTCAGCTCCAACTCGTTTGTTTTTCTCTACTTCTTCTTCTTTTTCTTCTTCTTTTTTTTCTTTTTTTTCTTCTTCTTCTTCTTCTTCTTCTCATGAATTCGCTAATAAAACCGCTATGATGAACGTTAAAAAGGCAACCACGTGATTGATGTGACGCATAGAAAATCTTTTTGAATATCTTAAAGTCGGAGAGTTCATCATTTGATGCTTTTCAAGAACTCCTATCAATGATAACAATATCTACCCTCTCTTCTCTCTCTCTCTCTCTCTCTCTCTCTCTCTCTCTCTCTCTCTTTCTCTCTCTCTCTCTCTCTATTTTCCTCTCTCTCTCTCTCTCTCTCTCTCTCTCTCTCTCTCTCTCTCTCTCTTTCTCTCTCTTGTTTCTCTTCCCCCCTCACACACATATTTCTAACTATTCTATACTCTGTAGTCTTGTTGTAATAGATTAAATACAAAGAAATATGGATGACCCAGAATTATTCCAAATTTGATCTCAAACTAAGGTAAAAACTCAAATCAATAATTTTAAAATCTGACATCTTAGTGTTCATACAACAAAATTAGCCATCATTAAAATTATTGACCTTTGAACACGGACGTCTGTGACGTTGAGAAATGAAATGCATTTTTCAGAATATATACAGTGGAAATCTAGTCTTTTCTACTTTTCTATATTCTTCACACCGATTACAATATTTTCAAACTGGTTTATTTGTTTTTTTTTTAATCTGACATTATCACTTAATATATATTATATAAACATTTTTGTCTTGTTTTTATAGCTTTTCGTTTGTTAAAGGCGA
The DNA here is from genome assembly GCA_963978895.1 of Erpobdella octoculata. Taxonomy (NCBI): domain Eukaryota; kingdom Metazoa; phylum Annelida; class Clitellata; order Hirudinida; family Erpobdellidae; genus Erpobdella; species Erpobdella octoculata. The sequence goes on from OZ022239.1 coordinate 14,087,660, forward strand.
CTGATAAGCGGGAGAAGACTTCTTGGAGCATTGCTTTGTTTTCTTTTGCTTATTTCCTTGTTCAGTTAATATGTAATGTTGAGAGTTTATGGTTTGGAAACTTAATAAAAAAATAGTTACATAATGTAGTAAAGTATTTTCTAACGTAGAGAAAGTGGCCCTGTGGCTCAACACGTGACTGTTCATCCGGCTGACCACCCCCCCCCCCATCCCTCATCTGGCTATCTTAGCTTACGTAAGCGATCCATTACTTTTTCAATGAGATATCATTATCAATTTATCATCATTATATTATTAACATTGAAGTCGGGATCGTTCAATAATAACACTCTGACAAACTTATAAAATACAAAATTGTTTTAAAAAATTAAAAAAAAAGGTTTTTGTGTTAATTTCGTTTTATAAAAATCGTTTATTAATATTATTGCATGTAAAGGTTATTTGAATTCAATTAGGTTTAGAAAAAAAATTTAAAGATCCTTTCTACATCCACAAAACATGAATAAAATAATCTGATTTGTGTAAGTTGAATTTTTACGATCAGCTTGAAGTTTCTTTCCTGGTTTTTAGTTCAGTTGAACTTTGACCCTTGAGATTTCAATGGAGATTTCGAATTATCAGAATTCGTAAGCTTCATGTGCGTCAAGGCGTAATAAGCATTTTTCCATGTTTTAATGAGACGTTCTCTCAAGGTTTTCTGCTTCTGCAATGCATTTTCTAGCTGTTTGTGCTTTTTTATTTGTTCGCCAATCAAGAAAACTTCCGCCTGCACCTGTGATATTCTGTCAAGCACGCTTCCTTTGTCAACAAGATTAGTTTGTGACTTTCTCTGACTTTTATACAACTCTTTTCTTTTGTTTTTAGTCGATGGTTCTGCATCGAGAGGTAGTAGCTTGGTTGCAAGTAGGGCTAGGTCATTTGCACTGCCTGCTGCTGCGATGCTGTCAAAAGGGAAAATGGCGTCGTTCAAACCTTCAATTCTCTTCTCGTCTTCGTCGTGTTTGTCGGCCTCAGAGACGTTGCTGGAGTGCCTGTTGAATTTCTTTATGAGTTCAAAAGTTTTTCTGTTTAAGTCACGTGTCATTCCGACGAGTTGTTTTTCGATCAAAGCAAGTTTTTGTTCTGATTCAATTAAATCCACTTCTATCAAGTCATCCAGTTCAGAACTTGCAGTTTCATCGGTTTTTTCCAGCATGTCCCTTTTCTTCAATTTCTCATTTGCTTTCTTCAATAACACATCAATTCCCAAAAGATTTTTCAGAATTTGTCCCAGATCGTGCTTTGCAGCTTGAGAGTTTTTCTTGTGATTGTGATCACCCTGGTTGATTTCTGCCTCGACACTTCCTGTGCTCTCTAATGATTTTATAACTTTAAACTGGTCTTCTATGGTGCTTACTTCAGTTTTAAGTTTCTGGATTTTTTCAGTAAGACTTTGAAGTTTCTGCAGCTGTTTATCAAAAAGGTTCGAATTTTTCGTATGCTGTCCATCCAGGTGGTGTTTGAATCTACGCAGAAGTGAAGCATTGTTGCTGGTTGTCGTCAGTCCAATGAAAACCAGGAAGAGAGTTAAGGCGTAACATCTTACAGTTTTGTGTGAATTCATTGTTGAATTATGATTCATAACATTATTATTATAGCATGTAAATTAAGTTTTATATTTATTGTTTATGAAAGACAAAGTAGAAGTAAATAAATAAAAGTTTGTTTGTTTACGATTGATTATATAAATGTCTATATATTTATATATCTTTGTATAAGACAAGATGATGACGTTGTAGTTCCTTATATGGCTGCATACATTAATGAATTAATTAAATATTAACTACCTTACAATGTTATTTCTTAATTGTCATGTTTTTTAATTTCTTTTTAGTTACTTTGAATTTTTAGTATTAATTTTAATATTACATGCTTTTTGGACAAATCTTTAAAGTGAAAATTTCCAAAATTTCGTCATCCAATCAAACTGAATCTTGGAACATTGACACACTTCTCATGGAAATGCCTTTCTGGAGAAACAGCATTATCTGACTGACTATTCCACAAGCCATCAACGTGGTGAATAACCGTATTCTTATAACTTTCACGACGACCAATTTTAAACAATCCCAATAAAAAGCAGATGTTTCAAAAACATTTTAAAAAAACGAAATTTCTCCTGTTACTCGTGAAGTTAGTAGCGCTGTTGGAATCCACCAAATGTCTCAGGAAAACAATTTCGATTTCATGCTTTGGCCAAGAAGAACCAAAGTTAAGACAAATGTAGTATCTCATATAACTATATACTAGAATCACGTTGTTGATGTCAATCTATTGAAATGTTTTTCAGTTAAAATAAATTTCATGTAATGTATGCAATTTTATTTCTTGAAAGTCATCATGAAAAACATAGTCAAAAAACAAAAATGTAATGTTATAAGTAAAGTACAAAAATGCTATCATGTAATGTTACAAGTAGAGTTACAAAACAAGTAATGGAAAAAACGAGTTTTTCGACAAACATTTTTATTTCAAATACGATCAATTTAGAAATACGAAAGATGTTCAAATTAAGTTCTTTTTTTGTTTTTTTTTTTCAATTGAATCATGTATTGTCATCCAATATAAAACTATGCTGAAAGTTTCAGCTTCTTAACTAGTCAAAAAGCTGGTTAAATTTTACTTGCAAGATTTACGTACAGAGAAAGCCACACACACACACAGAAACAAAGCTAAATAAAAGTTTATAAAAAGCAAAGATATTGTTACAAGTAATGTTACAAAAAAAGCAAAAATGTTACAAGTAAAGTTTTAAAGAAAACAAAAGTTATGTTAAAAGGTTCACAATTTTAATTATTTAATGTCCACTACTATGTGATCAGCATGTGGCACATTCGCGTCAATGTTTTCAGCCAATCACAATGCAAAAAAAGTGTAAACATGAATAAATTAATTATCGGATTCTTCTTGTACTTATACAAGGATTGTAAATATGCTACCCGGCGTTGCCCGGGGTTCCTAGAGGTTTTTCTATCTTTTTTCTCTCTCACACACTTTTTATCTCTCTCGCTCTCGCTCCCGTTTCCTTTCTTGCTCGTTCTCCCGCTCCCGCCAGGGACGTAAATTCAGCATTTTCCAGGGGGGCAACATTTTTTCGCCATTATATAGCTTACTGACAGGGTTGGCCGGCGTTGCCTGGGTTTTTTTTCTTTGCCAATGAAACGTTAAATAAATAACAGTTTATAATTTTTTTTAAATTTTCTCATCAATAAAGTCTTCTAAGTCTACCTGCATGCCAAAAGTTGCTTATATTGCTCCTGCACTTGGATGTGATAAGCGTATGCCCTCACACACGCACGCACACACACACACAAACACCAGACTTGTTGTCCTCGAGACTCCGGTCTTGAACTCGAGTGCACTCGAGTTCGTTTTTCAAGGTCTTGGTCTAGATCTCGATTTTGTGTTAAGGTCTCGGACTTGATCTTGGACTTGGACTCAAAAGTCTCGGTCCAAGATCAAGTCCGAGACCTTAACAAGGACAACAAGACTGATTTTGCTGGTTAAAAGATTCTGACTTAATTTCAACTGAACATTTAATTCAACCATTAAAACGCGTAAAATGAACGAAGAAAAATATTGGCACAAGCTCAATTTGGTGTGATGATGAAAAACAAACAAGATGTAGACCATTGAGGAATTAACAATCTTCTGTTAGTTAAGAAAAAAGGTGCTACATCGACACATTTAATGATGATTTCCGTCATTTAAAAAAAAATTTGTCTAAAATATTGTTCCTTTTATTAATTATGATTTGAAATTAAGTCATAAAACGTTCTAGTTAATTTAATAAAATAACATGATTCAAAGATTCAAATGATTTGTTTACAACACTTTGCTGGAAACAATAATCACTTCTTTACCACTTTTGCCACTGGTTTACAACAATGCTTATAAAAAATGAGTGTTTGTCTGTGAGTTTGTCCTTTATAGAAATCTGAACACACGCATTACCTTTTATATCTATATAAATACGTAGGTACAAGCAGAGAGGGTGGGGGTATGCATCCCCCTACCAAAGTATCAATTAAACTTTTTTTGGGTATAATACCTGGTTTTTTAAAATGTCCGTATCTTTTTTAGGAGAGTAAAATAAATCTTTTAAAAAAAATAAAAAATTCTTATGACTACCCCTTACCGGTCATCAGCTTTTTTGAAGAGCATCGCCCACCATGAATTTATGGGTACAAGGGAATGAATGATTTAATCATATTGCAGGAGCAAATACAGGATTATTAAAAAAATGGGGGTCCAAAATGGGGTGGATAGATTTTTTATTTTTGTAATAATAAATAATAATAACTTTGATGTAGACAGTTGTGGGGAAACAACATTGCATCGATAGAGAGAGAAGAAAGAGAAAGATAATTGTATTTTGTATCTTGTGTTTTGAAACAACTGTATTTTCTTATTTTGTTTTTCAAATACTCCAAGAGTCAAGTATTTCGTATTTTATATTTCAAATACTCCAAAATGTCAAGTATTTTGTATTTTGTATTTCAAATACCCCAAAAGTCAAGTATTTTGTATTTTATATTTCAAATACTCCAAAAGTCTAGTGATTTGTATTGGTATTTGAAATATTTTGAAGTAAATATTAGTATTTCGTATTTGAAATGTATTTGTACATGCGCTGACCACTAATAGGGGTAAAGTCCCATGAGTTCGCTGATTGTTAAAATATTATATAGTAAACTCTAGATAAAAAAAAATTAATTTTGGAAATCAAGGGGGACAAATTATCTACACACGCAAAAAAATTTCAATACGCATCGAATCAAAAGTTAAAAATAAAAATATTATAGTAACTGCTAAGTAAAAAAAACTTTAAATTTTGAAAATCAGGAGGGAAAGGCTCTCCCTGCCCCCCCCCCCCCAATCTACGTCCCTGGATCCCGGTCGCTCTCCCACTTCCTCTCCCTTATCCGCTCGTTCCCCCGCTCCCGGACGCTCTCCCGTTCCCGTTCGCTTTTTCGTTCCCGCTCGCTCTCCCAATCCCGCTCACTTTTTCGCTCTTTTTTTACTGAAATTTAGCCCACGCCTTTTTCCAAGATAAGACGAGAAAGGGTCCTTGCAAAGGCAGCCATTTATAGGCGCCTACCCTTTTAGCAATGCAAGTGAACTTCTTGCTTAAGGGAGTTACGATGGTGACGCCGGTGAGGCTCGAACTGTCGACCTAACGATCGACAGGCGAACACTCTACCGCTCTCCTCTGCTCTCCGCCTGCTTTCTCGCTTCCGCTTTTTTTCTTTCTTCTACTACCTCCTAACTCTTTTTTGCCCATAAAACGTAAAATAGATGTGCTAAAAGCTGCTTGAAACCTTCAAACTCTGTACGTAAACTAAATTAGAATAATGGAGGGCATATTTAGCTTGCTTCCCGGGTGGCACAAACCCACGCTACGCCACTGGCTTCTACCCCCTCATTCCTACACCCACGTAATCGTTTCTACTAGCTAAGTTTTCATTCCGACCCACAATTTCTTTTCCTTCATCTCTGTCCACTCAATCCTATAGTTATTATTAATGCAAGAAAACGTTGATTTACAGATCTTTGGGCACGACTCGTAAAATTATAGTACACATATATAATTTGTTAGGCAAGATAATAAATATGCAGGTATGAAAACCATAAATAGTTAGGTAGCAGACATTTCAGCGCCTCGTGGTGTTACTAAATGTCTCAACAATAGATACGATACAATGACAAGCTTTGACGTTCCAAATTTTCAGAAGTTCAAATTTGCATTCTCTTGTAACAAAACAACAACAAGCGAGTGGTCTTCGGGTTTATATTTTGTCGGTCTAATAAGTTATCGATTGGTTTAAATAGCTCATGAAACATGTCCCATAGAGGGTTAGTTTTAACAAAATTTTAACTTAAAAATTACGGTTTCATTTTTAATAAATTCTATAAATAAAACAAAACTAACCACATTGAAGTTTAATCAAATCGAATGTTTTTTTTATCCATTTAAGAAGTGAATATTTAAATTTATTGTTTGATATTTTACCAGAAAAATTATTGCAGCTTTTGTGGTAGCCATTTTTCTTATAGTGACCTCAATTTGCTTGCTGATCGGTCTTGGCTATGGCCTCGGAGTTCGAGATAACATACAAACAACCAACACTGAAGATGATCTAAGCCTCAAAACATCTTCATCTACACCGTCTGGCAACACCACCACTCTTAATATTTTAGAAGGTTTTACAAAGCCTGCTCTGCTGGGCAGTTCCGCTACTTCCGTTATGCTAATAAGTTTTACATCCAGCTCGAATGTTACCAATACGTCAACTGTTTGAAAATTGATCTTCATGTCAAACCATGATTCTACAGTTTTTTGTTTAATTAATATTTTATATTTTTTAGACAATAATTTATTTGGAATTGAATTTTTCACATTTTAATTTTAATATGTTTAATTACAGATTGTTAATAAATTGAATACTTACCAGGTCATTTAATACACTAACAAACTAAACACTTTTAATTTATCTGTTCATAGATATATATTTCTAACATGAAATTCGATCAATTGCAAATGTTCCGACAAATTTGAATGACTAAAAAACGTTTTTGTACGCAAAAAGCATATAATAAGACATTGTATACTAACACTACTGTCTCTTCTTTTAGCGCTTTCTTAAAAAAAAGAACTCAACCGTAAAAAGCAATTTCCGATTACGTAATTTAAATTGATCTGATCCGTATAATTTGCAGCATTCTGGTATGACAAAGACACCATTAAAATCCACTGCGTGCCTTAATGTAGCAGACAACTAACAAAGGCCACCCAGTGAATCCTAATTTTGCCGTTGCGCTCCATATAACTTTTCAACTGAAAATAAAAATAAATTTGTTCATTTTGTAAGCGTAAAGTTTAAAGAGTTAAAAAAATATTTGAAAATGACTGAAAAAGTTACCTCTACCATTTTATTACAAAAAAAGATCGATTCATTAATTTTTTGAACGATTATTAAAAAAAACAAATTGAAAATATTTTTCAATGTTCAAGCGATAACTTGAAACTGAAAATATACCTTTACTTATTAGAAAAGAGTTTTTCAAACGTTCTTCTCATGAAATCCGGCAAGGTTCTGCAGGACAGCATATCTCTCGATGGCGAGCAGACGTAGACAGCATCTGTGCTGTTGTGGTCAGTTGCTGAGACGTGAGTGACGCAAGAAGCAACTCAGAACAAAACAACAAAATTAACATCGTCCTACTGCTTAGCATAACGGCATAAACAGGCTCCGAGCAATGCAAATGCAATGATAGGAGCTTCTCGACCTACTATATGAGCACGATGAAGGTGTGGGATAGAATTCATACTGTATTATCGTAATACACACTTTTTCACTTTAATCCAATCCAGTTACTTATTAAAAAAGCCTCGGAAATAAAATAAAACACTTCTCGATAACCTCATTAAATTACATTTCCAAAATAATGTTTTTGAGTATATGGATTTGTTCTTATTCCAATAATGCTGAAATTTTCACGCTGGTCAGCAAAGGAAAAGCCTGTCTACTATTGATACGCCCAAGCACCTAATAGGACGCAGTGTGCAATTTCTTTTTCGGCTATCAGTGTGCATGACAGCGATATGGCATGGATGCTGAAACATTCAGCACCATGAACGCCAAAAATCGATAGCTTTGATCGGTTTGTATGAGTGGTTGTTGCAAATTTAGGAAGATGGCATTGTTAATATTATCAACCCAATCTTTGAAAATAATTTTGAATTTTTATTTAAAATGTAATTCAAATAAAATTGTGAGATGTTTTTAACATTTCTATTCTGGAAAAATAGTTTATTATTTTATGTGATAAGATAAAGGTGCACAGAGTGCACTTTTAAATATTTTTAGGCTGAAAAAAGTTATCGTCGGTAATCGTGCAGTAAAAATGTCTTTCGAGAAAATTTTTGAAAAGTTCAGTAAAGATTTAGGTGGCCTGAATATTTTAAAAATTTCTGACAGTTTCAAACTTCTTACAACAGATTTTCAGCGAGCTGAATTTGTTTTGAAACTAAACGAAAACTTTCCTATAGCTTCGCCAGTAGATAATTACACTGACGTTCGGCTTAAAGACTCGCAGAAATCGCTAGAGGTGCGCAATGCTGGCAACGAAATGTTCAAAAGAGGACTCATATCTCAAGCCCTACTACAGTACACAAAAAGTCTCATCTTCGCGTCACCCTCGTCTGGCGACGATACAAACTCTATGTCTTTAGCTTACGCTAATAGGTCTGCCGCTCTATTTCGACTTAAAAAATACGACGAGACGATACTTGACATAGATAGAGCAATACATAACGGTTATCCCCAGGATCTTCTGCATAAACTTTTTGAGAGAAAAGGTGACTCTATGGCAGCTAAGCACAAAGTCTATGATGCTGAAATGTGTTACAAAAAAGCAATTTCTGTGCAAAAATCATTTCCTGCAAAGCCAGATGTATTTAAAAAAATAATTGCATCTCTGGAATGTAAACTAAATTTGTTAAATGTTAACACTGACTCCACACAAAAAAAAAATCTAAGAGAAAACCAAGTTCCATCACTTGGTAAATCAACCAACCCAGTTCTCCCATGTCTCTCATCGGCATGTGATGTCATGTACACCGAATCAAAAGGAAGGCACATAGTAGCACTGAGGGACATTGAACCCGGAGAAATTATTTTAATTGAACCACCATTTGCTTCTATTCTTATTCCCAACCAATTCTTTACACACTGCAATTTCTGTATGTCTTACACAATCAATCCTATACCTTGCAATAAATGTGTTTTTAGTGTCTTTTGCTCAGAAGAGTGCAGAGGAAAGGCTGTCACCACATTCCACAAATATGAATGCTCAATTCTAGGATTACTGGAAATTTCAGAACTGGATAAATTTTCTCGATTGGCTATTAGAACTATTTTGTCTGTGCCCATTTCAAAGATTATAGAGCATGGCAGCAAAAAATCATTCAACAAAGATAGAAAGCTTATAGTAAATGAAACAGGAACCTATGAATGGAACAATTACGATGCAATATGCGACTTGGTTACTAATTCGGAAAAAAGATCTGTTAGTTATTTGTTCAAAAAGTCCATCATGGCCCTATATTTGTTGAAAATTATTGAAAAAACAGGATATCTTACAGAAATTGGTATAACTTCTGCATCAGAAAAGCAACTCATGAAGTTAAACATTACTGCTCTGTTGCTCAGCCACCTTCAGTCTTATCCATGCAATGCCCATGAAATATCCGAGTTTCAACTAAATGACAATTCAGTCTTGACCTCATCACCGGCAGAATTAGGAGCTGGAATATACGCTACACTCAGCCTTTTCAACCACTCCTGTGAGCCAGTAGTCACCAGGAATTTTTATGGGGACATCTGTGTTGTAAGAGCAATTTCACCAGCTGCGGCAGGATCGGAGATTTCAGATAATTATGGAACTGTCTTCCAACTCCATTCGAAAGAATATAGAAGCCAGTACTTATTTCCCCAATACTGTTTTAAGTGCTCTTGCCAAGCATGTACCAACAACTGGCCAACTTTTGCACAATGTGTGAATCAACCTCCTAAGTGGAAATGTGACAGGTGTGGCTCTCCACTATCAACAAAACCACAAGACGATTTTTTCAACTGTCCTGAATGTCACTGTGATCAAACAATCTCTAGAAAATTATCACAATTGCTTGAATCTGAAAAAGCATTTAAAATCGCTTACTGTTCACTCATGTCTTGTAAACCCAAAGAAGCAATTCCTTCAATATGTTCCTATTTAAAGAAGCTGGAATGTCTCATTTGCAAACCCTGGAACGACTTCAGTAAGGGTCAGGAAACGCTAAAGCAATGTTACAGCATGCTGGCCAACTGTCACACAACGGAACACAACCAGACATGAGAATTGCTTTTTGAGCTGTGTTGTGTGTTAACATTTTTTTACTAGAGTGCCTTTACGTAGATGTTGCTTGCAGTGTCTTATTTATTGATGGTATTTTTTTACAATAAAAGATGTAAAAAAATGTCAAAACTGGTTGATGTCTAAAAATATTGAACTTTTGACTGAGTTATACATGTTAACAATACAGTTCATGGTCAATAATCAAAAATGTAGTTTAATCAATAAATTAAAAAACAGGACCAGAATGCATAAAGTCGTGCTGTTAATTGTCTTTATTTCCTATGTTTTGTGGCTGACCCTTGAAAGAGCAATGAAAAACTGTTTTGGATTTGTGATATCATGCCAGCCAACGGGGCCGATTTCACAGTCAGCACACACAAGGTACTTTGTAGTGTCTACCACACGTGAAAATCCAATGTTTTCAAAGGCATACATATTGTCAACAACCCAGCATTCGTTGATCGGGTCACAGTTGGTGTCGGGCTCATCAGCTGACTTTTTTCTCATTATAGGCAGCAACATCTGATGAAAAAATAAATTATGATTAATTCTTTTTTTAACTATTTGTGCAACAAATATCTTAGATGGAATCTATTTCCATCTTATGCATTTTCATTTGGCAGTAGAAAGTGCTTTAATCAAAAGTGTCCCTACAAATATATTAGGAAACAACCAAAAAGTGGTAATCATTTACTTTGCTAAGCCAAAGTGAAGTTAATTACTCCTAGACCTAGAGAAAAGATATTTGTCAAAGGACACAGAGATGTTAATACTGTATAATCCTGCTATAGCATACAATTGGATACAGCGTACTGAAATTTTGGTCCCGTGCATTTGCCTCGCTTCCCCATGTTAAATTACCACGGCTATAACATATTAAAATATTGGTCCCAATAGCAATATTTCGTAGGTAAATAACAAATTATTTAACTCATTTTAAGGCATGGCAGGCATAACAAACGCTTATTGCTATAGTGGGATACCCAAGCACTGCTGTCCCAATTCCGAGAATAAGTTACAGACGCTTTCTTACATCTATTAGCCAGCATAGTTATATCGGCTGTCAGCACATGTTTGAAACAGAGGAAAGCACAAGCTTGTATCTTATTTCATCTCAAAAGTTTTTGTCGCATTTTTGAAAGCCTGGCTGGTTAAGAAAATGAACTTGAAAACTGGTCACCTTGGAGAGTTCGGAGTTTTTTCATTAGGTTTGTGTCAAAAAATATCTCTGGAGGCAAATTCTATGATTTTCCAAAAATACAAATATGCTTCGCTAAAAATGCCCTAAGTCCCTTCAAAATAACATGAAAACTTTTGTATTTTTTAAACATGTATTAGAGACTTAAAGCAATAAAAAAAAACTATAAGTCAGCAGTTAGAAAATGAAACATAATCACAAGTTAAAATGTCTTGGCCACATAGTCTCAGTAAATCTACTATCAATTCAATCTTAACACAAAAAGAAAAGTGGAACCATAAAACCACTTCAGGTGCTAAGAAGATCAGACCATCAAGTTATAAACATCATGAAGACACTCTATATCAATAGTTTGTTGAAGTTAGATCAGAAAGCATCTCAGTCAGTGGACAACACTAGTCAGAAGAAATATTTTATATTGCACTTTCTACTGCCTCACTAATGTTACTTGTATAATAAATGCAGTTTGTTTTTTCTATATTAACTTGTTGATTTTTTTCATACCCTAGATATAACGTACTCATTTCTTAGTTCCCTTGAAGTACGTTATTGCAAGATAGCAAGATTCTACTGTATCGAAATTATCAGCTTTGTATTTAAAAAAAACAAACCTAATTATAAAATTATAAAACAATCATCCTTCATGCCAGGTATTAATTATAATTATGCTATACTGCTATTACTGTAGAATAAGAATATAATATACCAATAGTGTTGTATTCATAAGAAATAGTAATAAGTATAAAATATGTTAAAACTTTTAAATAACCCTAATGCTGTACTTTTAACAGTTTTAACATAAAAAATAAAAAGTAAAGCATTGAGATTAGTTACGCAAACCTCCTTGTGAGTAAAATGGGCGGTTTGGGGTTTCAGAATAATGCTTCCACATCTTGTACAGAGTACTTGTGTTAAATTTTTGCCATCTTTAATGAGATCCTCATTACCACCGGCAACCTCGGTAACACCACCGTTTGCCAAACCATCCATTGTCGCCCTACTTGCTTACTACAAACCCGACGACAACAAAGAGCTTGTGACACTTATGGATATATATATATAGGTAAGGTATACATAATATTGATAATATATAAGAAGTGACCCTTATTTCGAGAAGGTGCAGAGTACGATACAAAAAACTAATTGTTATTTAAAGTTGATGAATTAAATGGGTTCGAGTTTGTTTACTCAGCTATCAATAATACATACAAAAGACGTGAAGAATATGAATTAATCATTATGCGATAAAGGTGTGCATTGAATTTATGACTTTTTTTAACATACTACATTTGATGAACTTTTGTCTGTATGTTAGTTTTTTTGGTGTCATTTTCCTTTGGTCTATTCTATATATATGATCTATTCTATATATATGATCTATTCTATATATATGATCTATTCTATATATATGATCTATTCTATATATATGATCTATTCTATATATATGATCTATTCTATATATATGATCTATTCTATATATATGATCTATTCTATTCTATATATATGATCAGGCCTGTGACCAGGTTTTCATTATTGGGGGAACAAAAATTTAGGGTGGTCAATGCTCGATGAATTTTTTAAAAACATTTATTGGCATAGGCTTCCGTCTACGGTTCAAGAGGCAATTCAGTTTTGGCAGATTCCTCAAGACTAATTCTCTTTTCCAAAAATGTTCTTATTAGGAAGGCTTTGCGAATTGATCAAAAGAGGGGGAATCCAAAACGGCCTACGAAGAAATTTTTTTGATTCAGAAAAAATTCAAGAAAAAAAATTGACCCTCTTCATAAATTTGCAGTATAACAAAGAATGCAGTTGCTGGCGAAAAATTAACAATTCCACGACGTAGACAGCCTCTAAAAACTCTGTAAAGGACGCTCTTTCAATATTTACAGTGATTAATTGAAAACATTTTAAACGGCTTAAAATCTCTATACTTAACACAAAATCCTCGGCTTGGTTAGATTACAAGCCCAGACCATGCAGTTCTCTACTATAATGTAACCAATTGTTGCTAAAGTTAGTAGGTAAATCAAGGGCCAGTTTTGTCCATTGTTATTTTAAAAAGGATTGCTGTATAGAATATTGAGTCTAAACTGCACTACATCATTTGCAGACCACATCTCAATCATCACTCTGATACACAACTTTTTCTACAAGTGTTTTGTACCAATTATGAAATATTAAAACACAAATGTTTCCCGATCTCTATGTTACCTACTAATGATTTAGACATTGATTAGATAGATCTTTTGTTTCAACAGGTGGAGACATTCAGTATTTTTATAAAATTTTGACACTTTATTTCAACAGGGTTCAAATCAACTAAAAATTTTAAGCTGGCAGGAATTTTAAGTGGGAAGGAATTTACAAAAATACAAATATAGATAACAAATGCTGAATGATTGTTGCTGGAAGTTAATTCACATTCAGGGTTAGGGCTTTCAACTCTGCAGGCCAAGCTCACACACACACACACACACACACACACTCACACAGCCTTACAATGTCAATACAACAAAATTAGTTAAAAATATGACTAAAATGCGAAATACGAATGAATAATTCACAAATATCATGATAATTAAATGAAATGAAATATTGAAAATAAATTCATTTCCAGCGATTGAAATATTCAATCAAGAAATTTAATGCACATCTTCTGCTCGACATCAACTTTGGTCATGATTTTAGAAAACTCTTCAAAGGAAATGCACCCATCTTCATTGCAGTCAGCTTCAACCAAAGTTCGATCAGCAATGCTCCCCAACTTTAAAGAAAGCATAAAATTATACATTTGAAACCATCACAATTCATATAAGCCTCTTACCATCAAATCAATGCAATAAACTAAAAACACAAACTGATCAATTATGTCTTGAGTTAATAAAATACCAGTAATTATATTACTATTAAAACTTCTCATAACCAACCTGCTCTTCAGAAATATTTGCTCCAACCATCATATGGAGAATGTTGATAAGTTCATCTCTTGAAATCTTGTTGTCCCCATCAAGATCATACATTTTGAAGGCAACTGGTGTGAAAATAATATTATTTTAACAAAAAAATTTAAATCAAGATTAATGCAAAATGATAACAGAAAAATATTTTTTTCAAATTATGTTCAATCAAAAATATATAAAAGTTATCAATAATTAAAATAGTAGTAATTGAAAATATTAATATATTCATATAACATTTTAATTTTTCCTCTCTGTTGTTGAATCTGTTTGTGCATTTTGGTTTGACAGGGAGAAACCTTGCCAGGACACGAGAGAATTGTCGAAAATTCACTTGATCATTATCAGGACCTCTGTTAAGAAAAACCATATAAAACCTTCTTGACAACACTTTTACATTAATTGTGATAGAAACATTTTTAAAACCATTTCCATATAAACAAAGTTCAGAGACATTTATTAAATAGTGGATCAAAGTTTAAAGTTTAGAGATAAAATAAGAAAAGTAGACTTGAAGTACATTCTTATAACTCATTCAGACAAATTCTATACAAGCAAAATGTCTAGATATTTTTTTTTCATCCAAACAAATGTAATCGATAATGTAACTTTAATGTTATTTCACAAGATTTATTGGCAGGTCCGATGAGTTGGCATTTTATAAAGTAAAATAAATTACACGTAAAATATAGAAAATATATTTAAAATAAATTTTGATTATTAAATAATAATTGTAGTACACGTGAGCCTAACATGATATTAACATATTTCAAGATGTTTTTAATCATACTACTATCACAACTTCTATGCATTAAATTCACAGACAAATACTTATTTTTTTATATTTATTATAATATTTTAGAACTAAAAACATTTGATGAAACTTTAGTTTTCAAAGAAGTGAAAAGGTTTGTTAAATAGAGCTCAAAATAGTCCAGATGTTAAGTGCACTAGGAGGATGCTACATTAAGTTAACCAAAAGTTTGAATAACATAAGTATTTAGCTGATGCCTTTCATGATTTATGCATGCCGTGTTGGACAAAGTTTCTGTAATAATATATTTTAATTTAGCCACCCTTGAATGCCACAAGAACTTGTTTATTAAACACTGCAGATTTTCCTACTGAGTTTAAAAAAGACCAGGCTTGACATGTTTTAAGATCAAGGAAAAAACAAAAAGCTCTATAACCGTTTTTTTTCTATTCTTCATTTCTTAAAATTTTTGACAAAATTAATATGAAATAGGGTTGATAATTAATTTAATCAACTTTATTTATTCAATAAGGATTAATTTGGTTCTGTAAAAGACACCCTACTAACATAATCCTAATTATTCTTTATTCTAAAATCCCCTGAAGCAATAAATACAGGTTCTTATTGTATTATGTGGTTGGTGTACTTTTTGACTTATATGGTATTATGGAATCAATTCTAATAATTATTTGAGCTCTACAACACAAAATAATTTTGATACCACTGCACTGATTTTAATGAAATTTTGAATACTTAATCAGTTTTTATGCTGATTTCGAAAATAAAATTCTTTTTCAGATTTAAACATTTAAGTTTTTATGCATGTCATCTGACAGGCTTTGATGCTATTTAAAAATAATTTTTTGAACTCGTTATTTAATCAGCAGTTTATTTCTCTGAAGTTATTATATATTGGAAATAATTATTGATGAACATTTATTATGGTCACTCAAAATAATCAATATTAAAAATAATTCATATAAAATATTTCTAGAATAAGACATTTTATTAATATCAAAACTGCTGTAATACTTAATTAAGTAATCTTCCACTTTAGGGAAATGAATTATTTCAGCTAAAAAAGAGAAAAAGTCTGTCTCTATAGAATTGATAGATGAAATCATTACAAATATTCATTAGGATGTGCTTAAAACTGGGTCGAAAACATTTAAAATCTGCTTGTGTTAAATGCAAAGGCTAAATAGTTCTGTAAGAGAATCTATTCACTCTAGAATAAAAATGCATGAATTGGAAGATAACAAATATTTATTTTAAAAAATGCTTTGACTGAAACGGTAGATTATTAAGTTACTAGGTGTCTGGTTTTTCTTAGCATCACTTTTAATGTTTTAATCTGTTAACTTTCATTTCGTCTTTAAATTCAAGTTTATCACTAACTATTTAAAACATGTTTATGTATTAATAATTCTAAGTCTAGATCAGTGTTCTCAAACACGCGGCCCGCGGGCCAATTGCGGCCCCCTGCATGGTATTTTGTGGCCCTCCACTTGCTATCAAAGTTCAATTCAAGTGTGGCCCGCGGTGGTGATAACGAAGAAAATTAAAAAGATTTTTTTAAATAATAAAAAATTTTAATTGGAAATACTTTTTAATTTAAATATTTTTTTTCTATTGCCTAACAATGTAGCTGTTGTTTAGTCTTATCGCTTAGGTATTTCTTTTCAGGTTTTCATCGTTTTTCGCGAATAATTAAGAAGTTTTTTTATAATAACCACTGTATTTCTTTTATAATCGAATAAATTAATAAGTGTGAGACTTTGAAAATTTTTAGAACTAGCTAAACTACAAGAAAAGGCCAAACATTTCAGTTCGTGCTCAGTCACTCTTGATGGGAAAAATTGCTAACACTACATAAGTGGAAATGTGTATCGGTGGTGCTGATGACAATTTTGAAATTGTTCTGTAAGAGAGTTGCTCACAGTGATGCCAATACATGGTCAGACCATGGCTCAGAAGATATTTGGCCAGTTTTGTAATGCCATTGTGGATGCCGCTTTACCACGGTAGATGTTTGCAGGGAGGAAAATGAACTGGTTGCAATTGTTAAAAAAAACTAGAAGAGGAGGCTATTGCTCTGCATTGCATTATCCATCAGCAGGATAAGCAGGCCCTGTGCAGCAAATGCCCCAAGTTTGACAATGTGATGTTTGTCATTGCGAAATGCATCAACCATATAAGATTCATGGGCTCAGAGCAAAGGCAGAATTTTGCTTTTTTGGAAGAATAAAAATATATATAGATATGCTCTACTTTACTGAGATACATTGACTCAGCAGGATAACAACCTCGAGAATCGAAGTGAAAATTTTCATGGAGAATGATGGGATGGCTGTTCCTGTGCTAAGTGATCCAAATTGCCCATGGGCTTAGCTTTTCTTGTTGACATCACACAGAATATATGTGTTTTTTGGGAGGACATACATGTGTAAAACGTTGTTCTCCACCATAAACTTCAATAAATCCAAGTACAGGTCCAAACTCACTGATGAGCATCTTCAAGCTATACTGATGGTCTCAACTTCTTCTTTCTTCAGGCCAAATGTGTTTCAGCTGTGTAAAGAGAAATGCAGCCAAGAATTTTCCAGCAAGGAGCAGTTATAGCAAAGACAGCAGAATTTATGTTGTTTAAACCAATGTTTGCACTTTTAATAAATAATAATAAATGAAGATTTAGGAGACTGAAGAGCTGTACTTTTTTGGTATTAACTTTATGTGGCCCAGCATCACTCAAGACTTTAACTTATGTGGCCCCCAAGCAAATTGAGTTTGAGACCCCTGGTTTAAATGTTTAGCTTTGACAGATATACTTTCAAAACAGCAATATATCAACACACAGTAATTCTGTTTTAAAACATACACATGTTTTAATTATGTACTTAAAAACTACATTTCAAAGTGGCCTATAGTTGAAAATAGTAAAAATAATTCATTTCTCTAAAGTGAAACATTACTGTTAATTATGCATCCTTATCCTACATATGGTAACCTTCAGTTGGAAACAGAATAAAAAATCCACTAACTCATCAGAAAAAAAGGCATACACTATTCTTTCACTAAGCGGATTTATAGCTAATTCAGGAATCCGAAAAAAATCTTCTTTACTGAAAAGTAACATATGTTAAAATTTAAATGTGCTCTTATTATACTAAAAAGTAAATACTGATGTCTTCTTTAATTCGAAAATTTAATATTCACCATAAATATCCATTTGAATTTTTGTCTAATCTGGTGAAACGACTATACAGCCTGAATATCTGGTTTGGAGTAACTGAAAGGAAAGGCAATATCACAATAATAAACACAGTTAGTCCACATTTACAATGTTATAATAAAGACAATATTAAATTAAATTGTTATTTGTATTGATTATTCATTGGAAATTTAATGAAAGAAAACCATACATCCCGTCTCTTTCTGAATTTCTTCAACTTCTTCTGGTTGAAGCAAAGTCGAAACCTTAGATCCCATTTTTTAAACTCGATGGCTAGATCGCCGAGCTGTATACAAGTGCGAGACTACCTAGTAATACTAAGTACTAAGGCAAGGCAAATATACAACACTAACAGCGAGTACTTCAGCACTTCACGCCATTCCCCATCTGACAACAAAACATAAAATTATTTAAATAACACGCAAGAGAAGACGTTTTAATATATTATCGCATTAATCATATACATGCAACATAATTAATAAGGGTGCGATAAATATGATAATGTAATAAATATGTGTAATAAATATGATAAATATGTGTGTTTGTTGGCTCGCACGCACCTGATTTAGAAACCTCTTCAAATGGTAGTTTCATGTTATTCTGCGTCTGTTGCTTTAATGGTGGTTTGGGAACATTTTAAAATTAAATTGAAATAACATGGTTTAGAGTGGTTCAATCTCTGGTGACCATACAAAAGTTAAAGACATTCGTTTATGGTTCTACCATGGGCGTACATAGAGGGGGAAGAGGGAACTTACCACCCCTGGATTAATTGATTGAAAATAATTTTAGACAAAATAGACAAAAACAACAATTAAAACATTAATAATTAATTGTAAGAACTGTGACTTCTTCCATTGTCATCTCGATATCATCATTATCTTTGGGGATGCATCCCCAATGCTCTACTTTTTACTCCACTCAGGTTATATATATATATATACAAATGTTTTTCTAAAACAACATATATCTCGAAAACCATAAACGAAGGGTTTTTAAACTTTGGTATCTAGATTCTTCTTAAAAATTGAGAAAACACGTATTTCACCATTTTTTGAAAATTTGGTTTCTAGGACCTCAAATGTGGGCTGGAAAATAGGGTTATTTGTTTTTTAAAGTAACAGCTACTCAGAAATGGTAAATGCTACAGATGTAAAAATTAATAATTAGTATATTCTCAAAAATAAAGATATGCGTTTTTCACTATTTTTTAAAAATTTGGTTTCCAGGACCTCATATGTGGAATGGAAAATAGGGTTATTTGTTTTTTAAAGTAATAGCTACTCAAAAACTGTAAATGCTACAGATGTAAAAATTAATATTTAGTATCTACTCAAAAAATAATGATATACGTGTTTCTCCATTTTTTTATAATTTTGTTTCCAGGACTTCAAATGTGGGGTGGAAAAAAACTAAAAAGTGAAGGTTTTAAAATTTGTAATTTGGGATCTTCTAAAAATTTAAAATTATTTATGTTTAACCGTATTTAAATAATTTATTTTCTGGGACCTCAAATATGGAATGGAAAATATAATTGATTGGTTATTAGAGTAACTGCCACTAAAAAAGAACAATCTATCTATCTATATATATAAAAGAACATGTCTTGACTGACTGACTGACTGATAATCAACGCCGAGCTCAAACGCCTCATCATAGGAACGTGAAATTTGGAATTTATATTGCTTTTATAGCGTTAGCACCCACTAAGAAAGGAATTTTGAAAACTTTGCTCCTGAGAGGATGAAACAGGAAAACAAATGTTTTTCTAAAACAACGTATATCTCGAAAACCATAAACAAATGGCTTTTGAAATTTGGTTAAAAATCGAGAAAATACGACGTGTTTCACCATTTTTTGAAAATGTGGGGTTGAAAATATGGTTATTTGTTTTTTTTAAATTACTGCTACTCAAAAACTGTAAGTGCTACAGATGTAAAAATTAATATTTAGTATCTGCTACGAAAACAATTTCTGAAGTACCCATTCCGTGCAACCCAGCTGACGTCTCCAGACGACAAAACTCTTTAATGACGGAGTGTTATGAAAGCGGGATAACCCGAAGTCACACTGCTGATGACATCGTCTGGCGACATAAAGCATCTAGGAAAGGTAAACGGGATTTCAAAATCAGAACCTACAACGTCCGAATCCTCAGGGATAGCGGGGTAATCAGGCATAAAATTCAGAGGATCATCATCGGCTGCGAGGAGTACGGCGTCGACTTTGTTGCTTTACAGGAGCATCGGCTCCAAACAGACTGTGAGGGTATACAGTTTGACACTCCAAAACCTGGCTGGACTCTTGCTTGTTCCGATGCGTCTTCAACTGCTGAATGCCATGGGGTGGCAATGTTCTACAGCCAAAAAGTTGCTGCCATGGTCACTTCGTTGGAGAAAATATCTGATCGTATTATGGTGATGCATCTTGGCGGTAACCCAAGGTAAAGTATCATCTCAGCGTATGCTCCCACGGAGTCGGACAAAAATGAGGGATTGAAGGACAAATTCTACGATGACTTAGAAAAACTAATCATTTCAATCCCACCCCACACTGTTGTACTGGCTGCTGGTGACTTTAACGCTCGCATTGGAAACACTAGTCGTCAAGTGCATCCACGGATCGTCGGAGGATATTGCTACCACGAGCTCACAAGCAATAATGGCCAGAGATTGATCGATCTATGCGAATCAGCTGGAATGAGGCCGGCCCACGGCCGTTTTCAACACCAGCGCAGACATTTATACACCTACACTGACCCCAGAGCTGAGAAATACCAGCTTGACCACATACTTATAAGAGCTAAATGGTATTCCTCTTTGTCTGACTGTCGTGCCTTCAACTCACTAGACGTTGGTTCGGATCATCGCTTTGTGTCGGCCAAGATCAGAGTAAGGCTAAGAGTGACCAAAAGTAGCAAACTCAGGAGAGACGTCTTTAATACCTGCAGATTGGATGATGCATTGGTGCAACGGTCTTTTGACCTGGAGTTGAGGGATCGCTTCGAGGCTCTCTTCGACGACCTGCGGATCTCTAATCATCTGGAGGAGATCGACAAAAGAGCGGAGTGTTTGAACAAAGCTCTGGTGAAGACCTGTGAAAAAGTTATCGGCAAACGGAGGACAAAAAAAAACGGTCACAGTGGGTTGGAGAGCAGACGATTCACCTCCAGCGGAAACAGGACAGAGCAAAAGAAAGGTAAATGAGGACTTCAACAGTGGAGGATAAGAGGCTTTGGAAAGGCCTCCGGGAGCAAGTTAACGAGTCTCTTATTATGGATGAAAGGACCTACCTTGAGACACAGCTCAGTGATCTGGAGGCGGCTGCCTCGAGGAATCAACATGATGAGGTTTGGAAAATAATAGACAGAATCGGCGGCGGTGATAAAAAACATCCTGTAAAGGTGCGCAAACTCGATGGGAAACCACCTGCGTCCAAGGAGGATGGCTTGAATGAGTGGAGAACTTACTTCAACAATCTTCTCAACAACAAAAGCAAGTTTACAAGCTCGGCCTATCATCCTGTCCCATCGAATGACAACAACGAGATATCAACATCCAACTTCAGCTTAAGAGAAGTGAACGAGGCCTTAAAGCACCTCAAGTCAAATAGAGCTCCGGGCTTGGACTATGCGCTCACTGCAGAGGTACTCAAGAAAGGCGGAAACTTCATCAGAGAGCAAATCTATTTTATCTGCAACTTGGTTTTTGACAATCTCCACGCGCCCAGTACCGTGCCAAAGAAAGGAAATCTCCAACTGATGAGTAACTACAGAGGTATCTCTCTCATGTCCATAGCAGCAAAGGTTTACAACCTAATGCTTCTCAACCGCATTAGAACTCCAACTGACAAGCTGTTAAGGAAAAACCAAGCTGGGTTCAGGATTGGACGTAGTTGTGTTCAACAGATTAACATCTTGAGACGCTTCATGGACGGAGCATATAGTCAGAATAACCCGCTGTTCGTCACATTCATCGACTTCAAAAAAGCATTTGATTCGATTGATCGGGATATGATGTTTGCAATATTAAGACACTATGGCATTCCCAATAAGATAGTCTCAGCCATAAAAGTACTATATGAAAATTCATCTAGCCAGGTCTTTGTTGAGGGGAACTATCTGAGCCATTCAGTATCACCACAGGAGTCCTACAGGGAGATGTCTTAGCCCCTTTCTTGTTTGTCATTGTAATCAATCAATCAATCAATCAATCAATCAATCAATCATTTATTTATATAGCGCTATTTCCGCAGTGTTCAATAGCGCTCGGTCGTGAACTTAGTAAACAGATATGTTTTAAGTCCACGACGGAAAACTGTGAGAGAGGTAGAGTTAGTAAGAGAAGAAGGAAGAGAGTTCCAGAGATAGGGACCAGAGTAGGAGAAAGAGCGTTTAGCAAAAGAATGCTTAATAGTGAAGATGCGAGAGTGATTACGAGAAGAAGAACGAAGACCAGACTTAGGAGGGATATGTATTAAATTAGTTAAGTAGAGAGGAGAAAGGCAATTTTTTATTTTGTACATTATTAAACAAATTTTAAAAATCACCCTATATCTGAGAGGAAGCCAATGGAGAAGAACAAGAGATGGAGAGATGTGAGAGGAGTAGGAGGTGCGAGAAACTAAGCGAGCAGCCGAGTTGAAGGCTTTAGAGAGAGGATAGAGGGTAGTGTCAGGAAGACCATAGTATAGAGAATTGCAGTAGTCAATTCGAGACAGGACAAGAGAAGAGACTAGAAGTTGCAGCGAAGGATCATCCAGAAGTGGACGAAGCTGCTTAATACGACGAAGATGAAAGTAGCAGGATTTAGTAACAGAAGTAATTTGGGGCGTTAGCGACAAGTTAGAGTCAAAGAGAAAACCTAAGCTACGAATCAAGGGAGAAGGAGAAATGGAAAGAGAAGATGGTGGTGGCAAAACCAAAGGAAGAGGATTTAGGGATTTAGAGGACTTGTTGAAATAGATTAGTTCAAACTTGTCAGGATTAAGTTTAAGACACATAGAAGAACTCCAGGATATAATAGATTGAAGGCAGGCAGCTATTTTGTTAAGAACAGACTCAAGAGAAGAGTTAGAGAAAGTAGAATAGACATAAGAGTCATCGGCATACATTTGGCTATTGAGAGAGTGAGAAGATATAATATGAGGAAGTTCAGAAGTATAGAGAATAAACAGTAAAGGACCAAGAATAGACCCTTGAGGGACACCATAGCTTAAAGTTACAGGAGTAGATTTAGAAGATTCAATAGAAACATAGGAATATCTACCAGATAGATAAGATTTAATCCACCGATTATGTCATGAGACGAGCGGAACATGGTTCCGGCTATCTGACACACTGTCGCAATGGATCAAGACAGGCGGGGAGGAGGATTAATGACCTCGACTTTGCGGATGACATAGCCCTGTTGGAGAACTCAATAGAAGGTGCTCAGCGACAACTGAATGCTCTCAACGAAGAATCAAAAAAGGTTGGGCTGGAAGTAAACACCATGAAGACCGTGCAGATGCGTCTCAACATCCCTAAAGATTTTAATGCACCGCACCTCACAATCGACGGCGAAAAAGTAGAAGTGGTCCGGGGCTTCAAATATCTTGGGTCTCACATGAACTCAGATGTCAAAGATATTGAGGCCAGAATCGCACTAGCATGGAGGGCCTTCCACAAACTGGAGAAGATCCTCACCTCCAGACACGTCGGTGTGATGCTGAGAGTGCGCTTCTTCAACGCTGCATGTGTATCAATTTTGTTGTATGGATGTGAATCCTGGTTTGTAACAAAAAGTTTGTCGATTAAATTGGACGTGTTTGCTAGAAAGTGTTATCGCAGGATGATCGGTGTGGTTCAGTCAGAAGATCGTATGACAAATGAGGACCTGTACGGTCGACAGGGTACAATCAGCTCCTATCAGCACATTGATCCGTCATCGTCAGATGTCTTTCACTGGTCACTGTCTACGTATGAACCACGATGAACCGGAAAATATATACATGCTGTATACATCGAACGTAGGAGCTAGCAACAGACGCGGCCGTCCTAGAATGTCATACCTCGACCAGATGTCAACATACATGGGTTATGACGGAGGCCAAAGGAGAGAAATGGAAGCTCAGATATTGTCGTCTGCGGAGTGGAGGGACCAACAAGTCCGGACGAAACGTAGTCGGTCAATGATGATGATGATGATGATCTACTCAATAAATAAAGACAGACGTGTTTCACCATTTTTGAAAATTTGGTTTCCGGGACCTCAAATGTGAAGTGGAAAATAAGAATAGAATAACTGCTACTTAAAAACAGTAAAAATTAGTATTTAGTATTAACTTGAAAAATAAGGATATACGTGTTTTATCAATTTTTGATAATTTGGTTTCCAGGACCGCAAATGTGGGGTAAAAATAGAAAAACTAAAAATGTAAAAGTTTTAAAACAAATTTTTTTCTAAAACAAGGCATATCTCAAAAACCAAAAATGAAAAAGTTTTGAAATTTAGTATCTAGATTCTTCTTAAAAAATAAAAAAACGCGTGTTCCACCATTTTAAAAAATGTGGGATGGAAATAATATTTGATGAAAAACTCCAAAACTTTAAAATTTTGCAATTTATTAACGAGATTATTTTTACAAAATCACAAATTGCATGTTTTTATTAATTTTTGAAATTTGGTTTCCAGTACTTCAAATGTGGAGGAGTAATATTAGGGTTATATTTTTTGTAAAATAACTGCAACTCTAAAACTAAAAATACTACAAATATACAAATTAATAACTAAATACTACTTGGAAAATAAAGTTGCAAATGTTTTATAATTTTACATCTGTGGTATTTACAGTTTTTGAGTAGCAGTTACTTTAAAAAACAAATAACCCTCTTTTCCAACCCACATTTGTGTGATGGAAATATATATATATATATATATATATATGTATATATATATATATATATATATTTATATATATATTTCTCATTATATAAGCTGTATTCACACAATTCATATTTCGGGAATGGGAAAGCAACCGTAGGTAGCGGGAGCGGGAAAACTACAGGGTATAATTTTTTTTATTTTTGTGTAAAATAATAACTTTGATGTAGACAGCTGTGAGGGAATCAACATTGTATCAATACCACTAATAGGGTAAAGTTCCACGAGTTCGCTGATTGTATTTTGGCACAGAAAACAGCTAAACTTTGGACCAACGCTGATACACAATTTATTACTCTGCAGTTAGTGGTAAATCTAGCATTGAGCTCAGATATAAAATTGTCTACACATGCAAAAAAGATTCTAATACTAACTCTTGGTGAAAAAAATAACTTTTAGAAATCAAGGGGGGGCAAATTGTCTACACACGTCAGAAGGATTTCAATATGCATTGAATCATCACTAAGTTAAGTTGAAATTAAAAAAATATATAGTAAACTCTAGGTAAAATTTTTTTCCAAATTTCGAAAATCAGATGCCCCTCAAATTTACGTCCCTGCACCAACTATTTGACAAATTTATTGAAGAGCGCCCTGGAATAGGCCACATGTTTGTTTGCGTCACTTTTATGTTGTTTTTGTTATTATTTATTTTTTAATATCAACCAGCTAGATTTCCGAACTAAGCTCCCCGAAATAAACAAAAGACCAATGCCAAGAGCCATGAAAAAATTTCAAGGTGATAAAAATATACATCTAAAAATAGCAGAAACACATGTACAAAAACTTCTTTTTGATATTGATAATTTTTCAAAGTCCGGCACATCTGCAATAATTATCCAATTCTGAATCTTTCTTTTTAATAAAAAAATCAATGCATGACATCGAGTATTTTAAAATACAATTGTTTTGTAATAACATTTACAAACCAACCAGCTTTGCAACAAATTAGAATTCTAAATGATTACGACCAGTGCTTATAAAGAGAAATAAACACAATACAAATCCATTCGATCACGGGAAATTTTGAGATTTCATGAAAATAACAATAGAGCGTTCCTGCCGACATTCAGATTTGCATAGAAATTCTTTTGTGATTAGCCACATAAATGGTTGATCTTGCTAGTGTCATCAGCATTATTTATATTGACATGGAAATTAATATAATTTATGAGTATGCTATATATATATATATATATATATATATATATATATATATATATATATATATATATATATATATATGTGTGTGTGTGTGTACATATTTTTATATAATTATAGCATCTTTTAAAGTTAAAATATCTAACAAAAATAGACTTAAGAAATAAAAGAATTGAATTATTTAAAAAAATGCCTACATAAACAAAGTTGATCCCTCAAAAATTTAGTTTCAAATGACAAATAAAAGTGACAATGATCACAACAAAGCCAAATGCACACCAAATAACAAGTAATTATGAAAATGAAACAAATTTAAAAAAAGTATCTGCACCAAATAAAATTAATTTTGCACTTCCAAAACATAATAATAATCAGCAAATCATTGCATTTATTGCAGAATCAACAAAATAAAACAAACAAATAATACAAAGATAAACAAATTTCAATGAAAATTATATGCATTAATTATTAAATATATAAATTTATTATCTAAATTGAACCATGAAATCCAGAGATTTTAATATCTTATGAGATACAAATGTGCATTAGACTTATGACAGCAATTCTTTGTATGTATATGTCACTGTATTTATGTATGCATATAAGTCACTGTATCTATGTATGTATATACGTCACTGTATTTATGTATGTACATCGTTGTTTGATTATTATAATATATCATCATCATCATAACCATTCTAATTTAAGACCAAATCTATTTTCTGATTCAACTTCTTCTCCAACTGAAATGCTTTTAAATAACAAATAAATTAATAATGACAACGAACGATCATCTCTGACACAGCAGAAAATCTTATCGGCCATCTCATTAAACATCTAAAAGACAAAAACGAAAATACCATGTCAAGCATGATGTTGTGAGCAGTGAATATAAAATTCATGAATGTTACTAACAGACTCTCGATAGGTCTGTAAGAACCTTTAGAACACAAAAAACATTGGTAAAAACCGAAGTATTCATTCGATGACGTACACGGAGAATTCATGATGTAGATCAAGTGAGATGGTGAGTGATGGAAAAAAAAACAAAATAAAAATGACAACAAAGAGTCACTTCGTTGATTCATCATCGGCCGAAAAACTATCATATCTCAACCAAAAAAATACAACGACTACTTTGAAAGCAAAATCTTTTTTTCTTCGAAGTAACAAACAGAAAAACCAACAGAAAAATCTTTTATCATGTTCACAGATTTAAATACTTGCAACTTCACAATCAGGCTAAAAGGCTCTTTATGGCTTTCGGTGTTGTGTCGTCGTTCAGGTGTTTTGTTGTGTACCTGTATCAAGTAATTCGTTTATAATTTGTAACAAACAACTACTACAAATTGTCCACATTTGATTAGAACATCATATTAATTATTATTGTTACCTCAGCGCGTTCATGAGACATTCAACGTTCTGAGGGGCATGATCTTTCAAAACCTTTATTGAATTCTTTATCTACAATTTCAATTATTTAGATATAATAAATATACAAAAACAAAATACATAAAACAATTCCAAGTAAACCAAATAACATAAAATAAAACATTTCAGAAAACAAACAGCACTTGACTATCACTAAAGATGATCAAGTGACAAAATTATTCATTCACAAGCAACACATTTGACTCACATCTATATTTGAGGTTTTGACAAAAGCTCCAATAGGATGAACATGGTCATAAAGAATGATGACACCAACCATCACTCGCAGACAAAACATCACTGTCTCCGGATTAGTAATTTTACATCTGTATTTACTAAAAAATCAACATCAAAATATCAACTTTGTATACTACACTCTAAAATATATACTAAAAGTAACATATTAGCAGAACAGTTTTCCAAAACGTTTGGCATCACTTATTAATTATTCAGAAAAACACACATACGTGTGTGTGTGTGTGTGTATTAATCATTTATATACAAAAAAGTCAGCATCATATTTATATTCTTATCATTCACTTACATATGACAGTAACTAATTTACACAAACACAATTGGACGGACAAATTAAATCAAGTAAGGTATGACGATGGAAAGAAAAAAAACTTACGGGTTTTCTATCATGACCCTGCATATGCTGGCCATCGTACAGAGGCAATCAGTGGTGTTTTCAATGGGAAGGTCTTTGTTCTATAATAAGTTATTTATAGTCTCTTGTAATTCACATCCGCACATCAAAGTAATGTGTCACGATAACATAATTTTAAGCAGGCTGGTCGACCAGGTTACAAACATATTGACACTTACCATCATTAAAGAATGATTATGGATACGTGAAAATACAAAATTATGTAGTCAACCATGTTATATGTTCATTGTAATAAATTATGTTAATGCATAGAAACAGTTTTTTGAATTAGATATAGTGATATTAACAGTTCCAAACAACTAATAAAAGATGTTCTCATTATGAAAAGAATTTTTTATTGTGTATGATAAAATTCGCATTAAAGATGTCATTAAATTTACTAGGGTTGATACAAAAATGTTTGAAATCACATCTTAAAAAGAAAAACCGAAGAGAAACTTAAGGCGACATAGCAAGCCTGACAGCGACGATTAAAAACTCGAGATAATAATGATGAAACTTAATTGGCCAGACATCTACTAGAAGATCCAATGAATTTTCAATTAAATATAAATGCAAAAAGAAAATAACATTAACATAAACTGCATATATAATTAAAATAATTATCCTAATAGGGCCACACTTTTTTATAACTGGAACATTTGTTCTTCTAAACATCTTAATGGATTCATTTAAATAATCAATGCTTTCCATTTTATTTCTAACAAACCGGTTTTCAGTAATTAAGCAAAATATAAAATTCCATTAAAAGCATGATTGTCACATGATCTCAATATAATAAAATAACAACAAATATGTTTATAGATCTCTGACAAAAAGTGAAAGACAGTAAGTAGCTCAACATGAAAACCAAAATTAATAAAAACTAATAAAACGACGAAAAAACAAAAATTTACTAAACAAAATTCTACACACCTCAGATACGAATTTTGAAGTTGCATCACTGAGAACTTTCAGCATGGGAGTGGCATGTGCATAAAAAAGGGACATTCTGTTCGCCACGGATTCACTGACATCGAGACTGTTTTCGTGCTCCGACTGTACGGGTGTCAACAATGTCACACAAACACAATTATTGGTTAACTGCAGGTTTCAATTGCAGGCAAATATATTCATTATATACATTAAAACTATTATAGTACTTTCATAGACTAAAAAAAATCTAGAACAAAACCGAACGTACAGTTCCGCCCATCTTCATTTTATTTAGAGTTCTTCTGTAATAACTGAAATCATTCTGTATTGCTGGATTAGTCATCTAGAAAATCCATTATTTACACATAAAAAACTGTAATTATTTTAAAAAATAAGTAAACACGTAATGGCCTAGAAAACTCAAATCATTTTTTATATTATCTTTAGTGTCACACGAAACATATAAATGTGTGTTTTAATTTTTATTTTGACTTTTCTTTTTTCTGAGTTTATGTTTATTATTGTTCAATAAAGATTGGAAAAAATAATAATAAAAGATATTTGAAAAATGAATCAATTCTTGCCTTGAGATCGTCAAATTTGAGAGTGAAATCCAGAATTTCTGCAAACTGCTTGAATGAGGCTTGTTGAGTTTCAAGATGCTGTTTCGGAGTCATTTCATTAGAGCACAACAGTCCTAATAAGTTAGGCACTGTAGATTCTATGAAAAGATCAAGAAAAAAAAAGTTGTAATTAAAACGGAATCAAAATAGCTTTTATGTATAAACAATAAAATAAATTGAGCAAACCAACATCCAACAACATTATATAAGAATCTTTACCCAATGTAATTGAATATTCGTAATAGTGCTTCAGTCGTAAAACAAGTGGTACTACAGCTGCCCAGGCTTTTTCTTGGTAACTATGAATTGCTGCATTTGATATAGCCTTAAAAATGTATTAAAATATTATAACAAGCTGATGGAGGTAAAAATATTACAACTGCATCAAAATAATAAAATGACCTCTCTAATTTCAGTTGCTGCTCCTTTGTAGGTAGCTAATTCTTTTAAAATTAAATCTGCCTCCTTTAAGACCAACTGGACCTGAGACCAAACCGGTTGTTCCAAGGGAGTTGTGAATGCATCTAAAAATTAGTTTTAAAAATGTAGCTAAAATAGATTTTGGAAATGTAAAATCACAAAAAACTTCAGAACGACCACCTCACAATCATTGATAGTTTTGTTGGCAATTATAAGTAAGTTATATAAAAAAATATTTGAGAATACAATGATAAAAATTGACAAACTTTCAAAATCGACAAAGATGTCAACTTTGGATGGTACATCGCAGTCCCTACAATAGAGAATTTTCAGAAGATTTCCCATTTGTTAACAAACTAGCTTTATGTATTTTCGATTTATGTCGGTGGTTATCTACAGCGAAATAGAAGTCGATGCGTTCGGAATACTTTTCTTATTCCACTGACTATTCACTATTCCGTGTTATTGTCACTGACTGCCTTCCTTGTTGGGCTGATTAAAAAACGTACAAGTCAATAAAATATTCCACAACCATCTTGTAATTATATTGTATATATAGCATATAATAACGTTAAATTGTAAAGTAGGGCGCTCACTACCAGACCGTCTTTCTTCAATGGAACTTTTGCTTCCTGTTTACGGCCATTAAATAAAGAGCGTTGGATGAATCAAACGAATGAATTTAAAAACTGTAATGCTACTTGCGAAGATAAAATAATATTAAATGTTAAAATTTGTTTTTAAATAGTTTTTAATTGGTTGTGTATTGTGTATATGCAAATGATCCACCAAATCTTCCAATAAATTGTTATTTTTAGCTTAATTTTAGCAGAGTTAAAAAACTGTTTGATCAAATACGGTTTTGTTATACATTAATTTTTTATGCAGTTTGTCAATTTGTCAATAATACTAAAAATTATCTGGCTTATTTAAGTTTGTCATCGCAGTCAGCAACTTAAACTATAATAGTAACAAAAATGTCTCGCGCCGGTTGGTTGCGATAGCACGCATAATATTGTGTTTTCCTTTATAACGTTGTTTCGCTAGCGGCAACGTTTTTGCTTTTGATTGACTTAATTTTTTTGAAATAATAAAAGCAGCTGGTAAGTTAGCAGTATTCGTAGAAAATGTTTGGATTGATTGCTTCATAAATTTTCCATATTTTAGACAACATGGATTTGGGATTACTAAAGATCGGTTGTAAAGTGGATATTCAAAGAACTGATGGTACTAATTTAATTTTTTCAATTGGGCTATATGTTTCAAAATCTTATTCGATGAACAATACCGTTGTCAAGACGAATTGTTTACATGTAAACACTTTCCTTTCCAGGACGAGTTCATCCAGCTGCTGTTACACAGATTAACGTGAAAGCACAATGTCTCACAGTGGAATGGGTAGAAAAGGGTGAGACTAAAGGGAAGGAGGTACTATGATTTTTTTTAATCTTGTATTGTTTCATCAGTTTGTTAATTTTTTATGTGGTTCGGCTACTTTTAATTCTCACTGCTTTTCTAGATTGAACTTGAAGCTATACTACGACTTAATCCTCAACTCAAGGGCACAAACACGACTATGCAAAATGGCCAAGAGGTAATGTTTCATGGCTGTAAGAACTTGCTTAAACCACCCAGCTGTCTTTCATGAGTAATATACTGAGATAAACTAGATTTTATGTACTTTCTCGTCATAGGATGGAAAAGATGAGGAAGAGATGTCAGTTGATGAGGAGGAGGAAGAAGAAGACGAAGATGATGAGAATGTAAGATATCAAAGTGAGAGTATAATGCAGCCTGGGAGTAGAATGCCTCAACAGCATGCCAAAAACACCAGCAGACATGCTCCACCAAAGCTTGGGAATAAAGTATGTCATGCATTTTCAAAACACTTCTATTTTAATCTTAATTGCTTTTGAAAAATAAAGCTATGACTGAATTGAATAACTAACATTATTTCTTATAGCAGAGATAGTTGTATTAATTTCTAGCAGGGATGTGTTGTAGCTTACAGTATTTGTTGGTATCATGATTTTATATATTCAAATTCTTTCAAGAAATAAACAACTTTCTTTTACAACTACGGTGAATGTCTTTGATTTCATTGCAGCCTTCAATTCCAGTTAACAATCGAGATGCTCCTCTCAAGCTGGGAAACAAAAGTATTTTTCATTAATTTGTTTTAAATCACAAATTTTATAACTTGATTTATTTTAAGTTTTTAATAATACTATATTAAGATTATTTTTTGCCATTATCTTTTGTAGGATTGACATCTACCAATTTAGGTGTGTTTATCATTTCAATATTTTGCTGACATGATTTTTGTGTTTTCTGAAATATCTCTCACTGTTTTATTTATAGGTACAGTATAATAGGGCTTACATGTTATTTATTTGTGTTTTTTGTCAATGAATTTTCAGGGCAAGCCTCAAATTCTCGAACTTCCGCCAACGCCCGACCATCGACAAACAAGTCCTTGTGTCCAGTTAACGAGTCTCAGATCACTGCTCCTTCAGGCACACACGAAGGATCTCACAGGACTTCATCTGGTAAACGCATTTCTTTATTCATCAAATGTGCATATCATTGTTCATGTTTTGTATTGTTTTGTGCCTGTCGTTAGCTCTTTTGCGCATGCTGTTAATTGTTTTGTGCATGCCATTAGCTGTTTTAGATAAATATTTTTTTTGTTGAAAAAACTTAAATTGGCTTAAATTTTTCGTACTCGTGAGTATTTGTAGCTCGGTTTTGCTTTTGTAGTACCTGCAAAGAAAAAGGGAAGCTGTGTGAAGGAAGTTGAGAAAATAAAGCAGAGGAGGGAAGAGCGAAGAGCTGCACAGGCAGCTATGAAGGAGCACATGGAACAAGTTTACGACACATCTGTCCCTAACTGGGAGTTCGAACACATGATCAGGTAGTGTTGTTTTTGTTGGTATTGTTGTTTACACGTTTTCTGCTACGACTTTAGTATTTGAATTTTGTGCAATTTTTTCATTTCTTAACTTTTTCATTTAATAAAAATACTTTTGCAGATTTTTTTTGTTAATTTCTTTATAATTAGTTTCAAGTTAATAACTAATTGTTATCTTATCTAGTTTTTATGATTTTTGTAACTTATTGATAATAATAATAGTAATATTATTATTATTATGTGAAACAGAGAATTCAGAAACCAGGTTGACTACAATCCGCTTAATAAAACAGAGCCGATTGTCGATCATCAGATTTGTGTCTGCGTCAGGAAAAGGCCATTAAACGCGAAAGGTAGCATTAATTACATTGCATTGCATTGAACATCTATGTTATGCTGTGGTGCCGAATTGAACTCTTTCAGTTCAACTAATTGCTGCAGCAATGGTAATAATGACTCTGCCAAAAAAAATTCACCTCAATTAATTAAATTCTTTTTGTAGAACTTGCACTAAAGGAAACAGACGTGGTCACGATCCCGTCCAAAGACATGGTTCTCATACACGAGCCAAAAACGAAAGTTGACTTGACTCGTTTTCTTGAAAATCACAAATTTCGATTCGACTACGCATTTGATGAAAAAGCGGACAACGAAATGGTTTACAGGTGTATTTTTTTATTAATTGTATTTAACTAGATGAAGTATGCATATTATTTGTATTTAATTGGATAAAGTATTTATATTATTTGTATTTAATTAGATAAAGTGTGTATATTATTTGAATTATAGCATAATAATTTTTATTGAAGATACACAGCCGGCCCTTTGGTTGAATCAATTTTTGAACGTGGCATGGCCACGTGTTTCGCATATGGACAAACTGGGAGCGGGAAAACTCACGTAAGCATTTCCAGTAATTACAACAAATTTTATTTAAAATTTTAAACAAAACTTTATTATTTTTTAATTTCAACAAATTTTATTTAAATTATAAAACAAAACTTCCAGACGATGGGAGGAGAATTCATAGGAAAAGGACAGCAGGATTGCTCGAAAGGAATTTATGCTCTCGCTGGTTTGTTAATTTCACAATTTTATTGTTTCAGCTGGTTATTTATTATTTAGATTTTAGATAATTTATTATAACGTATTTAATTATTTAATCGAGCTGCACTAAATATAATTTATTTTAATTTTATTCAGCCCAAGACGTTTTCAAGCATTTGACGACAAAATACAAAAAGCATGACCTCGTTGTTTATGCCAGTTTTTTTGAAATCTACAGTGGCAAGGTAAGCATGCGTGTTTTGTAACTTATGGCAAGCATGCGTGTTTTGTAACTCATGGTAAGCATGCGTGTTTTGTAACTCATGGTTAGGGACAAAACGAAGGGCCTTTTTGCGGAAGTCCGAATATTTCTGAACAGTTTCAGTCGAAGCCGAATATTCCGCCGGCTAAAATTTAACAAACATGGAAAAAAACAAGACACTGAAAAAACTGGAAAAACCAATTATTACTAGAATTGTAACACTGATTAAAAAATAAAAAATAAACTCTGATAGATATAAAAAGTAAATAGATTGATAGATTAAATAGTACCGTATTTTTATGCATATAACATGCTTTTTGACATGCCTGAAAAGGTCATAAAAAAGGATGCTGCTGTATCAATCAGAAAGTGTAAATACGTAAAATGTAATTTCAATAATATATAATACATTTTACCAATCTAATTGAGTTTATTTATAAAGCCATATCTTTTTTTTAACCCCTTTCCAGGCTTTCCTAGATGTGCATTTAGTGCGAAAAATATGGTATCCAATGAGTAGTCAAAATTGACTTCTTCAAGATTTTTAGTTAGGAGCAGCAGTTATTTCAATTTTTGCTGGTGTACAGTTACATCGATGGTCATTGCATATAAGGCCTGCAGAACTAAATGTTTTCTCACAATCCACGCTGGAAGTAAGGGGGCCACAGAATTTGTTGGCAGCCAAAGCAAGCTGTTGATAAGTATACTGCTGGTGTAAACGTAGAGGAATATGCTTTCTAGCGATTCGTAACTTTAAAGTCGAAGTTATTTATAACACAATATTTCTCGAATTTATTTTAACTTTATTATTCTTCCTTGAATATAATCTTTTACTTGACTCTAAACTGAATTATCTCACTTTGTAGAAGTTCGCCCGGTTCTGACAATTCTTTTGATAATTCCAATTTCTCTTTGCAGCACGTCTTTTCAAACTTTTATTATCTCTCGAACACTCAACTTTAACACACTGTCTAAATTCTCAAAATTCATGCACAAAATAATATTTCTAATTGTAATATTAACAATCCGGAAAAAGATATATATATATATATATATATATATATATATATATATATAAATTCCTAGATAAAAAAATAATAAACACACACACGTACACACACGCACGCACGCGCGCGCGCGCACACACACACACGCACAAATATACATACATATATATAAACACATATATATATATACATATATATATGTGTTTATATATGTGTTTATAAAAAAAAAAAAAATACATACATATATATGACTTATTGTTTCAACATATCCAATCATTATAAAATGCACACATAATAAAATAAAAATACACAAATATCACGAAAATACGTAAGATGAATCATCTTCATCTTACATATCCCCCCTCTTCGAAAAAAGAAACTCGTCAGTGTTTCTTGATTACATCGTCACTCTCTTTACGACTAAGAAAGTCAGCACCGATGTTCTCCTTGCCTTTGAAATAGTTTACTTTCAACTTATTCTCACGTTGGGGTCACCAATGTAAACGTAGAGGAATATGCTTTCTAGCGATTCGTAACGTTAAAGTCGAAGTTATTTATAACACAATATTTCTCGAATTTATTTTAACTTTATTATTCTTCCTTGAATATAATCTTTTACTTGACTCTAAACTGAATTATCTCACTTTGTAGAAGTTCGCCCGGTTCTGACAATTCTTTTGATAATTCCATCTTACAGCTGGCTTTCCATTATTTCATTGGATCTTTTGTAAGCGATTGTCATGGAATACATGCTTTTTAAATCCTTTATATTATTTTCGATTGTCTTCCAGTCACAAACTTTGAGTCTCAAAATTAACTCACTTCCCGTTATCCGATCGAGCTGAAATTTGGCACATCGACTTGGGCTGCGAGACAATTGAATCTATCAAAATTTCAGTCAAAACGGCCCCCGTCAAAACGGCCCCCGTCAAAACGGCCCCCGTCAAAACTGCCCCCGTCAAAACTGCCCCCGGCAAAACGGTCCCCGTCAAAACGGTCCCCGTCAAAACGCTCCCCGTCAAAACGGTCCCCGTCAAAACGGTCCCCGTCAAAACGGTCCTCGTCAAAACGGTCCCCGTCAAAACGGCCCCGTCAAAAGGGTCCATATTTTTGAATTTGAATTTAATTTTTTAATTTGGCTCTGGGCTTAAAAATAAAAATCTAGGATCGTATATAAAGGATTTATAATAAAAACTTTGTTTTTATGGGTTAGTTTTTTTATGTTCTACCTAGGACAATAAACACTAAGAGTTCACTTGTTTGTGCTACTTTCATCAGTGTCATCTGTTATTTATTCGTTCAGTTGCAAGGCACACTTCAGCTAATCTCGTTCACTGATTTATTGAAACTTCATCCACACGATATCAGATGGTTCGTCTGCATGACTGCTCGTAGTTGTACCTAAGCTATTACCTGGGCATTCCAGATTTCGGTGGGTATCCGGGAGAGGGGATTAAATTTCAATTTATCAACTAAGATAGTCCTGCTTTGTTTTTTATCATACTAAATGACATAAATTAATTGTGAATTTAATAAGTGTAAGATTTTCCCAAAAGGTTGTTGTACGGGCGCCGATTATTTTATTATTCCGCTTCGGCCATGGTTTGAAGTCGCAATAGTTGTGAATGTCTAAATTTGAGTGGAAGCGAAGTTTGTTTAGTCCCTAGTCA
This sequence comes from Erpobdella octoculata, assembly GCA_963978895.1. Taxonomy (NCBI): domain Eukaryota; kingdom Metazoa; phylum Annelida; class Clitellata; order Hirudinida; family Erpobdellidae; genus Erpobdella; species Erpobdella octoculata. The sequence continues at coordinate 14,124,782 of OZ022239.1, forward strand.
TAGTTAGGATGCATGTTTTCGATTTGTTTAATTGTAATGGTATTCATTTTGTTTATAAAATATGGTTTTGTAACTCATAGTCTAGAGCTGTTTAATAGTTGGACGTAATGCTTTTTCTAAAAAATGTTATGAGATATGGCAAAGAAGTGATTTTATAATTGAGCTTGATTAGGATTATAATAAAATGCAAATATTTTTTATAGATTAGTTTATTTGAGGGATGTTTACCTGAAACCAATGCAGGTGTTTGACCTCTTGAATAACAAGAGTAAACTGAGAGTGCTTGAAGATCGTAAGCAAAGAGCTCAGGTTTGCGGCCTAAGAGAAGAACTTGTAAATAGCGTGGAAGATGTTTTCCGTCTGGTCGTCAAAGGAAGTCACGAGCGCACCTCTGGCACGACTTCCGCCAACAGCCAGTCTTCACGGTCGCATGCAATTTTCCAGATCATTCTAAAGAAAAGGTCATTTGTTTGTTTTCGTATATCTGTGGGTTTTTGTATACATTTGTGTGGTGTGCATGTTATTTATGTGGATTTTATTTATGTGTGTATGGGATAATTCTAATGTTTTTTGTACTTAGGCAGGTGTTTTGAGAGTTTCCATACTGCATGCATTTAAAAGTACAAAATTTTAGAATTTTCAACTTTAGAATTTTCAACTTTCATTTCAATGTCTTTCAGAGGCGCCAAAAATATTCACGGCAAGTTCTCTCTCATCGATTTAGCGGGTGAGTTTTGTTTTATAAATATGTCTGTTGTTATTTTGTTATTGCATGTTTTCTTAAATATATATCCAGCAGCATCACATATTGTGGTCACATTTGAAAAAGAAAACCATTTTTTTAATAAGTGGCTATTCTAATAACTAGAAATTAAGTGTGTTTCTTTGATCATAGAATTTACATTTTACATATTTGATTTGATAAGTAATTGGACATGATTATAATATCCAATGAATGTTTTTTAATGGTTTATTTTTGTTTTGTCGTTGTGGGAAAATAAATGTAATGTTTTCTTGTTTCCAAGGAAACGAGAGAGGTGCCGATACGATGAGTTCAGACAGGCAGACCAGGATGGAAGGAGCGGAAATAAATAAAAGTTTATTAGCTCTTAAAGTTTGTTGATGTGTCATTTTCTTAATGTCCTAAATTCAAATGTTATTGTTTTGAATTCACTCATTTTTGTTGCTTAACTTCTTCAGGAGTGCATCAGGGCACTAAGTGTGAAAGGTGCTCATCTTCCGTTCAGGGTGAGCCAGTTGACACAAGTCTTGAAGGATTCATTCACTGGGGAGAATTCAAGAACCTGCATGGTTAGTTGGTTCATCCATTTTTTTGCATATTTGAATATTTTTTTTAATTTTCAATAAAATTCAGACAAGTGGACAAGAATGTTTTATTAAACAGATTTATATTGTTAGGCAATATTTTTATTTTCAGATAGCCATGATATCTCCTGGTATGAGTTGCTGTGAACACACCTTGAACACTCTTAGATATGCAGACAGGTTGATTGGCTTTCAATTTGAAATGATGCTCTTGTTATATTTTTCAGAAAAATATTCATTACATTCGAAGATCTATTTAAAACAAATTTTTTATCGAGTTTTTTTGTTTGCAGAGTGAAAGAGTTGGGACCTGGTGATTCATCAGATGTCAAAATGGACGAAGGTGATGATAAGATTGGATCCCAATTTTATAGGTAAGCTGAATTGCTTAGTTAATCATTTTATGGGTAAGCTGGATTGCTTACTTAAATGCTTAAATATTTTTAGCAAAAATCTTTAATATTTATAACTTTTTTATTCATTTTCTGTAATTATTTTGTTTATTTGTTATATGTATATATCTTAATGAACTTGTCTCGGATTAGAAACGGTGAACGAAACAATAAAGGCCAACTACTTCGAGGACCAACAGAAACATACGAAGAAGAAGAGGAGGAAGAAGCAGATGAAGATTATGGTGTTGATGATGATGACGATGAAGATCCCCAGAATGAAAGACCCGCTTCTGAACTGGCCATGCTCAAATCTGCTAATGTGAGAAAATGTTGTTGTGCTGTTATGATTAAATTAAAGCAGAGTACTTTAATTACAATAATTTGAATTTTATTGTTATTATTATTTCTTGATGGGTTTGTGATGGTTGGCTCTTTTTTCTTTATTTTTGTTTTATAGTTTTGAAAAGATTTTGAGATAAATTATTTCTGCAAATATGTTCACAGGAAGAGGAAGTGACTGATGAATTGTTGGACTTCCACAAAGCCATCTTTCACCTTCAAGATCAAGAAGAACGACTCATCGAATCTTACTTCCAGCTGGATCAGGTCTGCCATATTCATTATAATCATTTGTTATTGTTATGAATAACAAATTATTATTATTATTATTGTTATTATTATTAGTATTATTATTATTATTATTATTATTATTATTATTATTATTATTGTCCAATCAGGAGGAAGGTGAATGGAGGTCAATGAATCAGATGTTGATGAAAATGGCCGACGCTCCTGGCTACGATGTCGAGGGTGTGTTTGTTTTTCATTGTTGCCGTCATCTTCTTTGAAAATCATTGATCATATATATCTGTATACACTTATAAATAGATTTCTACCAAATAAATAAATATTATTATTTAATAAATAAATAAATAAAATTATCTGTCCATCCCTTGATGTCACATGACTTGAATACCTGCTGTTGATTATTTTTAGCTTTTGCTGCTCAAGTCCTCGAACTGACGAATAAAAAAATGGAAAAATTAGCAGTGTTCAAAGGTTTGATAGTTATTATTTATATTATATTTATTTATTATTATTGTTATTATAGCCTTTATTATTATTCTTACTGAAATATTTTTAATGTTTTTCATTTAAATTTTTTTTTATATTTGTTTAATTATTTCACTTGCTTTTGCCCTTGTCTGATAATAATCCTTGTGTTGATATATTCAAGTACAAGTTGATATATTGAAGTACAAGTTGATATATTGAAGTACAAGTTGATATACTGAAGTACAAGTTGATATATTGAAGTAGACCAGCTATATTTCGGTTTAATTTTACTGAATATTATTATAGTATTGAAAGTGAAATGAAATTGAAACAAATGTTTCCATCAGACATGGTGATGAAATTCCGAGACGAGTTGCAATACGAAGAGTCACTCAGCAAAAACATGGTTGTCTCAAAGGGAAAAAAACCGCCTGGTAAAAACTAAAGACCACTCCTCTACTCTCTTCCTGATTATCTCAATCATTGCAGTTGCCATGACAACAGTCCGTGTTACATCACCAGTCATTGATATTTTTTGTTTTTAAAACGGTTTGAATATATTCTTTGTCTTTTCTTTTGTTAATTTAAAAAAATAAATAAAAAAGCCTTATTTAGAAGGAGCTGGCATGTTTTGTTGAACTATCTTCAAATCCTTGAAAAACATTCGTTTGAGTTCTTCCCATGCATGATCATATTCTGATGGTTATACAAGTGGGGTGGGGGGTGTTGAGTATGATTTTTTTTTCGTGCTATGTATATGTCTTTTTTTCTTGTATTAATGTTTTTTTTTATTTATTTATTTCTTGAATTTTACTCATCTATAGATAATACTTCTTTCTATAGTGTAATCAGAATATCTATATAAGTCATGTCAAATTGAATTGCTTTGATTCAATAAATTATGTTTTATAGGCTTTCTTTCTACCTACCTTTCTGTCTGTCTGTCTTTCCCTTTCTCTGTCCCTCTCTCTCTCTCAATTTATCTTTCATTTTTTATTCTTGCTTGGCTTCACATTTGCTTATCTTTTTTTTCTACCCGGTTGTTTGTCTTGTAAATTTTTTGTGAACAGTTCATTAATGTTTGTCTCTTCGTTTCAAATGGTCACACACACACACACGTAGGTCTTCATTTTGTGCACGCTTAAGTCCGTCAGTATGCATGGTGGGTCAGCGTTTCAACTACAGATTCATGCTAATACGTAATCCGTTGCGTGATTTTGTTTTCAGTTATTTTTACAGAATTGAATAATCATTTATGCAAATTTCTTAAAACTTGCTCGTGCAAGTAAGAGATGGTCCAATTTGGAGAAATTGTTCGTAATTGCTTGCATCAGTGTCGTCGTCTGTGCATAATTATATATATATTTATATTCAAACTGCCATCACCATTCTATTTGAGTGAGATGCTTATAAAAAAATAAATTTTTAAAGGGCCCTCGATATAATTGTACTTTCCCACTGGAATGAACTACATGTGGCATCTCTGCATGCCTCATGTAGTTTGAACTTGTGCTTATCGGTCGTTCTTTTGGTTTTACAATGTTATGTTTTGACGAAATCAAGAAATATTTCGACTGTTTCATCTTTGGTAATAAAACTGACTTATTTCATTAGCGCAATCAATTAATTAAAACGGTAATTACGAGCAGTACTTATTTGCTATTCCATACTGCTCTGCACTGTGAACCAAGCAGACGGACTTCCAAACGGTTGTTGAGTTCTCGAGAAACCTTAATGATGCTTGTAATATTCGTACCATTTGGTTCAACCCTCCTGTTTCTTGAGATGGCTTGTACTTGGAATAAATTCATCAGGTCGACCTTGCATTTTTGAGTTTCTAATTAAAAAAGCTGATTTTGAGTACGTGATTTCCGTCATGAAAACTTTACGTACACACGATGATGATTATGAAAACGTACCAAAATATCTCCAGCCACTAGATTGCACAGATTAAAGAATGCACTTAATAGTTAACGTTAAACTGTGTTAGGCGCGATCCGCTCGTATAAAATGGCTGTTACACGCCCTCATCGAGACCAGCTGATGTTGTGGTTGGCTAGTGGATATGGCCCATGTTGGAACTGATGCAAAACGAAATGTAGTGAAGTCTCGATACCATGATGAATTTGTCAATCCTTGCATTAAAGTGAGTTGATTTTTGCATGCATTTTAATTTCAAGTGCAATAAATCTCATTATACCTAACTTTCTTAAAATATTGAAACTGACTACGTGATCAAACTCGCGCGTCTGATGGTCATGCAGGCGATCATATTTATGAACTTGAAACTTTTTTTATGACATTTTCATGACTTTATTGGCGTGCGTATTTTATTACTGTATATTTGTATATGCGTGTTTATTTTGTTCTTTTACTATTTCGGGTCAAGGACTTCTCAGTTAGACCAAAAATTCAGGGAACAGACAAGTGCTGATGACGCTGGTATAATTCTATTTAACTACCAATCGTCTTTAACTCTATAATAAACAAACAGACGAACCACCGACCAACAAGAAAAGGCCTTCACCAATTCACCACTTTTTTGCACTCATGCTAGATGTGTTTCGAGTGATTATAACATTAAATTTTATTGACAGCCCAGGGAAGAGCCGTGGCTCACGTGATCTGATATTGGGCACACTGGCTGATCCAGGAACGTCAATTAGGGGGGGGGGAGAAGTCGAGTGCCGAAACCCAACCCATACCTGGTTTTTTGAAAAATTAAAACACTGACTTGTATTTTAGTCACAAAAACGATTAGTTGAATTTAATGTTTAATTAAGTCAGGGCCGTAACCAGGAATTTGGAACTGGGGGGGCCCAAGAACTATTTTTTGGGAGGGGGGCACTGTATACATTTACTGTTCACATAAGTTGCACATTCCAACTATTTGACCCTCAAAATGTGCTTCACGCAAAGAAAAGGTTTAGCGATTGCAATTTAAATCTCATTCTACCATATTTAATTGAATTTGAACATATTCTAAATCTACATGAAAACTTCCGGAAGCATTTAAAAACAATTATAATTTACATAAGAAACTTTATAAAAAATAAATCACATGGGTCATAATTTCAGAAAACAATACGGCGCGATTTCTGGGCAAACCTTTCTACAAAAGTGTTCAGATCTACTGTTAGCGTAAAATCCTTCTCAAAAGCAAGTACTACTAGTTGAAATTTACGCTCATTATGGTGCAGGTGCATGCTCCGGCATACAGTTAATACACATTTGGAAATGCCTCACGGTACTGCAGCATTGCATGTTGCATCTTCTAACGACGAATTTAGCTGGAATTTGTTACGGCACAGTCGCATTTCAATAGGCTATTTGTCAGCGAGGGCAACTTGGTCGAGGCAGAGGAGCTGGCTGAGTGGTTCCAAGCACTTCTCAACACGAAAGTTCTGAGATGATCGAACGAGGGATTCTACAGCTTAAAAAAAAACCAAGTTGGACTTGCCATATCGGTGGTTTATCTCAAAATGGACAGAATTTATGATGTTGTAGAAAACACGCCTCATGAGCTCGCATGCAGTAACTTCAGAACCAATAACATGGTCATGACCCAAACTGGAGGTGACCACAGAACCTGTCAGTCAGGTGCTCTGAACTTGTTTGTGCTTTACTGACACCACATGATCATCATCATTTGAAGGAAAGCCATTTGATCCAAGATCTCTGCAGACCGCAAGGCAAGAAGGCTTTCTTTAGCCGTGGAGATCAGTTCCATAGCAAGAGACACATTGCACGAGCGATCTTGCAACAAAGCATTGACCGATGAAAGCAAGCTCAGTGTTTTGACAATGGCATTTGAAAAGAAAAACAAATTCCGACTTTGAAACTTTGTTGAGCAGACCCGCTGCTTCAACCGACACATTAGCCAGAGCTTTTTCTGAGTTAGCAACAATTTCGAGGGTCTACAAAAGTTCTTCTGTTGTTTTTGACAACCACTGCAGATTGATAGTGGCCAGTCCATTTTTGAGCAAGTGACCGCTTTATTGTGTCACCTCCATATGTGTTTGCCGCAACATTTCGGCGGAAAAACACATGCAATTGCTCACATAAGCTGAAAAAGTTTTTTACCATTATCTCTGATTCTATAGCGTGCGCAACCACAAGATGGAGTTTGTGACTATAGCATTGAACGTACGGAATTTGGCGGCCCATAGTGTCTTGCAATATTTTCTGGACACTTTCCTTTCCACCGTTCATTACACTGGCTCCGTCATAAGATTGACTCAAAATTCGAGCGGGGTCCAGCTGCTGAGCCTGAAGCTCTGTAAGCATCGAACGTGTCAGGCTTTTAGCATCTAACTCACTAACCTTGATCATTGAGATCATGAGCTCTACTGCCTTTCCACCACTCACAGCGAATGACAATTGACATATCTTCGACATTGCACTGATCTCGAGTTTCGTCGCACTTGATCGAATACCAGTTAATGTCAGAATCTTTGCATTCTTCGACAATCACAACTTGTACCATTTGTGCCATCAATTCGATTACCTCGTTTTGGATAAGAGGCGACAACTCATTGAGGCTTGTTATGTGAAATCCTACGCAATTTATCATCCTTCGCCATAGCAAATTCAAACAACTTATTAAATAAGATACCTACATTTGCTTTGTTGAACGAGTAGGCTCTGTAATAAACAGTCCTATGAATAAACCATCCGCTGAATGAACAGCCAGGAGATGAACCGTCTGTAGATAGCAGTTTTAAGTTATAGCTAAGGGACGTCAATTAGGGAGGGGGGAAATGAATAGCTTCATGAACTTAAAGTGGGCCCATGGTTCCATGGTTAATAAATACACGCCCCTGGTGAACTTTCTTTCTTCTGGGTGTTTATAACGAAACGAGAAAAATAGAAATCTTTGCATATTGCAGTGACAAGATCCCGTATGTAAACAAAAGACAGTTAGCTATTTTGGAAAAAGTTGAAAAATCTTTAGAAAGATTTTGGAAAAAATGATTTTTTTATAAAACTTGCTGAAAATTAGTTACGATACGACTAGCCCCTGTGGGGCATCAGCTATTTTAGGAAAAGTTGAGAAACCTTTAAAAAAATACATAAAATGGCCTCCATTGGTCATCAGCTATTTTATAAAAAGTTGAAAAACCCCTCCTCTTGATCATCAACTATTTTATAAAGAAAAATTAAGTACATTTAGATGGAAATTTTGGAACAAACTTCTGTTAGCCCTTAAAACATCTAGCTTTTTTTGGTTTTGTAAAAATGATATCCGTGCTTGCAGTCAGCTCATTTTGCCTCCATTTATATTGATTTTTTGTTAAAGTATTGAAGAAAATTCCCATAAAACATGTTTTTAAGTTTTTTAATTGAAGGTTATAAGTTTTTTTCAAAGATTTATTTAGTAATTAAACTTGAAGTTCTTGAAAGATGCATTTTCATTTTGTATAGGAATCCAAGTTATCCTTAGCCTGTCTTGAAAGATCTGGACTTCGCAGAGATCATTGTGCTCCATTTTTCACTAACTACAAAAACTGTGTCAAATTCTGGGTTGGTTTTGTTAATTTATTTAAAGTTTTACCCCATTTAATAAAAACGTGTCATTTGGATAATTACATTTATTAATATTGACGTTAAATTGATTTTTTCTTAGCCATTTAAAAGCGATTCGAGCTACTAACTCCAACAAATTCTTAAACACATCATTTATGAATCGCTGTTAAGGTAATCTCAATTTTAAATTGTATAGAATATTCCTGACTAAAAAGAAGTCTGATGCTTATGCTTTGTAATTATAAATGATTTGCGTAGATAATTGAGAATAATTGAGATACGTTTGTATAGAGAATTTCATAGTAATATGTTTGCAAGTTAGCACCAAACATTACACCGGTATGAGTTTTCACACGCGCACACGCACACAACATGCCAATATAGCTGGGGTTATTAACGGTGGGGTACACTAATGGACTTCTACTGTATTAAAAGCACATATGTTCATTTTATAAGAAAAATCTGCTATTTTAACGGTTAACACTTTATAGCGATATGGCCAGGCTTACATCAAAATTGGTTTCCACTATTTTACTTGTTTATTATTCTAAATTAAGATTTATTTCAGTTTATATCAAATCAACATATTTTGATAAATTTATTGATTTTTTTTTTACTTAGAAAAGCGTTGTCAATGAACGAAGAAAACAAGGAACAAAACCATTTCTGCCAAATCCAGAAGAAAGAGAACAAATTATCAAGGAAAGTTTATTAAAACCGACTATCAAAGAGCAAATATTTTGAATGATTTTTTAAGAAATTGTATTGAAATTTTTCATGTTACTATAACTATAATCTTCAAGATACAATTTGTCGAATTTGTATCATAAGGCGATTTTATGTCCGAGAAAACTGTATTAGAATGAAAAAAAATTTAAATTCCAAATGTTGTGGAAAAGTGGAAATACAAAAATACTGATGATAATTAATATAATGCTAGTGCATTGTTTTTGATTTTTTCTCCTTCATGAGTGAAAAGATTAGAAAATTCCTTAGAAATGCTTTGGTTAGTGGCGGCGCTAGGATTTCAGAAGAGGGTGGGCAACATTTGGGCAAACAAAACTCGTGTAAACAACTTTCTAGTTGGTTGAATTGACGATTTCTCCTAATAATTTGCGAATTGCTTGGTTTATTGTTCACTTTTGGGTTTTAATTTGTGTATTTCAACGGTTTTCTAAAAATTTCGGAGAGATATTTCAAATGCCGGGCGGCAGAACGAGACTTGAAGAAAAGAAGGTAGCGAGCGATATTATGGTTCTGGGACTTCACCTTTGCGAATGTTGCCATAGGAATAATGAAGAAAGGTTGAAAGAATTGGTTGAGTTGGATAAAGAACACGGACAGTCTCAAGAGATCAAAGAAATGATGAAGGAGATGAGGGAGTTTGTTGAACAAGAAATTCGAGGTGTAAAAAGTCGGTGGAGGAAATAAATGGTCGTCAGGCGGGGTATGGTCGTGGTGATAACATGATGGAGGTGCAGCTAGAGCAGATTCAAGAATTGAAGGAGCAAATTGTGAAATATAATAAACAATCCAATGACAAACTTGAGGAAACCAGTAGAACAAATAGAACATTCTCAGAAATAGTTAAAGAGAGTTTAAAAGAAATGACAACAGATGTTAAAAATATTCAAAGAGCAGTGGAAGTAACAGGAATTAAAATTAATACAGTAGAAGATAGGCAACAGAGGAAAAACAACATTGTAGCTTATAGAATACCTGAAAATGAGCAGAACTCCAAAAGTAAAGATAAAGAAGATGTTATACAAATATTGGAAAGTATTACAGGTTTGGAATTAGAAAAAGAAATTTTAAAAATTTACAGAATAGGGAAAAGAAGTGAATTGCAAACACCAAGACCAGTTATGATAAAGTTTCAAAGTACTTCAGTTAAAAATCTGACAATGGAAAATGTACCAAAATTGAAGAAAGCAGAAAAAACAAGAAACATCATATTAAGCAATGACCTGTCAAAAGAGGATAGACTGGAATGTAAGAGGTTGCTTGAGGAAAAGAAGAGGCTGATTGGAGAAAAAGATGATATCACCAAATGGATGTTTAGAATAAAAGGCAAGGCAGGGGCATTCTATGCTGTTGCCTTCAAAAAGCAAAATTTATAGGAAAAAACTGTTTAAGTTCAGAAGATATGAGCTGTTTAAATAACCAAGCAAAAAAATATGGTAGAAATAAAAAAGCAGCAATGAGGGGGCAGCAGTTGGTGAGTAGTGGAGGTTTTCAGATGGATATGATGGTGCAGAGTGACATGGGAGTGAACAAACTGGCTGTAGGATATAGTGCTGAAAAACTAGAAAATTTAAAATCAGATGTGAATATGACTTCAAGAAATGATATCAGTTTGAAAGAAATTGACAAAGTGATAGAGGGTGAAGAATTGAAACAAACTAATCCTAATCCTGATAATAACCATATTGATAACTCAGTTCCATTAAAACCCACTAATGAAAGTATTAAAAAACACAGACTTATTAATCTAAGAGAACGCCACTCTAGAACAGTCACAAAGAAAGCTAACTTCGGTCTCCTTAACATCAGATCAGTCAACAATAAGACTGATGATATTCATAATATTTTCCATGAACATAAAATTAACATTTTGCTTCTCACTGAGACATGGCATGATGAAGACTCAATCTGTTTCAAGAAATTTCTCAAGCTTGGTTTTTCTGTTGTGGACAAACCCAGACCAAGAGTGAAACATGATTCCCTACGCTGTAACCATGGAGGAGTTGCTATTTTGGGAGCTCCTGGTTTCCGGTTGAAACAGTTTCACCCAGCTGTTACGCCGACAACATATGAATGTGCTGCTGGTAGGGTAACAGCTGGCTCCTACAGTTGTTTGATTGTTGTAATTTACAGAACAGGAATAATCAATAAACAATTTTTTAGTGAATTTTCTGATTTACTTGACACTGTTTCAGCCCTGAATGATGATGTTGTTGTCTGGTGAATTTAACATAAGATTGAAACGAAGTGAAGATAATAATGCTATAACTTTTAACACTATTCTTGCTGATCATGGATTCATTCAATATGTTAAACAACCAACTCATGTGCAGGGTGGCACTCTCGATGCTGTAGCCATTCGATCTGATTCTCTAGCTCAAAGTATTGAAGTAATTGACACTGGCTTCTCTGATCATTTTCTCATCCGATGGAGCTCACTAATAACTCGCCCTCCTCCTACTTATAAGAACTCTATGCGTCGAGACTGGAAAAAATTTATATTCGATGATTTTTTAACTCAGCTTCAGGCTTCTTCTCTCACCCAAGAAGTTACATGCTGTCTGGATGATGCAGTTGATACATATAACAAGGAACTACTAACCATGCTTGATTTTCAAATACCCCTAAAAATGTCCAGGTATCGTCAACGACCTTCTGACCCATGGTTTGACTATGACTGTCATAATTGCAAAAAACTAACACGTCGACTTGAGCGACTAGCAATCAAAACAAATTCACCAAATGATCTCTTAGAATGGAAAAATCAACTTAAAAAATATAGGAAACTACTTCGTAGTAAACGTGAGTCTTTCTGGACTAAAAAAATTGAAGATGAATGTCAATCAACTCGAAATCTATGGACTTCCCTAAACACAATAATAGCTAGAGGTCAAATACCCATCAGAAAAACCTTAACAGCTAATTCATTTCTCAAGTTCTTTGAAAGTAAAACTGAGAATGTACGCGCTTCAACTGCATCTTGTCTTGCTCCACCTCTTGTGGACTGGGCCATCAACTCTTCTCTTAACATTTTTGCGCCAACAAATGTGGATGAAGTGACCAAACTTATAAATAGTCTTCCAAACAAACAATGTTTACTAGATCCGATACCAACTTGGATACTAAAAAAATCAGTTTGTTTACTGGCACCTTTTTTAACCAGCTTGTTTATTCTTTATTGAAGGATACCTACCAAAATATTTCAAATCATCCTACATCACTCCAGTTCTAAAAAAACCCAATCTTGACTGTGATGACGCTAGCTCTTATCGACCAATCTCCAATCTGTCTGTCATTTCAAAGTTGTTAGAATGGCTTGTTCTTTCGAGGATAACCAGCTACTTGGATAGTAATAACCTTTTTCCACCTCATCAGTCGGCTTATCGGCAATATCATTCAACAGAGACTGCAGTTCTTAAGGTTTTTTCTGATGCTCTGGTGGCTGCTGACAGCGGGAAAATAACATTGCTAGTTCTCTTAGATCTCTCAGCTGCATTCGATACGGTTGATCACTCTATTCTGCTCCAACGGCTAAACTCACACTTTGGTTTCTGCGGATCTGCACTAGAGTCGGTTGACTCATACCTTAATGAACGTAAATGTCAGGTTAGGGTTGGAGAGGACATTTCTGGTACTTTGCTACTTAACTGTGGAGTGCCTCAGGGTTCAGTTCAGTTCTTGGACCAACTCTCTTTACAATGTATATAGCTCACCTAGAAAAAATTATCTCCAATCATGGACTTTGTGCGCACTTTTATGCTGATGACACACAGATCTATGGTCATTGTGATCCTGTTAAGGCAATTGAACTCTCGTTAGTAGTTTCTACATGCATTGATGATGTGAGCCTATGGATGTCTTCCAGTCGCCTTCAGCTGAATTCAAGCAAGTCTGAAGTAATTTGGCTGTCAACCAGTCGGATGAAACGTAAGTTCCAAGCAGCACCGCTGAGAATGGGTAAAGATTGGATCTCTCCATCTGTTTCAGTTCGCAATTTGGGTGCTTTCTTTGATTCAGACATGCGTATGAACACTCACGTTAGTCGCATCACCCAAAACTGCTTTTCAACCTTACGTCAAATCAAAACTGTTGCTTCATCTCTACCCCCCCTGGCGCTTAACTTGCTTATTACTTCATTGGTGTTTTCAAAACTAGACTATTGTAATTCCACACTGGTTGGACTCCCGAAGATCTTGACTCATCGCCTTCAATCAGTGGTGAATGCGGCGGCAAGGCTTTTGACCGGTCGAAGACGCTGCGATCACATCACTCCAGTACTTCAAGAACTACATTGGTTGAACGTCAGGTGTAGAATTATCTTCAAAGTAGCTCAACTAGTCTTTAAATGTCTCAACTGTTTGGCTCCTTCATACTTAATGGAGGTAATTTTGCCCATTAGTAATATTCAATCAAGGGGGAATCTCAGATCTGCATCTTCAGCTCTTCTCTTCGTTCCCTCTACTCGTCTAAAAAGTGCTGGTGATAGAAGTTTTCCTGCTGCAGCAGCAAAAATTTGGAATAGTCTTCCCTTGGAGATAAGAGCAGCACCTGATTTTGTAATGTTTAAAAAAGAATTGAAACAATACCTTATGAAAATTTAACTTTTTGTTCTATTCATTTTTGTATGTGGCCTTGAAGTCGTTTGATTTACGCCACTTTAAATTTGTCAAATAAAAAAAAAAAAAAAAAAGTCAGGTCAGGCAAGCATTGACATGGCAAACCTAACTTCATTTAACTTGTTAAGGTTAATCACAATGACAATTCATTCGCTAGTAAATTTATTGTTACTAAATTTTGTAACTAAATTTGTGATTTTATTTGGTGGTAACTAAATTTCGTGGAATGATATCACACAGTTTATGCCAAAGCATTTTTAAGGAACGCTTAAGTGTAGCATCACACACCAATAACACCTCTGTTCAAAAAAGGTAATAGATGGGAGACCAGTAATTATAGGCCAGTAAGTCTAACATGCATCGTTTGCAAAAACCATACAACGCAGTCAGCACGGCTTTGTAAAAGGAAGATCCTGCTTAACTAACCTTCTAGACTTCTTAGAAGATGTTTACAAAAATCTAGATAAAAATAACTCAATATCTAATCTAATTTATCTAGACTTTGCAAGGGCTTTTGACAAGTACCTCATAAAAAACTAGAAAAGAAATTGCATGCATACGGAATACTGGGGAAATTACTTAAATGGATCACCAACCGGTTGAAAGAAAGAAGACAACGAGTAAGGATCAAAGAAGCGGTCTCAAGTTTGGTAGATGTAACAAGTGGAGTTCCACAAGGATCATTGTTAGGACCACTATCTATAATATAGTAGCCCCCGTCACTCACTCACTCACTTAATGATTCTGTCACGCTTACGTAATTAGTCGTATAGCTACTATATTATCGAAGATATTTCTATTAGTATTCAGTAGTTACTAAATACAATTTTTTTTATCATTGGTATATATATATGTATATATATATATATATATAAATATATATATATATTTATTTATTTATTTATTTTTATTTATTAGTTTTATGAAAATATATATACTGAAATTCTTTAATAATAATTAATATATATACACATATATATATATATATATATATATATATATATATATATATATATATATATATATATATATATATATATATATATATATATATATATATATATATATATATATATATATATATATATATATATATATATATATATATATATATATATATATATTAGTTTTGTTTTTCCTATGAATTAAGTTCAGATGTCGTGTATACTGAAATTCTTCAATAACTAATTATTGCACTCTTTAATTTTCACATCATTTGAATTTATATGAAATACGTTAGTAAATTGAAAATTTAAACACAATAAAAAATTTCATTGAATTTGCTTATATATAAAAAAAAATTTATGGTTATAAAATGTCATTTTTGTTTTTGTTAACTATTTTTATAATAACGGGCGCCGTATTTTAAAACTTCCGTCATTTTTGACGGGCTATCTCTAGTTGTTTATAATTTACATAGATGACATTGACAATGGAATAGCTTCAAAAATTTCAAAGTTTGCAGATGACACAAAACTATGTGCCAAAGTCAACAACAAGGAAGAAGCGAAGATATTAGAAAGTGATCTAGCAAAATTATTCCAATGGTCTACAGACTGGCAAATGCTCTTTAATATTGATAAATGTGCAGTAATGCACATAGGAGCAAGAAATAAGAAATTTGACTTCCAACTTGGAGGAAAACAACTGAGATCAACAGAAGAAGAAATGGACCTGGGAATCATCATCCACCAAGACATGAAACCATCAAGACAATGTCAGACAGCTGCGGCCAAGGCAAACAGAATGCTAGGATTTATCAAAAGAACTGTGGTAAGCAGAGAAAAAAACATTATCTTGAACCTGTACAAAACTCTAGTTCGGCCTCATCTAGAATACTGTGTCCAAGCATGGAACCCACACTTGAAAAAAGACTAAGAAATTCTAGAAAAAGTTCAGCGAAGAGCAACAAAAATGATTAAGGGATATCAAGCATCAAAGTATGCGGATAGGCTGTCCAAGTGTGGCTTAACAACGTTGGAAATAAGAAGAAGCAGAGGAGATCTCATTGAAACATTCAAGCTGATGAAAAACAAGGAAGATATTCCAGCATCAAGATACTTCCAGACAGCGAATAGAGTAGGACTACGGGGTCACAGGCACAAGATCTTTAAACAATCGGATGCTTGGACAAATTGGATTTTAACCAGTAGTGGTTCTCACACAGGCTATTTAGTCTTCTGAACCACTTTAAACCATGTTATTATTATTATATTATTATTATTATTATTACTAGCGGAGATACCCGGCGTTGCCCGGGTTTTTTAGAGGTTTTTCTAATGTTTGTCTCTTTCTCTCCCGTTTCCTTTCCCACCTGCTTTCCCACTCCTGTTCGCTTTCCCGTTTTCGGTCGTTTTCCCGCTGCCGGTCGCTTTCCCGCTCCCGGTCAATTTTCCGCTCCCGGTCGCTTTCCCGCTCCCGGTCGCTTTCCCGCTCCCGGTCGCTTTCCCGCTCCCGGTCGCTTTCCCGCTCCCGGTCACTTTCCCGCTCCCGGTCACTTTCCCGCTCTCGGTCGCTTTCCCGCTCCCGGTCGTTTTCCCGTTCCCGGTCGCTGTCCCGTTCCCGCTCACGATTGCTCTCCCATTCCCGCTCACGCTTGCTTTTCCGTTCCCGCTCGCTGTCCGTTCCGGGTCGCTTTCCCGTTTCTATAATAGAAAAACTAACCCACAAACATTCATATATATATATATATATAAATATATATATATATATATATATATAAATATATATATATATATATATATATATATATATATATATATATATATATATATATATATATATATATATATATATATATATATATATATATATATATATATATATATATATATATATATATATATATATATATATATATATATATATATATATATATATATATATATATATATATATATATATATATATATATATTGCGAATAAACTGTGGAATCAATAGCTTTTCGTTTAGGTGGCATAATTAATTCGATAGAAAGATTTGAAATTTGAAATTGTATTTTTAGCCAATTTTCAATATATGACGATATATGTAGTTCCCGCTCGCTCACCCGCTCCGCTCCGCTCATTTTGTGTCGGATTTCAATTTTTTTTTATATTTGATTCCCCTTGACTCTCAAGGTTGTGTGAAAATTTCATTACGATCGGATGAATGGTGTAGCAATGCATAAACGCCATTAACATATATACATATATACATACAAACATTCATTTTTATATATATAGATAGAATTGTTAGAATGATTTTTTTTTTTTTTTTTTTTTATTATAGTTTATAGTCTTTTACACCATGTGTTTTAAGACGCGAAAAGAAAATCAAAATGAAAAAAATACTTATTTACACTAAATAATTTTTCTCTATATTTACAGTTCTTTAGGATTATTTTGTATCCATTTATAGATGATGTCGTGGCATATTTCCGAGTTCAGTATGGTTTGGAGTGTAGTTGGTTTTTGGATCCTTTTACAAAAGTTCCCAAGTTCCATTCCTAGTTGTGTCGTTTCTTCGCAGTGCAGCAACCAGTGCTCGATTGTTTCCTCTGTTCCGCAGGTTTCGCACAAACCTGTCTCATGAAGATTCATTCTCTTCAAATTTTGTTTCAGCCGACACTTTCCAAGTCGGAGTCGGGAAATGATGACTTCCTTTTTTCTGTTTGTTGTCTTGAATTTAATTTTATTTGAGACTTTTTTTTCGAGAGACCAGTAGTGTCGACTTTCTTGAGCAGAGTCCCATCTGGTCTGCCATTCGTTCAAAAGCTCTCTGCGTATTGCTCTTTTTATGTCAAATATCTCTGGCATAATCTCAATCTCTATTTCGGGATGTTTGGTGGCTTCTTTGGCAAGGCAGTCTGCCATTTCATTTCCACGTATGCCCACGTGGCTAGGTACCCAAATCAGGGTAATTGTTTTCCCTTCTTTTGAGAGGTTGGATGCTAGTGTTAGGACTGATTCCACAAGAGCAGATTTTTGAGCATTTGCGGAATTTTTCAATGATATCATAGAGCTATATGAATCCGTAAATAGGGCTATTTTATGTGGACCGTCTGGTTGTGCCATCCACTCCAAGCCGCATTTTATAGCTGTTAGCTCAGCCGTATAAATACTAACGTCATTCGTGACTCTCTTAGCTATTTTCATATCTTTTTCCGGGATATAAATTCCCACAGCTGCTACATTGTCTATCTTAGATGCATCTGTGTACATATGTGTCGAATCTGTATATGTAGCAATCAGTTCCTTAGCTCTTTGGACAATTGACGGATCATCCTTCTTTAACCCCACCAGCCCTTCATTTAAAAGAGGTGGAATAAGTTTCCATGGTGGAGTTAGAGAAGGAGTTAAGGGGACTGGATTGAATTTGTCAACTATTTTGTTCAATGCCGCTGTTCTTTTGGCTGCTGGATGTTCAGCTTCTTTCACTTTTCTGTGAAAGAACCATCGCCATTTAACCCCTTCTTGTCCTCTGGGAGGTACAAAGACGTCTTTTGTCGGATGGTTTGGAATGATCTTGGTTTTAGTGGCAAGGTTTGTAATTAACATCTTTCGTCGTATATCGAGTGGAGGATCTCCGCATTCTATTTGTAGAGCGGCCAAACTGGTTCCAACCATTGCCCCGCAAGCTGTTTTTAAGGCACTATATTGGATTTTCTCGAGTCTTTGTTTTTGAGATTCTGATGCACTGTCAAATGCTTCGCAGCCAAACTCCATCACTGACCGTATGGCGCATCGGTAGAAAAGCATCAGTGTTTCTTTGCCGCATCCCCAGCTTTGTCCTGTTAGGCATCGCATGATATTTAATCTTTTTTTGCAACGATCAACGATCTTATCAATGTGTTTTTTCCAGGTTAATTTCGAGTCAAATATTATACCGAGAAATGTAGCTTCGCTCTTCCAGCTGATTTTTTTGTCATCCATACAAATAGGTAGGGAATTTGTTCGGAATTCATTGTATTTTGTAAAACAGACTGCTACCGATTTCTCGGTTGACAGTTTGAATCCCCAATTGAGGAAGAATGTTTGGATTTCGTTTAATCGAGTCTGTAAGCAGTTTCGCATAGTATGTGGGTCTTTTCCTGAAATCCATATCGCTACATCGTCCGCAAATATAGATGTCCGAATTCCATGGATTTCTTGACAAGGGATGTCGCTCATCATAACAATGAACAAAAGGGGGCTCAGGACAGAACCCTGCGGGGTACCATTTTCCAACAATACCGGGTCTGACAACGTGGATCCCACACGAACCATGGCCTCTCGATTATTCAAGAATGTTAGAATGAAAAATATAAATCATGAACTCAGTCAATAGGAAAAAGATATATATATATATATATATACATATATATATATATATATACATATATATACATACATATATATATATATACATATATATATATACATATATATATATATATACACATATATATATACACATATATATACACATATATATATATATATATACATATCTATATATATACGTATATATATATATATATATATATATATATATATATACATATACATATATTACATTACATATATATATATATATATATATATATATATACTCCAACTTACTACCGCTGACCAAAACGTTTTTTGTCCATAAAACATCAACGGAGAAACCAATTTATTTAAAATTTTACAGGAACCACCGCTTGAATAAGATACATAAGTTTGCCAAATTTCAATTAAATCGGTTTAGCCGTTTTCATTTTATGTCCGAACAAACAAACAAACAAACATTTCATTTTTATATATAAGATTATTATTATTATTATTATAAAATAACCCCGTAGTTAGACAATAACCAAAGATTACAAGTTTTTTGAAATACAAATGTATTTCTAAAAGCAAGTTCAAAGCAAACACAAAGCACTTAACTTAGACATCAAAACATGAGTTAAATTAGCACACAACGATACGACAATTGTTGTGTGAACTACAAAATTTATCAATAACATCATCAAGTTCGATATTTTCAGCACGTTCCCGGTTCATTGCTATTGTACTTGTGTTAGCTAGACGAGTTTCAAACATACTGTTTCGAAGGTAGGTTTTCATAATTCGAAGTTTAGAAAAATTATGCTCACAACCAGCAGAGGCAATTTGAATTAGTCTCCAAAGTTCATAGAATGCATTTTTGTAAGGCTTTATAAATTGGAGCAAATCAATCAATGATGACAATTCCGTTGATTTTCTTTCCATTAAACGCTTAGCACTGGGACATTAAGCTTGCAAATATTGAGTTGATAGAACTCAGCCATAAATTTAATACCATCTATTTCAAGGAATCCATCTTGTTTTGGGACCAGAAATTGAAGACTCTTCTTCAATGAACAATTTTCTAATGAAAATCTACGTTTTAATTCCACAATGGGAAAAATATGTGTAGTTTAATATGATCAAAACTATTGATATTTTGTTGATCACCTGTGGTTTCCATTATTACAGATTCCTGTAGTTTTCTAGGAACCTTCCTCTTTTTTTAGATTTCTCCTATTCAAGATTTTACATATCTATTAAATCCGATGCATCATTAATAATGATTTTCTACAATGATTTAACTAATTCGGAATTATCCCGATCTTTTAAGAAGTCGTTCAATACTTCAGTTATCAAATTTGTAGCAGCTAATAAATCTAAATTAACAGACTGAAGAAGTTCTGTGACAGTCATTAAGCGGAGTAATATTTGCTCCATTAAAATTAGCATTACGACAAAATTGGAGGACATGATGAGTGTTAGTAGAGACTTGGCATTTATTTAACTTCACTCGTCTCTCTGTTTGTTTGTTTGTTGGTTTGTTTGTCTGGTGTGATCAAATCTTAGAAACGAAAATAATTGAATTGCGTAAACTATATATATATATATATATATATATATATATATATATATATATATATATATATATATATATATATATATATATATATATATATATATATATATATATATATATATATATATATATATATATATATATATATATATATATATATATTTGTGTGTGTGTGTGTGTGTGGTTGTTTTAGATTCAAAAATTTTAGTTTGTTGACTCAGATAAAGAGGCAAATTAAAGCATTTTTTTTAAATTTATTTTTTATCTTTACTTGTTTACTGCTTTGACTTTTGAAACAAAAACTACGACACAGTGATTTAATGTTAAACTTTAAATAATGTTTAATTAACTGTTGTAAAACTATAGTTCAATAATTTTTTTGTGTGAGGACGGGCAAACTTTGGAGAAGACAATTGTGAGGGCGGGCAATGCCCACCCTTGCCCATGCTTAGCGCCGCCACTGGCTTTGGTCACTCTATGCATTGTTTATTTGGCACACGCTTGTCAGAACCTGTTTGATGCAATCAGATTCATAGCGGCTAGTATTTTTGGAATTTTGAAGGCAATTGACTAGATTAGTGATCTGATATTACTGCCTGAAACTTGGATTAACTTGCAGGGTATAATGAAGTTCCTTGAACTTTTGTCCACAAAGTCTTGTGATTGAGCTCAATGCTTTTTGTAAACATTCAGAACAATTTTACAAAGAGTGTCATGTTTGCCCGCAGTTAGTGATTAGACCACATTTTTTAATTTTCTAAAACAAACGTTTACTTTCTTGTGGGAAAACAGCAGATTTTGGTTCATGACATGACAGAGAAAATATTGTTGCTAAAAACACGCTCAATCATTTTAAAATGGTGTGTCATCATGGCATCCTTCTGTTTCTTGAGACAATGGAGTTTACACCTGTGTCTACCCTGTGACATTGCAGCGTTGACTGTGGCTGAATAACCCGATACGGGAGCCGCAGCTTCTTCCACATTTTCCGCAGGGGTACTCAACGGCAGGGATTACAAATAAAACGGCGGCAGCCCTTGCCCTCTGCTGTTTGCGAACATTCCTCTCTTCACGCTGGATCCCATGTCGAGGAGCACGCAATTCAGCAGTCGGTGCTCATCTGAACCCAGACCCTGCAAAAAAAAAGTGTAATTCTTTTCCTTAAGGCTACCACTAGATGCAAGCCGCGTTTCCTGAAGGGCGGCGATGTCAATGTTTCTCTTGACCAGCTCGCGATCAATGATGGCGGTTTTTCTGACGTCGCCAGTGTTTTGGATGTCATCAGAGAAACCAGTACACATTGTTCTGACGTTCCAGGTTGCCAGTCGCATGACTGGGCTTTTATTAGTTTTTTTTATATTTGCTGGTGCTCAGTTTAACAACAAGCCTGTCGATTTTGTCTGAGCTTCACACACCCGATGAAGCAAGCAAGTTGTGGCGGGGTAGTACCTTATTGCCCGGGAGCTGCCCGGGCTGGGTGGGCGATAACTACCCAATAGAGTCAAAAAAACTCCTCCCACCGTCGAGAACAACCCCTAGCGCCCAATTGAGCCTGGGCTTAAAACAGGTAACTGCTGCTCTCCGTGTTGGTCCCGCGCTGAGTCAGCGTGGCTGGAGTGACCTCTCCAGGTGCAAGCCTGGGCATGTTTTATGGAGATCCTGGGGTGCCCAGAACCAGGGTCCCCCTCTCGGCTTTGCTAGCAGAGTCCGGCGGAAAGGCAAACCGATACGCCGGTGTCAGTTCAGCTGCAGGAGGTGCCAGAAGGCGTCGCAATGCTCGATCAACTGCCTTGGGTGCTCCGAACCTGATTTGAAGTCAGGGTTTACTCTCATAGCCTTTGACCATCTAAGACCAGCCTGCAAGGCAGCAGGAAACTTGTGGAAGTTGGGGTCGTTTACTTCCCGTGCTGATGTAGAACATCGGCTTACAAACCCGAAAGGGTCAATGCGGACTATAGCTGTCCCGGTTTGAAATCAGAGTTTTCCTTCTCTTAGACAGACCCACCTAAAAAGGTTATGCGAGCTCTGTCTGTCCCGGTTTGAGATCAGAGTTTTCCTTCTCTTAGACAGATCCGCCTGAACAGGTTAAGCGAGCCCTGTCTACCCCGGTTTGAAATCAGAGTTAGCCGTTCTTCTAGATACTGTTGGTCCACGGTGTGTACCTTTTTCCATAATAATAACTGGGGTTTTTAGAGATCCACCAAAGTGAGCTGAGTTGAGACCCTTACCAAAAGCAATTAAGCTGCCCTTTGAATAAAAAATAAAATAAAATTGTCGAATCAACCCGTTTTACATGATCTTAACACAAATTAATAATGTTTTGCTTAGAGGTCAGTTGCGGCTATGACAGGGGTGACCACCCTCTAAAACAAAATTAATAACCTAAATAACAAATCTACCAGTAAAATCCATGATTAGTTTTTAGCTATATTGCTAGTTAAATTTGGCAAACAAATACCAGCATTTGTAGGTGTTTATGTAACAATTTAATGTTATAAATACATGTAAACTTTACATCTAAAAAATTTAACAACCATTTTCAGACACAGTTTAACTTATTTATGTAACTGAAATAAGTTATTAATTACTATAATGAATTGACTAAACTACTATTATCTATTTTAGAATGAAGCTTACAGGCCGAAACCTATATTGGTGACCCTTAATCCGGATCAGTCCGATCCTACTGAATTTCACAAAATTCCGTCTGATTCAAATCCGAACCGAAGTAAGGCACATCCGTTGATTCGATTGTCATTTGCTTACTGGTTATCAATTTTTAACCGACAACGCAGAAAAAAACAAATTCTTCGCTACATTTTTGCTATTAACATTTAACCGTTTTATTATTGAAAAAAAAACAACTACACGAATAAGAACATGAAAAGATAAAAACTGACTAAATCATGATCACACATGTGTTATTTGACAAACTTTTTTATAATTATTGCAAGCATAATCCACATGAACGTAAGCCTTGTCAACCCACGACAACCTCTCCAGTCTAAGTCTAAGAGATTCTCCAATATCGTGAGATTCTTTAAGACCCATTCCCGATGGTAAAATTACATCTGTTTCTACAACAAAACCTTCGCCGGAGTGATAAAAAGCCCTCAGATCGTCAATGTATCTGGAAAAAGTTAAATAAAACAATAATTGTATTTTCCATAATTTCCAAGAGTTTACACGACTTAGGAATTTTTTTTATTAAGTGGCAGTTGATAACTGATTAATAAATGCGATCATACAAAAGTCTAAATCACAAATTTATTAAAAGTTATTACCTGATATCGGGATGATGGCCAAGGATAAACCAAGCAAAAGCATTCAAAAGCTTTGCATCCGCCGTAAACCCAGTAATGACCCTTATTTGCTCTGTAAACAGTTGTTAATGTTATTATATTTATTTATAAACAAATTATATATTATTTATAAAATAATTATTATTGGTATTTAAATTTGTTGTAAATGGTTTAAATAAATACCTGATGCCGTAATTGACCAGGTGATGATTATGTAGAGAGCAATTAATATGGCTCCGATGGGATCAACATATTTGAAATATTTATAACCTGAGAATTTGAAGAAAAAAAATCATCATAAATGTAACTACACTGTGACGTGTTTATGGTAATTGAATGTTTGTTTTTATAATTGATTTCATTCGATTTTTCGATATATGAATTTTCGATATGAATAATAAAGTTTTACGTATTCACGTATAACTTGGACTATAACGTATAACTTGGACTATAACGTATAACTTGAACTTTCACGTATAACTTGGACTATAACATGTAACTTGGACTATAACGTATAACTTGAACTTTCACGTATAACTTGGACTATAACATATAACTTGGACTATAACTTATAACTTGGACTATAACGTTCAAACGTCACAAATGATGCCCGCGTCTCACGAATAAATTATATATTGCATTAAATAATACAAATTATATTTAAAATTTTATCGTCACAGTTAACTTGTTTTATTTTTAAATAGGAAATTGTTACCTAAATATCCGAAAATCAAAGCAACAGTGTTTGACATTACGTCATTTCGATGGTCTTGAGCCAAAGCCTTTATGGTGGCATTGGGATTACTTCTGCAGACGATGTACATTGTTAACTTGATGCCTTGTTTTGAAAAGTTATAAAATTTTAAATGAAAACAATTTTAAATCATTTAATTATTCGAGGTATAATTATTATTCAATTTGTAACCAATGGTGAAGGCGCATATAAGAATTGATGGGAGTTCCATTATAGGA
>OZ022239.1:14154565-14227065 GCA_963978895.1 Erpobdella octoculata
CATGGGTGACACCCGGGGCGGATAATGATGGTGTCACCCGTGAAAACTGTTAAATTCAACATTATGTAAACAGTCGGGTAAGCGTGAATGGATCCAGATATGCTTTGAAGTTTATGAAATTGTAATTGTATTTGTAAATGTAGTTTTAGTTTTACGTTCCTTACAGCGAAATCAGCTATCAAAACAATTTAATTAACTAGCAGTTTTTTTAAAGAATTGATATATTGTTATTTTTTATGTCCTCAAATTCACATAATTTTAAATTTTGATTTTTTTAAATTTTTAATTGTCTAATAAAATTCCAAGATTAAATTACAAAGTTGCGTGCACATCTATACTCTAGACTACTCAAACACAGTCAACAGTGTTACAGCCACTGATCTCTATAAATAACTGTATCGCGCTTAGCCTGGCCCGGGTAACTGGGTATAGCCTCCGGTCACCAATTTAATACCCCTACGCTTTTTACGGAATATTTTTAAGGTGTAAAATGCCGACTTGCTCAAATCAACAATATAAGGGAGCCATCAGTCATTTCATTTGTATCTACTTAATTACTGGCAGTTTTTTTTTAAGTTGTATTCACAGCATAACAGAAAACCCTTTAACTAATTATACAATTCAATTCAAGCTTCAACCTCTTAATTAATTTTACTGATTACAAAAGCTTAAAATTAGTTTTTGTTTAAATTCTAAAATTGCCAAATGAAATAGGGTGCTAAAATGGCGTCTGCGAGAGGGCTGCAAAATGTTTAACGCATTTAATAGGCTAAGCGCGATCCAGTTATATGTAGTTTATAGCCCTTTACACAAGTTTTTAGAACTAAAATAGCTCTATGTAGGAAGAACCTAATTACTTCTTGCCGTAAATCAAATGTGATATCTTAAACTGTTCTTTTTCCAGGCTTGGTACTGGCGGAATTCAGTCCGTGGTTACAGCTCACAGCGTCCTAATGCTTACAAATGTAGCGCTGGTGTCTGGTGTCCAGCCCCGCAACTACGGGGGGCGAGGGGGGGCAAAGCCCCCCCTATAAGATATTTCGCCCCCCCTGGAAAATTTTAAGATATGTAGTTTTTTGAAATTTACAAACCTGTTAACCGTTACAGCGTATTTCGCCCCCCCCCCAATTCTAAGATATGTACTTACTTTTTCGAACTTTATAAACCTGTTAACCGTTATACAAGCTCATAACTGGATAAGGCAGCGGATTTCGCCCCCTTCCTGAAAAATTCTAAGACATGTAATGTTTTGAATTTTAGAAGCCTGTAAACCGTTATAAAAGTTCATAACTGGATAAGGCAGCGGATTTCGCCCCCCCCCCCCAATTCAAGATATGTACCTATTTTTTCGAACCTGTATACAAGTTCATAGCTCGATAATAAGGCAGTGGATTTCGCCCCCCCCCCCTGAAAAATTCTAAGACATGTACTTTTTTGAACTTTATAAACCTGTTATGTAGCTGGATAAAACAGCGTATTTCCCCCCACCATTCTAAGATATGTACCTACTTTTTCAAACTTTATAAACCTGTAAACTGTTATAAAAGTTCATAACTGGATAAGGCAGCGGATTTCGCCCCCCCAAATTCTATGATATGTACCTACTTTTTCAAACCTGTTAACCATTATACAAGTTCATAACTGGATAAGGCAGCAGATTTCGCGCTCCCCCCCCCCAAATTCTAAGATACGTACCTATTTTTTCGAACCTGTATACAAGTTCGTAGCTCGATAAGGCAGCGAATTTCGCCCCCCCCCCCCCTGAAAAATTCTAAGACATGTACTTTTTTGAACTTTATAAACCTGTTATGTAGTGTTTAGCTAGATAAGGCAGCGTATTTCGCCCTCCCCCCTTACTGAAAAATTCTAAGTTATGTAACTTTTTGAACTTTATAAGCCTGTAAACCGTTATTCTGGTACATAGCTGGCTAAAGCAGCGTATTCAGAAATAGTCACAAAATTGAGAATGTTGGGTATCTATCAACACACCTGCAATATAGTGTATTTTGTATCCAATGCGGTTAACTTATTAACGCATCACTGCAAACATCTCAGCAAAACCTTAGGATGCAACTTTTTCTCACGGCCCACTTATATTAGAAAAAAATCTAAAACTTTTTAAAGCCTTTCTTTAATTTTTCCTCCAAAAAACTGATGACCGGGGGGTTACTCGGAGCTGCTTTTTCAAAATATTTTCAAAGCCACTTTTTTATTTTTTCTGTATAAAAACTAATAGCTGGTGACCGGGAGAGGGGGCTATCCGGAAGTAGTTTATCCATACATGTTAAGCCACTTCAGGGGGCCCACTAGTTGGCCTATCCAACCTCAAAAACCTAAAATATCAGAATAGAAGCTTGTAGTGTACCTATATCAAATTACAGATTGTGTTTAAATTAAAAACAAAACAGAAAATTAATTCTGTAATGCAAAGATTCACGATAAATATTAATTATTTTTATTTATTGCACTTTTTGTCATTTTAATTTTATAAACTATTCCAGCAAATCCAAAATGAAGTCATAAAAATAATAAACAATATGGGTGTTGCTGATGCACCTTGGTTTTACATATAATATCCTCTTCAGTTCCACCCAAATTCCAGAAAAAAAATTAAATTTTTTTCACTTGTTTCTCAGTCATAGGGATCTAAATAGACTACCAAAAAACTTTCAGCTCATTTGCATAATATTTTTGGCATAATTAATGATGTCCATTTTGATGGACAGTGGGGCGTAATTGCACTAATGCTAATATTTTTGCAGCTAAAATTTTTTTGATTAAAACACACATTCTGCTGTCAACAAAGCCAAAACGTTTGCTGTAATGATGAAAAACTCTAAAATAATATTTTAAACATTATTTCCATTCTAAATATTTAAACAGTTACAAAATAATTAAATTAATACTTTAAGAGTTACAAAATACTTAATAAAAAATACTTAAAAAGTTACAAAATATTTAAATAAAAGTACTTTAAATGTTACAAAATTAATAAGTGTATTATTTTGAATGAAATGCAGCAAAACAATTGCGATCTGCAACAATGCAGAGATGCACATTGCAAGACATGCACCTAAACCTAGTTTTGCCCGAGCATCCAGTATTTTTGCATCGCGAAGAGTTCTTGCAATTGTCCATTTCTGGCATATGCTTTGCAGACGACAAGCGACGGTGCACTGATGGAACCTGCTCACATATTCTCTTGGTAGGAGGTTGCTCATCCTCTGTGTCGGTTTCAGTACTTCCTTCCTTTGACGCGGCAAGGAAGGCTTCCGCAATATCCATTCGGAACCTTAAAAAGCTAAGGATATCCTTGCGTGCAGTACCAAGCTCAATGTTGTCAGCCCGATATCTAATCCAAGCATTTGTTAAAGAAAGATCAATAAAATGCATAAGGGTTCGAATTGTCCATTTCTTGGTCTTGGCCTTCATCCGGTAATGACTGAGCATGCGATCGCAAAGATCTACACCTCCCATCTTTGCATTGTATTCACGTATTATAACCGGCCGTGACACATCAACATACTTTTTTCCTTTCTTGTCCCAACGACAGCAAAGATCTTCAGGAACAACACCATAACAGGCTGAAACTAACATTATCGGTTTGTTGTCGAACCACTTCACAAATGCAATTTTTTCATCTTGCCTAACAATCATATCATGCGCTCCACGACCCATTCTAGCAAGACTCTTATCATCGGACATCTTACGAATCTCTTTAGGAACTCTATTTCCCATTATTGTCCCAGTTATGTAAATGTCCTTAGATAGCATATATTCTATCAAAGGGAAGCTGGTGAAGTACCGATCACAAAAAATATGTGTCCCGGCTGTCAACCCTTCTGCTAAATGTGCAATCACTGCTCCACCAACTCCAACTTTAAACTGATCTGGGACATGGTTGTATGTTCCTGCCCCCTGGTCTACAATAAAATCCAAAACTAAACCATTTGGACTGGCAAGGACATAATTTTTCAGTCCTATTGGATTTGGTTTGTTGGCAACGTACCGACGAAGAGGACAGGCTCCTGTAAATGGAATCATTTGCTCATCAATACTGAGGTCACGACATCTTGGCAGTAGAAGACAGCCCTTTCGCACACGATCCATGATGGGTCTAACTTTCCACAGACGATCTAATTTTTTATCATCATCTGTCACATCAGAATCAACAACAACCTTCAGGCTGCTTCGGATCTGAAAATACCGGTTTCGTGAGATGACATCAGCAATAGCCGGCAGTCTCAGTGTTTTTTGCCAAAACATATGCAGTTGGGGATACGATATACTAGACATAAGTATGCTGGCCCCGATAAAGTGCTGAAGTTCTATTGCTGTAGTGTACAAGCTTTTACCGGTGCGACTGGTTGAGGTGATATTTGTGCAAAACGCCATGTACTCAAAGAACTCTTCGTCCAGATATTGTTTCATGTAATCCATTGTATTCCACCTTGTCCTCTCATCTACACTATCAGGAATATTTTTAAAATCAATAACGTTTGGAGAAAATTCCTCAACATGTTTCCACAACAAGCGCCTATTTGCAATGTTAGAAAGTGGCTCATCATCACTGTCATTATCGTTATCAGAATCTTTATCATCATCAGGCACCTCTTCATTCTGTGTTTTATTTTCAAGATCTTCTCCCTCTGATAAATCTGACAGATCTGAATCATCTCTATTTATAGCTTCCAACACATCTTTTAGTGAAACTGTAATAAAAACAAATACAGGCATTTTACCCCAAAAACTCAATTTAGGAGAAGTGTCAATGAACCAAAAATAGACCCACTGTCCATCGTAATGGACAGCTCCAGGAAGTTAGCAACGCTTCGGGCAACGATTTTCGGCAACGCCGAATAAAGTTAGCAACGAATCGGACAACTATTGTTTTTGTTCAAAATAAAGCAGAATCAACGTTAAAAATAACTTTAATTTAAAGATAATTCACTGTTGAGTTTAAAATTTTGAATGGCGATATAAAAAAGTACCAAATAAAAATGTACACGAATAAACATTTAAAACAGGCTGTGCTGCGTTAATGTTAAAAGTGAATTAAAAATAAACTAAAAATTTTTAGCTAATGTACAAAAATTTATTATTATAAAAAAATAAATTAAATAAATTTAAAATATATCTTTTAAAAGACGTTTTTAGAATTTAGAAAGTAATAATAAAGGCCATTTACAGTAGCTTTCGCTGTCAATCAACTAAGCGTACGACCAAAAAAATCATTAAAAATTCAATAAACATTTCCTCTCAAATTATAAACAGAAATTTGATAGAAAACTTTAATAACATCACCAATAAATCACAATAGATTTCAAATCTATTCTTGCCAATCAGATTACGATTTCTCGTCACAAAATCAGTGATAGGTACTATTCCCATTGTGATATCGTACAATCATCACTTGGCCACAAAAAAAATCAAGAGATTTAAATAAAATTCAATTATGTAGAAATTAATTTACAGTAAATAGAAACGAAAAGTCACATATATTAACTTAACAGCTCTCAATCGAACTAAGCGCACGACAATAAACTCAATCAACAAAATAAACTCAATCAACAAAATAAACTCAATCAACAAAATATTTTATGTACAAGTCAAATATCACAGTTTCCTTGTTGAAAATGATAGTAAACTTTTAAGAAGAGGAGTTCCAAATTTCTAGAATATAAAAATAGCTCATAATTAAATTCTTTTAAAAATTTAACTACTACAATATTCTTTAAAATTATAAAAAAAGTAAACTGACCGGTGTGTGGTAAATATATTTACAAAAATATGTTCATTAGATGGTGTCCATCCTTCCTAAAATAATTCAAATTTAAGCTGACCAGGATTTTAAGAAAAGTGTGTCCAGGTTATGTTTCATAGAAATACATTAACATTTTTGAAATTGATAAAAATATCTATATTTCCTTGAAACTCTAGTAACGTCATTGAACTTACATTTTATTGAAAGAAGTTTTCGCATAGTTCACAGCTGTACGAGACTTCCCCCCAGTTTGGTGGATTTAATCCCGTACATGATCTGTGAACCCATCGTAAACATTTTTCGCACTGGACCCAACATTCGTCCGCTCCTTCGAAATTACAATATATACAGTCATCTGACATATCGTCAGATGACTGTAGAATGCCTTGTTGGATTACCTGACGATCCGTATCGGGATTGTATACCTCATCTGTTGGTTTCCCTTCGTCAATGTTCTGAAGAAGCAAAATAAATTGAAATTCTCCATATAAAAAATAACATCTCAACCATTTACCTTCATCAGATTCAGAATAAACATCCCACAATTCCAACTGTCTCTTTGTCTTGGAGCTTGTGGACCTTCTGAAAACGTCCAAACATTTTTCGACTGTCTTCTTTGATCGCACCACCTGTCGTAAAAATCTAAAAAACTATTTTTCCTTTTCACCCCTTCGGATAAATTGGAACCTAAGGAATTATAATAGTGAAGAGTGTTTTTATCGCAATTAACTATTAATAGAGTGTAATGTTTATTCTCTAAAATTGGAAAAAAAGTTATTTTTTTTTTAAATATTTCAACATCATATATAGGCGATGTAGATAGAATTGGTTGGCTTAAAACAGTTGATGAAAGGTCACAAGTAACATAATTAGAATTTTTTAAAGTTGTTAATCCAATGTAATCTATAAGAGTTGTTGTTAGCAACTCGCCAGGCTGCAAGGACAAAAAATCTTCAAGATTTAGTTCTAAATTATTTTTTCTACTTATAATCATATTTTTGTTTAAATTATATTTTAAATAATAATTATTATTTAAAACCGTCGAATTAGAAAAAAGGATAAGCTCATCTGGTGTGCTTTTCTTGGTCGTCTTTGGTTGGCATCTTTGGACTGGCAAAGGAATTTTCACTGTCGCCAAGGAATTGAAATAAGAACGATTTTTTTTGTTCCGTTTGTCCCATGTGCTGACTGCCAATAAGTTGTCATCCGCCAATCGACGCTTCCTTCGAGTTGGAGGGATGGCTAACAAAACTTCTCTTGTGGATCCTAAAACGACAGTGTGCTGCAAGTCCAGAAAACGTCCACCTATAGATGTTGAATAAATTTATGTCAAGAATGTTAACTTCAAGTGAAAATTCTACTTTTTTTAACAAATATTATGGAATGGGTGTAATAACCTTTCCAGTTTGTTTTCCCGTTAAGAACGTTGTGTTTCACGTATCGAAAAGAATTTTCGATAAGGCTGTTGCTTAACCTTAGAATAGATATAACATTTAATGAAGTTTGCCATACTTTAAAAAAACGATGTTATTGCCGAACCTTTTCCCACCCGGATTTGTGAAAACTGTCCAAAATGGTAGGTAGGCAACATATTTTTTTAATACTAGTTCTCCGTAACCTTTGTTGAAAAAAACATTCGGAGAAGACGTGCTGCAAATAATAGACTGTCGCAAATGTTCAACTTTTGCGGAATATCGTTTAAAGAACGGACTGTTTCGGTAAAGACTATTGAATTTTTCACAAGCTGTAAAGAAATGTAAAGTTAGTGTAAACAAATTAATAAATAGTTACTAATTTTAAAGTAAATGTTCTAAGCCTAAACTTACAGTCTTCGTCGTAATTCGAAATATCAGCTGCTTTTGCGGTTTCTCCTTCCTCATCCGGTTCTTCACCAGCAAACATGGCCAGAGCTGAACATGCGTCAGCCGTCATGTACTCTGAGAACAGCACACACATAAACGCATTCATACAGGCGTCAAACTCTAGAAAAGTTTTAGAATTAATTAACCGACACATGCCAAGTATGAAAAATTTTCTTACATTACTGTCCGAAGTTTGATTTCTAGCATCGTTAGCAACAATCTTCATAAAATGTGCGCAACAAAGCTTTACCAAAACTAAATCCTTTGGCAAAACCCCATTCACTACCCATTCATAAAAAATTTTAATATAACTTAAAACATCCATACTATTCCATGCGAAAATGACAGCATTAATCATTGCAAAAGAAAAATCAGTGACCACGTTCGAGTACAATGGCCATGTCTTAAATTTACTACAAACAAAGCTTTTATACCTAATTAATTGGCATGCGAGATTAGAAGCGTCATGCTGGCATGTCACAAAATCTAGCATTGGCACATATCTATTGTTGCCTTCTACAACGGCTGAATAATAAAAAACTCTTTTAGAAATATCCTTAATTTTTCGAACAATCGACCCAGTCGCATCGAAATACAAAATCGGTAATTTTAAGGCGATTGCTACTTTTACTTGACAATCAGAAAAACATAAAAAAGTATAGGGCCGCGCTATAAACTGAATAAACTTATCTTCCGGTTGTTCTTCGTATCTTTTGACAAGATCCATGAAATCATCAGTGTCCCGATCATTAGCAGCCAAGGCTTCAGTCCTAGCTTTCCTGAATACATCGAGGGATCGGACAGTCTGCAGATTTCCTTGCCTGACGAGCTCCGGATTAATCTTACTCAATTCCTCATCACGTACCATTCCTGTTACAATGAATGAATAAGTAAAGGAGTGAATGAATAAATAAATAAATATAAAAAAATTAAAATAAATAAAAAATAAGTAATAAAACTACTAAAAGCTACCAAACATTATTTTATTATTTATTATGTTGTCAACACGAGTTAAATAACTCCTTGCCGAATTACAAACAAAAAAAACCTGCGTGGGTGTTTTTCAGCCGTTGTTTGACAAGATTCCGTTCTTCTCCTCGCAATTGTCCGCAAGTTTTTCCATCGTGTAGAATATCTAAACTGGACACATAGACATCTACATCACTACGCCCCACCAGGTCGGTAATCACAACTCGAACATTTCTACATCTTTTAAATTTGCACTGCATGTAGAGAACCGTTGTGCTATTCTGATTGGTTCTCGCAGATTTTTGGACTAAAATACACGGAAGTAGTTTTTCTTCCACAATTGATCTAGAGGCAACTAGCAACTTTTTCCCTTCCAGCCAGTTCGGGTCGATGCTCCACGAATTAAATTTCACAAAGTTTCGATAGGACCTTTTAGTAGAATTTGGAGCAGGTTGGTCAGGTGAAGGTTGGTCAGTCGGTTGCAGCATGTCAGAATCTGGAGCAGGTTGTTCAGTTGGTTGCAGCATGTCAGAATCTGGAGCAGGTTGTTCAGTCGGTTGCAGCATACTCTGACGCCAAAAGACGTAGAACCTCGTTCGGTTTGCTAAATTATTCTTTTTTTTCCTGTATAGACAGTATTTCACCAATAAAAAATCTCTGATGAAGGTTGACTGACCAACCGAAAGCTTAGATACCAAAAAATTTTTCACTTGACGTGATATACTTCTGGTGTATTTTTAAAATTTGAGTAAGTTCGTTGGTATTTTGATTGTTTCTTTTTTAGATTTGACGGATATTTATTACATTTTAGTCATCACTTAAGTGCGTGGATCCCACATCAGTGCCGGGAGTCCCTTGAGTGCGTAGGGCTCACTTCAGTGCTGAGCCCTTTTAAGTGCGTGGGACCCACCTTAGTGCCGAGTGCCCCCTTAAGTAAGTGGGGCCAACTTTAGTGCCGGGGGCCTACCGAAAAGCCACTTAAAATCCGTAGGGCCCACTTAACTGCGTGGGGCCCACTTTAGTGCCGGGGGCCCACTGAAAACTCCCCTGCCCCCTAATTGACGTCCCTGCTGAGTATAGTAGATAAGTTGAGACTTGAGATGTTATAGTTGACTGACCTCATTCTATATATGACTATTACGGAAGGAGTATAGTAGATAAGTTGAGACTTGAGATGTTATAGCTGACTGAGTATAATAGATAAGTTGAGACCTGAGATGTTATAGATGACTGACCATTGACCTCATTTTAAACACTGCTGTAGTTGTCAAGTTATAAACACCAAGTGGCTGTCGAGCATATGACTATTACGGAAGGAGTATAGTATATAAGTTGAGACTTGAGATGTTATAGCTGACTGAGTATAATAGATAAGTTGAGACCTGAGATGTTATAGATGACTGACCATTGACCTCATTTTAAACACTGCTGTAGTTGTCAAGTCATAAACACCAAGTGGCTGTCGAGCATATGACTATTACGGAAGGAGTATAGTATATAAGTTGAGACTTGAGATGTTATAGCTGACTGAGTATAATAGATAAGTTGAGACCTGAGATGTTATAGATGACTGACCATTGACCTCATTTTAAACACTGCTGTAGTTGTCAAGTCATAAACACCAAGTGGCTGTCGAGCATATGACTATTACGGAAGGAGTATAGTAGTTAAGTTGAGACTTGAGATGTTATAGCTGACTGAGTATAGTAGATAAGTTGAGACTTGAGATGTTATAGATGACTGACTTACACCAACTGTCTGTCGGCCGAGCATATGACCATATTAAGGAAGTAGTCGATGAGATAATAATTACCCTTTTGTCTAAGTGTAAAATGTAATTAGATATTTGAATTCTACGTTAAATTTGCTATAAGAATACATTTGTTTGAAGGGGCGGATAATTTTATTTTATTTTTTATTAATATGTTTCTGATTGGCTGTGTCGGTAACATATTTGTAAGGTCAAGTCGTGGAATGTAATTAGATATTTGGATTCTACGTTAAATTTGCTATAAGAATACATTTGTTTGAAGGGGCGGATAATTTTATTTTATTTTTTATTAATTTGTTTCTGATTGGCTGTGTCGGTAACATATTTGTAAGGTCAAGTCGTGGAAGGCATTTTTCACAAAGTGTCAATAAATATTTTAAAATAATTTTTGTACTGTTCAATCAAGCTTATATTTCTCTATAAGAATTCCATTAGCAGTTTGAGCGGGAATGTAAATTGAATTTTTAATTAATATATTTTCGTGTGGGCTTTGATCGATTGAAAGCGGAAGCATTACTGTAAATGACGTTTATTACTAATTGTCACTAGGAAAGTGTAAAATGTAATTAGATATTTGGATTCTACGTTAAATTTGCTATAAGAATACATTTGTTTGAAGGGGCGGATAATTTTATTTTATTTTTTATTAATATGTTTCTGATTGGCTGTGTCGGTAACATATTTGTAAGGTCAAGTCGTGGAAGGCATTTTTCATAAAGTGTCAATAAATAATTCAAAATAATTTTTGTACTGTTTAATCAAGCTGATATTTCTCTACAAGAAAACATTTGTTTGAAGGGGCGGACAATTTTAGTTTATTTTTTGTTTAATTAATTTGTGGCGATTCGGATCGATTGAAAGCGGAAGCATTTCTGTAAATGACGTTTATTATTACTTGTCACTAGGAAAGTGTAAAATGTAATTAGATATTTGAATTCTACGTTAAATTTGCTATAAGAATACATTTGTTTGAAGGGGCGGATAATTTTATTTTATTTTTTATTAATTTGTTTCTGATTGGCTGTGTCGGTAACATATTTGTAAGGTCAAGTCGTGGAAGGCATTTTTCATAAAGTGTCAATAAATAATTCAAAATAATTTTTGTACTGTTTAATCAAGCTGATATTTCTCTACAAGAAAACATTTGTTTGAAAAGGCGGACAATTTTAGTTTATTTTTTATTCAATTAATTTGTGGCGATTTGGAGTGAAAATGGACATCGTTTCCCGCTTCGTTGCTAACTTCATTCACCTGTAATGGACAATACATTTGTTTGACTTTAAAACTTGTGCAATTCATGTTAATTAATTATATTTTGCGTTAAAGTATTCCCAAGATCATAATAATAAATAATATAAATGATTTTAGCCTAAAACACAAGATTTTTAGGGAGAAATAGCAATATTTACTTCGTTGCTTCGAATAAAAATTTTTCCCTGAGTTCGTTGCCATTTTTGTAAACAAAAACAATCAAAATGATTTATTTTTTAATCACCAGATGGTGCAACTGATATGTCTATTGTAATTTACAACGGTTTTGAAGTGTTAGCATGTTGCATTAATAAGAAGCGAATTTTTTTCGGTTGTCCATTGTAATGGACGCGGGATCTGAAGAGGTTAAGTCTTTTCAACTCCCGATATAATTTTAGTGGTTTTTTGGCCATTTTCATTTCGCCCCCCTTTAGAGATAGCTCGCCCCCCCCCAGAGCATGACGTCTAGTTGCGGGGCTGCTGGTGTCACAGATTTAAATAACTAGATAGATCATTCCATAGGAGGCCACACCGATATATAAAAAACTTAGATAGGTATACAGACATTTTTTTAAGATTTTTAGCCGTTATTTCATTTTATAGAGTTTTTGTAAGATTTTTCAATTGCAGCTGGGTGTCAATTCCTAACGGGCGCCCCACCCTAGCTACGCCACTGTTTGAGGATTCCATCCACTACCGGTAATTTTCGTTACGTTAAAATAGATTAATGCAATTATCGTTAGTTTTTAACGTAAATATCCGTTAACGGCCGGTAATTGCCATGAAAAGTCGTTAATTTTAAGAAACATGTATGTACATAATCAAATTATATCAATCTTAATTTAAATGAAAATCAATAATATTTAGTGAAAAAATTATTGTTTATTAAATTATTTGGATGCTAAATGGATACTGGATTTTAGTCCTTGAAATGTGACATATCTTCAGGTGGTATTTGATACCGGATGTGGATCAATGTGGATCCTTTTACAATTTTATAAAGTTTACTACATTTCTTGCAGTTTGCAGTAATATCTTTGGAACCATTTAAAGATTTTTCTCCTTTTTCAAAAATTTACAAATTGAAAGAATAAAATTTTATTTTCGTCAAAACAAAATAACCGCGCGCGTTACTAAATATAGTTAAATCAAGTATGGTTATTTGTTTTTCTTCATCGTTGACATCGTCCAATGTATTGAGGATCGCAAACTTGTTCGATAAAGCAAGCTGGAATTTGTGTCGAACTGCCGGATCGCGTAGGCACGTCCAGTTTCTCTTTACAGCCGCCGGCGTCTTCTTTTTTGCTTTTTGGAGTCGAAGTTGTATTTTGGCCCGCACGAGGTAGTGATCAGATCCGCAATCAGGGCCACGCATTGCTCGAACGTCGTTGAGCGTCGATCGAAAACGCTTGTTGATCAGAACGTAGTCGAGCATGGCCGAATCTTTCCCCGACGGGTTTCTCCACGTGAGCCGATGCTTCTTCGGGTGTTGGAAGAGGCTGCTGCCAATGACGAGGTTGTTTACTGACGCAAACGACAACAGTCGCTGCCCATTGTCGTTGATTTTTCCGTGGCCGAATCGTCCAAGCGTTTCTTCCCAGCCACTACGGTTGTCGCCGACGTGAGCGTTAAAGTCGCCTGCCAATATGGTAACTTCGGTTTGCGGTATAGAATCAGTCGCAGCTTGTAGATCGGCGTAGAAAGCGTCTTTTGCAGCATCTGAGCTTGTTTCGGTCGGCGCGTAGACGGATAGGATGTGTGTCTTGATTGTGCCATCGATGGAAAGGACTGCCAGACGTTCAGAAATTGGTTGGAAGGCGACGACACTGTGGGCAGCCCGCTGGCCGACCATAAATCCAACACCCGCCTCTCGCTTGTCACCACCGGAGTAGAAGAGCGTAATAGTCTCGTCGGTCGTCGGTGGGCTAATCATCATTGTCCCGGATCCCGGGAGTCGTAGTTCCGATATGGCGGCGATCGATATTTTGTAGTTGGTTATTTCGGTGGCGATAATCTCCTTTTGGCCGACGTGATGACCCGTTCGTACGTTCCACGCGGCAATTCGTATTTCATTCTTTGGTTTAATAAATTTAGTCGTTCGGCCAGTAGTCCATTTTTTGTCCACACCATGGGTCCCCAATGCTGACACATCGGCTGCCCCAGTTGAGGTAGCATTTATTGATAGATTCGTTCGTTTTAGGTCCTTGGTTTCTTGCCTGGTTTTACTGGTTTCCCAGTTGTGATCACTGCGGCGAGGTGACCACCGTTTACTTATTGGTAGCCATAGTTGCAAGGAGAACAAGATTTTGCGCAGTTGACGATGAATGGGAGGGGCTGCTTGTCGGAATTCGAGAAGAGCATCACGTGTGAAAGTAGTTCGTTGACTCATGGCCTGACAACTCGTGTGTGCATTGCTCATGAATAATTGAGTAGTAGTCAAGTCAAGCGGCAATGGAACTTAATTTCACAATATTAAAAAAAACGAAAAATTGCTCGTAAAGACAACTGTGACTAGATACAGTGAGTTTAATCAGTAAGACGTGCCAGTTTAAAGTCATTTTGAACGTCGCAAAAAAACGCCGTAAGCAATAGCGTATTTGTATCCATGGTGATAATTTAAATTTTTAAACGACGCTAAAACACTATTAAAACGCAAAGTTGTCCGCAAAAACAACTGTCATTCGATGCATTAAGTTTATTTCGGTTAAATCATGCTAGTTTAAAGTCATTTTGAACGTCGCAAAAAACGCCGTAAGCAATCGCGTATTTGCATCCATGGTGATAATTTAAATTTTTAAACGACGCTAAAACACTATTAAAACGCAAAGTTGTCCGCAAAGACAACTGTCATTCGATGCATTAAGTTAATTTCGGTTAAATCATGCTAGTTTAAGATTGAAAAAAATTTCAGAAGTCGGCCAAAAAGTCGAAATTAGACGAAGCTCAACGCAAGCCACACGCCGAAGCGCTGCCATATTTATTTACAGAAGTGCATTAAAAGTATTTGTTATAACTAAGAGCTGGAAAGAGATACCAGACACAGATCGGTTCCTAAAAAAGTT
This sequence comes from Erpobdella octoculata, assembly GCA_963978895.1. Taxonomy (NCBI): domain Eukaryota; kingdom Metazoa; phylum Annelida; class Clitellata; order Hirudinida; family Erpobdellidae; genus Erpobdella; species Erpobdella octoculata. The sequence goes on from OZ022239.1 coordinate 14,169,245, forward strand.
ATTAGCAAAAGAAGTTGCTCAAAACTCGCGAATCTGTTTATTAACGCCAACCAATCAAAAGCCAGCTTTTTCTATTTCTGCGTAAAAAGTGACGCACGCTTAATTTACAAATTATCTCCACTTTTTACGCTCAAATGCTCATAAAACAGTTTAGTTATTTATTTCTATATTTTTTTCACAAAACATTTATTTTCCGTTTGCTTATGGAGCTGCCAGAAGAATGTTGTTGATTATCAAATGCTTTAAGGGCTTAAACTAGTTTAACTCCTGTATAAACGATTATGTACACTCAACTAGTCTACGTTTTCGAAATTCTCCAGTATTTAAAAAGCAATGCAACCTGAAAACACAACCTTATTTGAAAATAACTGAAGGGGGTGCCGGTTATGGGAATCGTACCACTTTTTAAAGGAACATGCTCAAACATCTTAAAGACAAGAAATTTTTCAAACACTGGTTTTTAGAACAACATAAATTTTAATTCTAAAAACAAAGTATATGTAAACGTAGAGGAATATGCTTTCTAGCGATTCGTAACGTTAAAGTCGAAGTTATTTATAACACAATATTTCTCGAATTTATTTTAACTTTATTATTCTTCCTTGAATATAATCTTTTACTGGACACAAAAAACTGAATTATCTCACTTTGTAGAATTTCACACGGTTCTAACAAATCTTTTGTTAATTCCAATTTTCTCTCTGCAGCACGTCTTTTCAAACTTTTATTATCTCTCGAACACTCAACTTTAACACACTGTCTAAATTCTCAAAATTCATACACAAAATAATATTCCTAATTATAATGTTAAAATTCTGGAAAAAGATATATATATATATATATATATATATATATATATATATATAAATTCCTAGATAAAAAAAATAATAAACACACACACGTACACACATACATATATATAAAAACATATATATATATATATATATATATATATATATATATATATATATATATGACTTATTGTTTCGACATATCCAATCATAATAAAATGCACACATAATAAAATAAAATACACAAATATCACGAAAATACGTAAGATGAATCATCTTCATCTTACAGTATAAGTTTCAACTTATTAAATAATTATAATAATAACTGTTATCTAGCTTCAAAAATCATTATATTGAGCACAATTCAGTCGAGCAGAAGAGTCAGATCTTCATCCTCTTTACTCTTGTGTCCACCACACATATCAAGAGTGCTGTAGACAGAAGGTTCGGGTTGCCAGATTGAGAATGGTTTGCCAGCTGCTGTTACATTGGCTGTGACACTTCAGTGCTTCCGAAGAGACATTCTAAACACTGACTAACACCAGTTTAAACATTGTCAGATTTTAATTCCATTCAGAAACACTGTTAGCAACTTTTGTCGTGCTGGCTGAAGTAAACTGGGAAGTGTAGATTATGAGGATTTTGTAGATAAATAATGCACATCATATCATAGTCAAATTGTTTGCTGTTTATTATAACACACAAGCAGACAGTTTTGACATTGAGACAATGCTTAGCAATATCCTCATGTGCAGAAGAACTTGTTACAACAATAATAGACGTGTAACTGGAGAAAATATACAAGGACATTTTAATAAGCATCAAAACCTTGCAGAACAAAGAAGACATTTTCTCAACAACTTGATAAGTTTCTATATATCACTTTAAATAAAAATGTAATAACTGCTCACATTGGTCAACTCTGACATTTACACATATTTCACTATTATAGATATTATTTACAAGACCACTAATATAAAGTCAGTTATCTTAAACTTTGTCACAGCAACATTTACAAGCATATACAAGTACCTTCAAAACTGTTTTAAGAGCATCAACTTTTTTGCCAATTTAAAGAATAAATACGTCCAACAACAAAGACTGATTTTGGGCAAGCCTAATTAAAATAGTATCTCATCGATTTTAACAGTTTTTTCACATATACCGCCCTTAAACATATCTATCTACTTCAAGATTATCAGTATGAAGAGATTTATTACAAACTTTACCATAGCAATGTTTACAGGCAGATACAATGTAGCTCATATTTAAAACATCAACAACTTTTAGAAGAGCATGGGCTTTTTTAAAAATTTCACATTTACCACTTATACAATAATTAGGCTATCTGGGCTATCAGGTGCTGCCTCTATATCAGTATTAATGAGACACGACTTAAAATCTATTTTTCCCAGCTCCATCTATCATTGTCTAAGAAATACTTCAATTTCATTTTCTGAAAATGAGTTTTCAAAACATGCAAACAGGCTGCATTTTCAGGAATAATTTTTAAACTACTTTATATTTGACTGGACAAATTGTTTATTGTGTGGAAAACTTAGATTTTAAATTCTTTTTATTGGTGCCAGATCTGCTAGATCAGCTATCTGCTAGAACTAAAACTAACACAAGGCTGGGGCTGATTATTTTTCTTTGCTTTGTTATTTACTCGTGTATACAAACATCCACATTTATAGAGTTAAACTGTCAATTAAAATTGTATCTCCAATTACAGTTGCAGAATTCAATAGAGAAGTTTTCCCATTTTGTTTCAATATTTAGATTATTTTTAGTTTTTCTTCAGTAGCAGATTTACATACAACGCACTCCATTACTATATTAGTTACATTTAGATTTTAGAATAAAAAATGTGCTAACTACAATACAAACTTACCATAACCAAACCTAACACTCATCTACTGGGACATACTCTGGATGTCGTCATTACTCGATCCTCGACACAAATAACAAATTTGAAAATAGAACCCCCATCATTTTCTGATCACTCGTTTATTACCTTCTCGATCCCACATCGACTGCCCACCAATATTGCAGGAAAAATTTCTCGCAGATCCTTCAAAAACTTCGACTTATCGGCCTTTGAGGCTGACTTGAGGGCCTCTGATCTGACAGTTGCTCCGCTGTCGCACCCTGTATTGACAGTCGACCAGCTAACAGATCTATACCAATCTACACTCTCTCATCTTCTCGATTTACACGCTCCTCTAAGACTGATCTCTCTACGGAGATCTCATGTTTGTCGCTGGTACGATGCTGACTGCGTCGAATCAAAAAGAATCACTCGTCACTTTGAGCGCCGCTGCAGGCGGTCGGGCCTCACTTCTCACAAAATTGCGTGGCGTAGCCAATGTCGCTCTCATCGTCGCCTACTCCAAAAAAAACGAGCCAGTTTCTTCCGCGGCAAAATTCGCGACGCGGCCCATGAGGGCCGTGCGACATGGCTCCTTCTAAATGGACTTCTCACTCCTACATCACTACTCTCAGGCCCGACTCCGTCTTCAAACATTCTACAGAACTATTTCACTACAAAAATTGAGAATATTCGACATGCAACATCCGGAGCTCCTCCTCCAAATTTTCGGCAACGGCCGGTGCCTGTTAGAACATTGGAGGGTTTTACACTGGTGACCCCCGAGGCAATCGAGGTCCTTCTTGGTCAAATGTCTTCCAGTAGCTGTGCGCTGGACCCCATACCTTCTTGGATCATTAAGAGGATCCCGAGTGCTTTTTCACCTATTCTGGCTCGTCTTGTCAACGCGTCCATCTCCTCATCACAACTTCTTACATCTCAAAAAAGGCAATAATTTTTCCAAAGCTTAAGAAGACGACACTTGATCCTGACGATCCAAAAAATTATCGACCAATCTCTAATCTCTTATTTGTTTCAAAACTTATTGAACGAGTCATATATGTTCAACTCCTTACACACATTGAAGTAAATGGTTTACTTCCTCCAATTCAATCTGGCTTTCGCCGCTTTCACTCAACAGAATCAGCGATCCTGAAAATCTATAACGATGCCCTCCATGCACTCGACCAAGACCAAGTGACCGCACTGCTTCTCCTCGATTTCAGTGCCGCCTTCGACTGTGTTGATCACGGGCTCTTACTCCAGCTACTGCGCATCACCTGCTCAATTTCATCTAATGCTCTTCTATGGATTGCATCCTTCCTCTCCGACAGAACCCAGGTCGTCCGAAATGGGGATGATGAGTCGATGGTCTCCAGAGTTCTTTCTGGCGTTCCGCAGGGTTCCATTCTTGGACCCCTACTCTTTGTTTTATATACTACTGAGATCTACCACATAGCAGTCTCCCATGGCATCTCACTCCAACTCTACGCCGACGACGCACAACTCTACACTCACTCTACTGTTCATGATGTCCCCACTGCCTGTACTAGACTTGCCGCATGCGTTGTTGAAATTGGATCATGGAGCGCCTCCATGCGTCTTTCTTTGAATCCTGCTAAGACGGAACTTATCTGGCTTCATCGGAAAAGATCTTCCACCTGTTTCCTTGAAAACCGTTCCCTAACCCTGGATGCAAACACAACAATTTCTTCTGTATCGATGGTCCGCAGCCTTGGAGTTCTATTTGACAGCTTCTTATGCTTGTCCCCCTATGTCTCATCAGTTGCTCGAGCTAGTTTCTTTATTCTTCGCCGTATTCATCAAATTAGACCGTCTCTCGACCACTACTCTCTTAACCCGTTTTAGACCATAGTACGTTTTACGAACACACTTATTTTTGGCGTTGCATAAAATTAAGTTGTAATTTTTTTTCTGTTAAAAGTTTTTTTTTATGTTAAGAAAGCTTCAATACACTGTATAAAATTTTTTAAATAATTTTTTTATTCGTATTAAGTAGTTTAATCTGGACTAGAATATGAGCATTTTCAAGGTTTTCGACCGATATTACTTTAAAAATTTATTATGCTAATTTCATGAGAGTTATCATAACAAAAGTTTGAAATATCGAAAGAGGATGTACTCAAAAGTAAACAGCAATGTTAATTAAATTTTATTGTGTTTACACTAACCCACAATCTGAACATGTATGAGTCATGCTCGTTCTACGATCGTTGGGCGTATAGAGTACTTTATGCGAACGAGTCGAAACTAGTTTATTCAGCTTATAGTTGTGCAGTGGTTGAATTGGTGATAGTGTTTTTTGCAAATTTCATTCTTCGAATGAAATGTTTGTAAAGTTTAAAAATGAAAGGCGTCAAACAGAACGTTTTTTCACGTTGAAAGAAGCTATGTAACTAATTCTTGATGATGATGATAGCATTGAGGTTGACATACTTGTCATTCTTCCGCCCGGCGCATCATAACACGTGACTGATGAATAAGCAAATGAAGAAGAAATGTTATTCTTTGTAATATCCGGGAAGATAGAAGTTGATTATACTAATGATGGGATGGGATTAGACTGTGTCTGTTCTTTGGGTGAAGAAATGTAGGTTGCAAATACGGGTACAGGCCAAGTCGTCGCGAAAGCCATTTCGTCGCCGTGAGCATTTTCGTCGCGAAGAAACGCCAACTCTGCGACGAATCGGCCCGGAGCGCGACGAAATCGCCTACTTTCGCGGCCAATAGCCTCATGGTCGTGAGGGGTAAAATCCCGTTGCTCAGAAGCAACTAGAGCTACCCCACCACACGAAGCCACCCGCCTGGCGAATGCAGTTAGAGACCAGCATTAAGCAACACCACCCGGATACATGTATCACAGACAGGAAGATCTACTGTCTATACAACGACTTCTTGTTGTCTCTGTGTTATACTTATACAGAACCGTGATATCAGTCTGCGGTGTGATATTGAATTGAAGTCGTTCCGCTGTAGTCGCTAGGGGAGATTTTTATTGATAGTTACCTGCCGCTATAACTTGAAAAGTAACAAATTATAGATACAACGGCTTAGTCGATCCGTTTTACAAGATATCACACGGTGTCGAGTTGAGCTATATTAGACTGCTATATTACAGAATGTTTTGAACTAATAAATAATAACGTGGTTTGTTCAAAACTCAGATGCTCAAAATTTTTCCTAAACGTTGGGTGGGAATGCTTCAAAGTCAACAGAACTTAATTAACATGAACAATTAAAACGTCATTTTTATTTATTTATTTTATTGCTATACTTTAATAAATCAGTTAATTGTTTATGCAATTGAAGAGAATTAATATTTTTTTTATTAAAATTGTTCCACAATTTAGTAAGCTCTCTTTCAAATTCTACAGTATCTTTTCGTTTAACTCTTTGAGTTTGATTCAGGCTTACAAACTGTTCTTGGATCATTATCATCCGTGCTTCTTTTTCAAGCACGGAGCAAAGAGCGTAGAGGTTGGTGTTGTGGTTTGCCAGTTGTTTGAGACCATTGTTCCACCCTTCAAGGTCGTTGTTGGTTCTAATTTTCACTTGAAAAGAGCACCAGGTAGAAATGGGATAGAACCCAGCCAGCCACGTATTGTGAAAATATTTCATAAACAGCTAAGAAAATGAAATGACTTGAGTTAAAATCACCAGCAATGAAAATTTATAATATTTATTAGTACTTACTTTAACTTTTGAACAAACCACGCTATTATTTATTTGCTCAAATACGATCGGTATTTCATCGACGGGCATGTAGGCCAAAGCCATGATTTGTTTCCCAAGATCATATGCTGCCTGTTTTGCCTCATATTGAGATTTCAATCCGTATTTCTGTTAATAGAAATAAAATTATTTTGACGTTCAGCCAATATAGATCAAATAAATCACTTTTAACTTCGTAAAACCTACACTTAAATGACGAATAATTGCTTGATTGAAATGAAACAAGCAGCCGTTTATACAAACAGGGTATTATAATGAATAAAAATAACAAAAACGTTTGAAAGAAATATATCATGTTGTTTGTTTATTTAATTTTGCTAGCCATTTCAACAACTGAAACGCATCGGCAATAACACTCGATGGTCCCTAGTAGACTGGTAGATCTAGCAGTTTTTCGAGGCAATATCGGAAATTTTAATAGACAAGCCAATTTTTATTCTATTCAATAGAGAATATGTTGTAGAATGTCTGTATGAAGATACCATGAATGAGCAGTTATGGTACTCTAGTTATTAATGATTTTAGGCGTACTCTTTTGTCTCATTACGTAAGACAATGTCGCGTTACGCGCAGTAACATATTTACTCGCTCAGCCAATAAGAATTCAATAAAGGCTCGTTTTCTATGCTATATTTGCGTTGTCTTTGTATTCATTTTGCATTGCCGGTTTTATCGCGTTTGAATTCGATTTCTCTTCAATATCTTAATTTATTATTTAAGCCTTCGATTTTGATTTGGACGATTTTGGATTCTTGGCAGCGTTTTTTTTAATTTCCTATTCATTTATATAGTTGTATAATTGTATAGTTTGTATAGCATAGTTTTTTCTTCGGTCAATCTTGTCTTGTCTTTTGTCAGTCATTCTGGTATTTTTTTTATTTTCTTTTATTCGTGTTATTACGTCTGTTAAGTTTGGTTATGGTAAGTTTGTATTGTAGTTAGCACATTTTTTAATCTAAATGTAACTAATATCGCAATGGAGTTCGTTGTGTGTAAATCTGCTACTGAAGACAAACTTAAAATAATCTAAATATTGAAACAAGATGGGAAAACTTCTCTATTGAATTCTGCAACTGTAATTGGAGATACAATTTTAATTGACAGTTTAACTCTATAAATGATGTTTGTATACATAAGTAAATAACAAAGCAAAGAAAAATAATCAGCCCAAACCTTGTGTTAGTTTTAGTTCTAGTAGCTAGCTGATCTAGCTCCAATAAAAAGAATTTAAGATCTAGGTTTTCCACACAATAAACAATTATTCCAGCCAAATATAAAGTAGTTCAAAAATTATTCCTGGAAAGCTACCTCAACTGAAAATGCATGATTTGAAAACTCATTTTCAGGAAATGAAATTGAAGTATTTCTTAGACAATGACAGATGGAGCTGGGAAAAATAGATTTTAAGTTGTGTCTCATTAATACTAACATAGAGGCAGAACCTGATAGCCCAGATAGCCTAATTATTGTATAAGTGGTAAATGTGAAATTTTTAAAAAAAGCCCATGCTCTTTTAAAAGTTGTTCATGTTTTAAATATGAGCTACATTGTATCTGCCTGTAAATATTGCTATGGTAAAGTTTGTAATAAATCTCTTCATACTGATAATCTTGAAGTAGATATGTTTAAGGGCAATATATGTGAAGGCCTGTATGAAAAAAACTGTTAAAATCGATGAGATACTATTTTAGTTAGGCTTGCCCAAAATCAGTCTTTGTTGTTGGATGTATTTATTCTTTAAATTGGCAAAAAATTTGATGATTTTAAAACAGTTTTGAAGGTTCTTGTATAAGCTTGTAAATGTTGCTGTGACAAAGTTTAAGATAACTGACTTTATATTAGTGGTCTTGTAAATAATATCTATAATAGTAAAATATGTGTAAATGTCAGAGTTGGCCAATGTGAGCAGTTATTACATTTTTATTTAAAGTGATATATAGAAACTTATCAAGTTCTTGAGAAAATGTCTTCTTTGTTCTGCAGGGTTTTGATGGTTATTAATAACTTATTAAAATAGCTCTTGTATCTACGTGTGTGAAGTTAGCCTCGAGGCTGGCAATGCTAATTAAAAAAAAAAAAAATTGCTTGCACTGGGGCTATGCTATACATTGTTGGATGGGGTATAAAAAATGAAATCGAATGGTATATTTGGATTGTCTTCGGTTCAACAAATAAAAAAGTTATAAGCGAAAAACGACGATTTTCCGCCGAAAATTGCATAAAATCAACATTGGCTCTTCTTTGAGAAAATCGATCTTTTTTTAAACTTCTGCACTGGGTATATCCGAGACGCTTGTTTTTAGATAATTCAATATCAAATCCAACAATATAACTTTCGCTTCTCAAAGTTAATAAATAAAAAAGTTATCGAATAAATCGTCGGACCGTATACCAAAGAAACCGAGAAAGCGAAACATAAACAGACGCTGCGATTGGACAATCGAGTCTAGCTCACTGTGGCTAATTATGCAAAATATTCAAATATGCAAAGTAGCTACTCGTTAACACGTTCAAATTTTATTTTTAAGAAACCTCTATTTAACTTAAATAATAAATATATATATATAAATATATAGTAGCCAAATTTTTTTTATTGTTTTTCTCGCTCCCGTTTCCTTCCCCGGTCGTTTTCACGATCCCGGTCGTTTTCACGATCCCGGTCACTCTCACGATCCCGGTCGCTCTCACGATCCCGGTCGCTTTCCCGATTTTTAAGAAAATATATTGAAGTTTCGATTAAAAATTTTTATTAATGAAAATGTTTGTAAAAAAAAAATCTATTTAATAAAATCTAAGCATAGCATGCAGGTGAAGTGTTTCGTTTTGAACTCTTCATTCGAATACATTAAAAATGTGCATTTTGGTGAACCCACCTTCTACATTTTTCACACTCCACCCAGTCCCCACCTGCACCCTCTCCACCGGTCCCGCAATACAAACAATAATTTGTCATGCTGTCCGATGCCAGCATGATTTCTTTTAGCCACTCTTCCCTTTCACTATCGGGATTAAAAGAACCACTCAGATCTTCTCCACGATCAAGCCTTCTAATAAAAACACCCACAAAAATACCACAATTATAGGCATCTTTTTGATACTTAGTCACGGGTGGCTTTTTAATGATTAAACGTGGATTTATAAAAAAAAGCATTATTTTTCATCTTATATAAAGTAGATACAAATTTAGTAAAATTAATTACAAATCGTATTTCTTCCGGTTTTTCTCCATATGGATTATAAAAATAAATAGAATTGTCCTGGTTATCATAAATTTTTAATCGTAAACTTCAATATATTTTCTTAAAAATCGGGAAAGCGACCGGGATCGTGAGAGCGACCGGGATCGTGAGAGTGACCGGGATCGTGAAAACGACCGGGATCGTGAAAACGACCGGGGAAGGAAACGGGAGCGAGAAAAACAATAAAAAAAATTTGGCTACTATATATTTATATATATATATTTATTATTTAAGTTAAATAAAGGTTTCTTAAAAATAAAATTTGAACGTGTTAACGAGTAGCGACTTTGCATATTTGAATATTTTGCATAATTAGCCACAGTGAGCTAGACTCGATTGTCCAATCGCAGCGTCTGTTTATGTTTCGCTTTCTCGGTTTCTTTGGTATACGGTCCGACGTTTTATTCGATAACTTTTTTATTTATTAACTTTGAGAAGTGAAAGTTATATTGTTGGATTTGATATTGAATTATCTAAAAACAAGCGTCTCGGATATACCCAGTGCAGAAGTTTAAAAAAAGATCGATTTTCTCAAAGAAGAGCCTATGTTGATTTTATGCAATTTTCGGCGGAAAATCGTCGTTTTTCGCTTATAACTTTTTTATTTGTTGAACCGAAGACAATCCAAATATACCATTCGATTTCATTTTTACCAATGCTTTTATTAACTCGTCGGCTCTGTTTCTCTGTCTGTTTCTCTGTCTGTTTCTCTGTCTGTTTCTCTGTCTGTTTCAAATCTTGCAATCAATTTTTGAGTCACTTCCTGATGTTAGATTTTTTTCAAATTTTGCATACATGCTCAAGATAGAAGACAATGCAATATTCAATTATTAGTTTTACAATAAGTCAATTAATTTAGTTAATTTTCTTGAGGATTTTATCGAGGGGTTTCTTGAGGGTTTTCTTGAGGGTTTTCTTGAGGGTTTTCTTGAGGGTTTTCTTGAGGGTTTTCTTGACCACAAAACGCTAACCGACTGGCAGACTATTTTACCAAGTTAACACGAACCACACTCACTGACCGCGATTCTCAAGCGTGTACGAAATTTTCATGAAAATAGTTGAGATATTTAAATTCGATGCTTTTTGATGATATTTTTATTATTATTACCAATGCTTTTATTAACTCGTCGTCTCTGTTTCTCTGTCTGTCTGTTTGTTTCTCTGTCTGTTTCAAATCTTGCAATCAATTTTTGAGTCACTTCCTGATGATAGATTTTTTCAAATTTTGCATACATGCTTAAAATAGAAGACAATGCAATATTCAATTATTAGTTTTACAATAAGTCAATTAATTTAGATAATTTTAATTAATTTCGATATTTCGATATAATTAAGATATTTCGACTTTAACATAAAATAAAAGAGTAATATAAAAAAAAATTGATTGCAAAATTTGTGTTTTAATTACATATAAGAGCATTGGTTTTAAAAATTCGTTTTTAATTTACTTGTTTATACCCCATCCAACAATGTATAGCATAGCCCCAGTGCAAGCAATTTTTTTTTTTTTAATTAGCATTGCCAGCCTCGAGGCTAACTTCACACGCATCTTGTATCTTTCCTCCAGTTACACGTCTATTATTGTTGTAACAAGTTCTTCTGCACATGAGGATATTGCTAAGCATTGTCTCAATGTCAAAACTGTTTGCTTGTGTGTTATAATAAACAGCAAACAATTTGACTATGATATGATGTGCATTATTTATCTACAAATCCTCATAATCTACACTTCCCAGTTTACTTCAGCCAGCACGACAAAAGTTGTTAACAGTGTCTCTGAATTAAATTAAAATTTGAAAATGTTTAAAGTGGTGTTAGTCAGTGTTGTTATAACTGTCTCTGAATTGAATTAAAATTTGACAATGTTTAAAGTGGTGTTAGTCAGTGTTTAGTGTTTAGAAGGTCTCTTCGGAAGCATTTAAGTGTCACAGCCAATGTAACAGCAGCTGGCAAACCATTCTCAGTCTGGCAATCCTGAACCTTCTGTCTACAGCACTCTTGATATGTGTGGTGGACACAAGAAGTAAAGTCATGGATGAAGATCTGAGTCTTCTGCTCGACTGAATTGTGCTCAATATAATAATTTTTGAAGCTAGATAACAGTTATTATTATAATTATTTAATAAGTTGAAACTTATACTTTGTTTTTAGAATTAAAATGTATGTTGTTCTAAAAACCAGTGTTTTATAAATTTCTTGTTTTTAAGATGTCTTCCTTTAAAAAGTGGTCAAAAGCATGGTCTTCCTTTAAAAAGTGGTACGATTCCCATAACCGGCACCCCTTCAGCTATTTTCAAATAAGGTTGTGTTTTCAGGTTGCATTGCTTTTTAAATACTGGAGAATTTCGAAAACGTAGACTAGTTGAGTGTACATAATCGTTTATACATAGGAGTTAAACTAGTTTAAAGGCAGTTTAAGTCTGTTTAAGCCTTAAGCCTTTAAGCATTTGATAATCAACAACATTCTTCGTGCAGCTCCATAAGCAAACGGAAAATAAAAATTTCGTTAAAAAAACATAGAAATAAATAACTAAACTGTTTTATGAGCATTTGAGCGTAAAAAGTTTAAATTTCGTGGAGATAATTTGTAAATTAAGCGTCACTTTTTACGCAGAAATAGAAAAAGCTGGCTTTTGATTGGTTGGCGTTAATAAACAGATTCGCGAGTTTTGAGCAACTTCTTTTGCTAATAACTTTTTTTAGGGACCGATCTGTGTCTGGTATCTCTTTCCAGCTCTTAGTTATAATAAATACTATAGTTTAATGTACATTTTGGCTTGTCTATTAAAATTTCCGTATCAAAAGCTAAATCTACCAGACTACTAGGGTAATGCAATAAATCAAGCTCAAAATATCTTTTTCTGCTATAAAGCGTAACATAAAACAGTACATAGATTTATATAGATTCACTTATTTTTAAAAACTTGTTCATTCAAATCCCATATTTGTACTTTGACTAATTTGTAGACTTTTAATTTTAAGATAATTCTCAGTATGAAAAAGCTCATTTTGATGATATTAATGCCAGATGCCAACGTCATGCTTTATAAACTTCCTATCCACAATTAGTTGAAACTTGGACTTCTAGATATATATTTCTTGGGTAAAAAGCTGGTTATTAAAAAAAATCACTTATTTTCTAAGTTCTTAAATATTTCTTTATTTAGCACTAGCAAGGTTACCCGGCGTTTCCCGGTTTTTGAACAATTTTTCTCGTTTTTGGAGCGTAACACATTGAGATTGTGTTACTATTCAATAAAATGTCAGTATAATATAAATTCACACTTTCCAGCATATTAAAAAACATTAATGCCAGATGCCAGCTTCATGGTCTGGAAATTTGTTATCCACATTTAGTAGGAATTTGGTAAACAAACTGGAACAGCAACTGCGAGCAACAACATTATAAAACATGTTTTAAAAGTATATCTTTTCTTAAAAAAAAATCGAACAAACCTTCTCTACCTTAAAGGTAGTAGGGGAGATGGGGGCTTTTTGATCTCTTTTGAGGTTTTTTGGCGATAACAGTCAAGCCGTTCAAAAAATCTACTTTTTTTTGTTAATTACAGAGAGGAACATCTCTTCTATGTATTCAATTAGGTTTGACATTTTATAATGTAAGAGAACTATTTTTAAATTGAACTTTGATGCAAGCCCTAAAAAAGATCAAAGTGCCCCGCATATGGGGCACTATGATCCCCCCCATGGGGCACATTGATCCTAGGTAAAATTCAGTACGATCCCACATCCAGTTCTCTCAAAAAACACATGAAAACAGGTATAATAGCTTTTATTAATAATAATAATCATTAAAGTTATATAAATTCAACACATGTTAGGAAAAATGGATAAATCTCCTGCAAAGACCAAGTGACGACTGGCTCGAGCAGTCCCGCCATGATGAATTGGGTCTGGAAGTTTACAAACAATATCATCCTTTTCAAATTGGAATAATTCATCATTTGCACAAATGAAAATATCAAATTATAGGACTACACTAAACCTCCAATGCCCGGAGAATGCGTACATTTAGTATCCTAGTACAAGGGGCACTTTGCTCAACAGATCAACGTACCCCATATTGGTACAGATCAAAGAGCCCCTATGACATGGACCACGCTATAAATGGCGATATCTCATCAATAAATGTTGTTTGAGAATTAAAGTTTGCCATAAAATAAGCCTTAGACATGCGTTTATACAATCCAAAATTAATTTTCCCGAAAAAATGTTTATTTAATTTGTAATTACGGTTCTGTATAAGTATAACACAGAGATCATGAAGTCGTTGTATAGACATTAGCGGTGCCACAGTCTGTGATACGTGTATCCGGGTGGTGCTGCTTAATGCTGATCACCAACTGCATGCGCCGGGCAGGTTGCTTCGTGTGTTGGGGTAGCTCTAGTTGCTTCTGAGCAACGGGATTTTACCCCTCACGACCATGAGGCTATTGGCCGCGAAAGTAGGCGATTTCGTCGCGCTCCGGGTCGATTCGTTGCAAGGTTGGCGTTTTCGTCGCGACTTCGCGATGAAAATGCTTACGCGACGAAATGGCTTTCGCGACCACATGGCCGGGATTAGACTGTGTCTGTTCTTTGGGTAAAGAAATGTAGGTTGTGTAATGTCGTAGTGTGTGATGTATGATGCATGCATGGACTCCGGTCATTGTTGTATGGATGCAGAGGGAGAACAGGCTATAAAAGGAAGCGTAGCTTGCCTGTAAGGACATTCACATTCATATTCACGTTCGCATTGATGTTCTGATTCTGATTCTTATATTCGTATTCGTTCGTATATCGGTTAATAAAGTTATCTGTTGCTTTGTGTAGATTATATCGTAATCTAAAAACATTACATTGGCGACGAGGATTCGTAAACGAACTTTCGCGAACAGTTTGATAATTTTTTTCTGTCGATAAACTCCGAAGAATCTATTATCGTTTTCATCGCTTAAACAGTTTAGTTCGCAATATCAACTAATCAACTATGGCTGAAGCTTTACCATCGTTTCCATCATTCGCTGTCAGTTCGGAAGAGTCTGCAGGAATTCGATGGACGAAGTGGATTTCTAGATTTCGCAACCTGCTAGTAGCCGTCAACATCGTCGACGATAGAAGACAAAAAGCTCTTCTGCTCCACTACGCCGGGGAGGAAATCAACGAAATTTTTGATACTCTGCCAGACGCCGAAGCCGCCGATGGAGAGAGTCACTTTGAAAAAGCCGTCACAGCTCTCAACAGGTATTTTACACCAAGGCAGAACACAGAGTTTCAGATATACACGTTTCGTCAATCAAAGCAGCTCACTGGCGAATCACTACCAGCTTACTACACGCGTCTCAAACAGCTCTCAACAACATGTGCTTTTGAAAACGTCGATCGCGAGATCAAAACCCAAATTATTCAAAGTTGTTCGTCAAACACGTTACGCCGCAAAGCTTTGTGCGAACCAGATATGACTCTTGCAAAACTGCTAGACATCGGTCGAAGTTTGGAGCTGTAAGACATGTATGCAAAGCACATTGAGAACGAGCAGCAGGTGAACAAAATCGATTTAAAACAAAAACTGAACCATGCGAACAACTCAAAGAATAAAACAGACGACGTGAGGTGTCGGAATTGTGGTGGTCCATGGCCACACCAAAATGGAAAAGCATCGTGTCCGGCGCATGGTAAATCTTGCAATTCATGCCAGAAATTGCATCATTTTGCGTCACAATGTCGCTCAAAAGATGGCACATCACGACACGGCAACAACGACTCACAACACAGATTGCATCGTGGATCACAAAGTAGACCGCCGAACACACGATATAACAACCATCATCGCATTCGTCACGTCGATGCCGACGTAAACATCTGTAAACATTCATCGGACATCTGTAAACATTCGCCTGAACAGGATCGGCATGTTTATGCTCTGAATGTTTATTCGAACCGACTAAGTGTCAGAAATAGTTTACCACATTTTCAAGTTAATATAAACGACACCGTCATTGAAGTCATCGCAGACTCAGGGGCAAGTGTAAGCGTAATGAGCCAGCGCGATTTTAGCAGGATTAAACCTACGCCGCAATTACACGTAAACAATAAACACGTGTTTGCCTACTGTGCGCAAAATCCCCTCAAGGTATTAGGAACATTTTGTGTTAATGTTCGGTACAAGGACCGATCGTACGATACGCTGTTCTACGTAATCAATGGCAATGAAGGGTCTCTGCTAAGCTGGGAGGCATCTCAAGCGTTACATCTTCTCCATGTCGTAAAACCGATCAGTGAACGTACGACACCTAGCGATCAAATTGTCCATGAGCTCGTGACAGAATACGCTGATCTATTCGGTGGTGTTGGTAAACTGAAAGACTTTCAAGTCAAACTGCACATCGACGACACCGTACAACCAGTCGCACAGCCTCATCGTCGTGTACCATTCCATGTTCGTCAACAGCTAGAGGATAAGCTCAAGCACGACGAAGAACTTGAGATCATTGAAAGGACCGAAGGAGCTACTCCGTGGAAACCAGATGAAAAAGATGTTATAATAGAAAAACTCAAGAAAGAAAGAGATGAAGCTTTGCAACAGTTACGAATTGCAAAAACTCACGTTGAAAACGAATCTGATAACATAAAAAAAACTGTACGCCTTGTTTTTACAATATGAAGACAAAAATAACAAATTACAGCAACAACTTGATGAAACTAAAAACCAACTCCAGAGTAAAACAACCAGCAAAGATGATAACATAAATACTCGATCAACAACATCTACGACAATTTCGCACGACAATGAAAAAGATGATGATGCGGTTCGAGAAGTTAAAGAAGACAAAAGCGATGACACGCTGGAGTCAAAGGCACGATTCAGTTTGTCATTAGAAAATAACGAAACAAAGGGCGATTCGTTCTGGGAACTTCAGGAAATAAACAAAAGTTTGGAATGCAAACTCGAAATCAGAACTAAAAACTTTCAAAGAGAAAATCACAAAAAAACAACAGAAAGGTTGACAGTCACGTCGAAAAATCATTCCATGATCATTGATCACTGCGGAACGCAACACGGACAGACAATCAGTTACCCGCAACTCGTCATTCTTCAAGCATCTGGATAAGCGATTATCGAACTGTGCACAGACTAAAGAGCTATCTGAAGACCTGGTGGAAGAGGATATCGCACCTAGCGACACTATCATACCGCAAGCTGTTGTAGAAGACCAGCCCAGCCTACAGCCAGTTCAAAACAGTGCGAGACACTCCAAGCGTGAACACAGACTGCCTGCCCGATTTGCGGATTTTGTTTTGAACTAACTTTTGCTGTTTTATTTTTGTTCCGCTTTAGTGCAGATGTTTTGTTCTCCAAGAAGGGGAGGGATGTAATGTCGTAGTGTGTGATGTATGATGCATGCATGGACTCCGGTCATTGTTGTATGGATGCAGAGGGAGAACAGGCTATAAAAGGAAGCGTAGCTTGCCTGTAAGGACATTCATATTCACGTTCGCATTGATGTTCTGATTCTGATTCTTATATTCGTATTCGTTCGTATATCGGTTAATAAAGTTATCTGTTGCTTTGTGTAGATTATATCGTAGTCTAAAAACATTACAGGTTGCAAATACGGTCAGTTCAATGCCGCGGCAACCAAAACGCCAAAAACGATTGAAATGCACTTGGACCAAAAAGAGTCATTTGAATAGCCACTTTTAAAACAGTCTATATATAACGAGTTTGAAACACCACAATGGTGCTTTGCTTGAAAAACCCCATATAGGCTGTTTAGGTTGTTTTATACCGCTGAAATGAATTCATGCACGGTTGAAGAAACAAAACGATAGGGAAGATACAGCAACTGGCCATGGTCACGATCTTGAAAATGTAAAAACAGTAGGTCGCTACAAGCTGGAAAATTATGGCAAAACACTGTACATGTGGGCCAAGTGCGACAAACGACTTCATCGGAATTGTTTTGGTGCTTTCCGTACACTCCGGTTCTGAAACGACTATCATGAACTGCTTGACTGATTTATTGAATGTTAAATTTTTGGATTTTATTGAACTGTGTTACTGATAAAGTCAGAAATGTGTTTTTAGCTTTTCTGTTTATAGCCTAAAATATATATTATAATTGTTTGCGTTGAGAACAAAAAAAATTGACTTTTAAACATTTTGTCGTTTTCAGTAGTCTATACGACCAGCGTTCGAAAAACGAGCATAGTGAATTTTCAAAGTTTTCTTTCAAATAAAAAATAATTAAAAATAAATCTGTTAAAACATAAGCAAGTAACTTAGAAATAACAAAAAAAAATAATATAAATCTAATTAATAAAGTTTTGGACCTAAACGGGTTAAAACTATCGTCCAAGCACTTGTTCTCTCAAGACTGGACTACTGTAATGCTGTCCTCGCACGACTTCCAGCTAAGACTCTTCGCCCCTACACCTCTGTTCTTCATTCAGCGGCTCGTCTGGTGGCTCATGCTTCTCGCCGGGATCATATCTCGCCAATCTTACGCCAACTATGTTGGCTTCCTATTTCCTCCAGGATCATCTTCAAGCTCTGTCTTCTAATCTATAAAATCTTCAATAATCGCTCTCCAGTATATCTACTAGAGTCCCTCATTCTATGCTCTGATTGCCCCGGCAGACAGAGACTTCGCTCCTCCTCCCGACGGGATCTTACTGTCCCTCGGACTCATCGCGCCTTCTCAGACAGAGCATTCTCCGTTGCTGGACCGACAGCCTGGAACGCAATACCCACATCTATTAGAGAATCCACAACTCTTCATGAATTTAAAATTAAATTAAAAACATACTTGCTTTCTTTATAATAGCTTACTTTCCCTACGCGATCGCTTTTGATCAAAATTTGTTTTGTTTTAAGCGATTAATAAATGATTAATAAATAAATAAATAAAATAACAGATGTAATAACACGAATAAAAGAAAATAAAAAAAATACCAGAATGACAGACAAAAGACTGACTGAAGAAAAAACTATATACCATGCTATACAAACTATACAACTATATAAATGAATAGGAATTAAAAAAACGCTGCTAAAAATCCAAAATCGTCCAAATCAAAATCTAAGGCTTAAATAAAACGTTAAGATATTGAAGAGAAATCGAATTCAAACGCGATAAAACCGGCAATGCAAAATGAATGATAAGACAACGCAAATATAGCATAGAAAACGAGACTTTATTGAATTCCTATTGGCTGAGCGAGTAAATATTAATATGTTACTGCGCGTAACGCGACATTGTCTTACGTAATGAGACAAAAGAGTACACCTAAAATCATTAATAACTAGAGTACCATAAGTGCTCATTCGTGGTATCTTCATACAGACATTCTACAACATATTCTCTATTGAATGGTATAAAAACTGGCTTGTCTATTTAAATTTCCCATGTTGCCTTGAAAAACTGCTAGATCTACCAGTCTAAAAGCCCACTTATGGAAGACTCATTCTATAAGTAAATCTAACCAAGAAAAGTAAGTTTTGAGCATCATCATCAAGATTCTTGATTTCAATGTAAAAATATTTTATATTTCATCATTGCAGCAAAATAAAAATATTCTTTGTATTTAGAAACGTGGTCACTGCAAATTCATCGGCTCAATCTTTTGCTCCAGAGGTAGTACCAGACGAGAATGGCTTTTACAAATGCATCAGATGCAACAAGAAATTCAAGCAAATTTAGCATTGTAAGGCACATTCAGTTCCACAGGAAAAAAGGAGAACTTTTCACAAGCGAAAACACCGACTTGGAGTCAAATAAAATGTTCTCTGCTTCAAGTAAATAATATTTCTAATAATTATACTTAATTCCTGATACAATGTTATCAGTTTGGATCGTGAGTTTGAATTTGTTTATCTGCAGAAAACTCAAATGGTGCTCAAAGGAAATGTAATTCCATCAGCCTCTTCATAAATAAAGATAATCAAATGGTAAACTGCTCTAACGAGGCATTTTGTAAGTCTCAATATGCAATCACTGATGCCCATAAGCAGAGTAACACAATCATTTTGGTTTGCCCCATTGAGAATCAAGGTACAGTGACTCAGTCAGATGCAACGAAGCTTGAAGAAAATAAACAATTTACTGCAAAATCATATAAGGGGCATATACACCCACATCCTAGAAAAAAATATGAATGCGGCTGGTGCGGGGCCTCCTTCAGGTTTGACTTTACTTACGAAGCACACATGAAACAGCACGCCATGATGGACAACACGTGAAAGTAACCGCTTGTCGAGAAGACCTTTGTTGTTGTTAATGTGCAAAACCAAAACGGAAATATTAAAAGTTTCATTAAATTTTTTCAAAGTGTCTTTTTTGATTAGGGTTTTTGATCAGAAAAGCAAGCATCAAAGGTCAGGTATCTCAGGTTGAGATCTCGCCATGATTATTTCTTTAAAATTAATGTCGAATGTGGATAATCTGCAAATGCAAACACACACACACACATGAAAAGGAAAATAGCACTCCATACCTTACTCTGTTTATTTTCTAAAATGAATGAGATGTTGCTTGCATTTGAGAGTTAAGTTGTTACATAAGCATATTGTTACAAAGACAAAAACAAAGCAATCGCTAAATGTCATCTTCCGACCAACAAAATTGTTGATGTAGCAACTTCATTAGCTCTTCTGAGATGCTTGAACCTTTATTCGGCTAGTTTGTCTACAAAGTCATCTATCATATAATCGTCTTTGTATCCTAGGAACTTGTCTACTTCTCTGCCATTCTTCAGTCCAATCACAGTGGGAAATGATGTCACCTGTTATTGCAAATAGAAAACTGTGAGTAATACAGGCATATGAGTATACTAAAATAGAGTTAATTAAGTGAACCTCTATAAAGTTATTGTAAAGTTTTAAACTGAAAAATTATCGCTTTCTTTGCATAAACTAAACACGTATGGTTCACTTCTCTATAGATAATTTTTATTTTTTTAAATTTTATTTTATATGTTGTTTAAATTTTGTCCCATAGATCTGAAAACTTAATAAAATGTAAAGTCCTTGACAACAAATAAATCCACCAAATTTCAGCTCGATTGAATAACAGGAAGTTGGTTTTTTTCAGCGTCAAAGAGTCCAAACGGATGGCTATAGCAAGCAAGCAAACACGGTGAAGTTAATATAAATGAACCATTAAAAACTTTGTTTTTACAGATCCTTTATATTTTGTAATTCGTTAGCTTCTAATCTTTTGCAAAACAATTTTTCATGATAATCTATATATATAAAAATGAATGTTTGTATGTATATATATATATATATATATATATATGTCCTATATGCATTGCTACACCATTCATCCGATCGTAATGAAATTTTCACACAACCTTGAGAGTCAAGGGAAATCAAATATAGAGAAAAAAATTTTGAAATCCGTCACAAAATGAGCGGAGCGGGTGAGCGAGCGGGAACTACATATATATGTATGTGCGTATGTATGTGTGTATGTATGTATGTGTATGTGCATGTGCATGTATGTGTGTCTGTGTTTATGTATGTATGTATGTGTTTTTTACAATATTTCGGCACTAAATGCTCATTCAAAGTATGTATGTGTGTGTATGTATCTATGTAGGTATGTATGTATGTAGAATCGGATCTAGGGGGGGGACTGAGAGCGAAAAAATGAGCGGGAAAGCGACAGGGAACGGATAACGACCCGCTAGTAAGTCAATAAAATAGAAAAAACATTGAGTGACTTTATATTCTGTAATTCAGAGTGTCTAATTTTTGGCAATTCATTTTTTATGATAATCTATATATATAAAAATGAATGTTTGTATATATATTAATGTCCTTTAGGCATTGCTACACCATTCATCCGATCGTAATGAAATTTTCACACAACCTTGAGAGTCAAGGGGAAAGTCAAATAAAAAAAAAATTTGAAATCTGTCACAAAATGAGCGGAGCGGAGCGGGTGAGCGAGCGGGAACTATATATATATGTATGTGCGTATGTATGTGTGTATGTATGTATGTGTATGTGCATGTATGTGTGTCTGTGTGTGTGTTTATGTATGTACTAGCGGAGATACCCGGCGTTGCCCGGGTTTTTTAGAGGTTTTTCTAATGTTTGTCTCTTTCTCTCCCGTTTCCTTTCCCACCTGCTTTCCCACTCCCGTTCGCTTTCCCGTTTTCGGTCGTTTTCCCGCTCCCGGTCGCTTTCCCGCTCCCGGTCGCTTTCCCGCTCCCGGTCGCTTTACCACTCCCGGTCGCTTTCCCGCTCACGTTTGCTCTCCCATTCCCGCTCACGCTTGCTTTTCCGTTCCCGTTCGCTGTCCGTTCCGGGTCGCTTTCCCGTTTCTATAATAGACAAACTAACCCACAAACATTCATATATATATATACTAGCGGAGATACCCGGCGTTGCCCGGGTTTTTTAGAGGTTTTTCTAATGTTTGTCTCTTTCTCTCCCGTTTCCTTCCCCACCTGCTTTCCCACTCCTGTTCGCTTTCCCGTTTTCGGTCGTTTTCCCGCTCCCGGTCGTTTTCCCGCTCCCGGTCGTTTTCCCGCTCCCGGTCGTTTTCCCGCTCCCGGTCGTTTTCCCGTTCCCGGTCGCTGTCCCGTTCCCGCTCACGTTTGCTCTCCCATTCCCGCTCACGCTTGCTTTTCCGTTCCCGCTCGCTGTCCGTTCCGGGTCGCTTTCCCGTTTCTATAATAGACAAACTAACCCACAAACATTCATATATATATATATAGTCTTAGCAAATCTATTTTACGTTTTATAGGCTAACAGAGGTTATGAAAGAATGGAAAAGAGAAAATGAGCGTGAACGGGAACGGGAACGGGAGAGCAACCGTGACCGGGAATGGGAGAGGAAGCATGACCGGGAACGGGAGAGCAAGCGTGAGCGGGAACGGGAAAGCGACCGGGAACGGGAAAGCGACCGGGAACGGGAAAGCGACCGGGACCGGGAAAGCGACCAGAAACGGGAAAGCGACCGGGAACGGGAAAGCGACCGGGAACGGGAAAGCGACCGGGAACGGGAAAGCGACCGGGAACGCGAAAAGCGATCGGGAACGCGGAAAGCGACTGGAATCGGGAGAGCAAGCTTGGAAGGAAACGCGAGCAAGAGAGAAAATCGTTAACAAAACTTCTGAGCGGGAAAGCGACCGGGAGCTGGAAAACGACCGAAAGCGGAAAAGCGATCGGGAACGCGGAAAGCGACTGGAATCGGGAGAGCAAGCTTGGAAGGAAACGCGAGCAAGAGAGAAAATCGTTAACAAAACTTCTGAGCGGGAAAGCGACCGGGAGCTGGAAAACGACCGAAAGCGGAAAAGCGACGAAAACGGGAAAGTGGAGAAGGAAACGGGAGCGAGAGAGACAAACATTAGAAAAACCTCTAAAAACCCCGGGCAACGCCGGGTAACCCCGCTAGTAAGTCTATAAAAAAGAAAAACATTGATCACAGTCTGCTGAATATGCAAAGATTAAAAATATAAGATACTTTCTTTGAAGAAAATTTGTAATTTTTAAAGTTTAAAATAATTTTATTCTAAAATTGATACGAATTTTGCCCAATCAAACTGAAAATGTTAAGTCCTTGAAAACAAATAAACCTACCAAATTTCAGTTTGATAGAATGATGGGAAGTTAGTTTTTTTAGCCTCAAAAGGTCCCAACATATAGCTCAAGCAGGCAAGCAAACATGGTGAAGTTAATATAAAAGATTTAAAAACATTGACCACAGTCTTCTAAATACTTAATATGTGAAGTATGTGAGGATCGAAAATATATGAAACTTTTGAATCAATGTGGAAAAAACAAATTTTTCATTATATATTATTATATTTAAAAAATTAATATCGCTTTCTTTAAATAAACTAAAACTTGATAGTTCGTTTCTCTACATAAAATTTCTCTTTTAAAATTTTTTTTAAAGGTTTAACTGCCTTGAAGCCCTTTAGGACTTATGCCACTATAAATTTGTCAAAACATAATAATAATCAACTAGGGAGTAACCGATTTCAATTTTTTGCCGATTTTTGGTAAAAAAATTTGCCGATTTCGATTAATCGGCAATATCTAATACGAAAAATTTCACATCAACAAAAATGCTTGAGGATTCTTCTGAAAACTATTTTGTGACAGCTTTCAATTCGTTTTCTGCTTTTCGTTTCTTGTCATTTTCACAGATTCCAGAATATTTATAAAAATTGTCTGGGTGTCTTGTTCTCAGATGTGTAATCAATCCACTCATACCAAAAGTGCACGCATCGCTTCTTCATCGTTTTATTTTGTTATTGCAAACAGTTGGCCCTCGATTTGTCAATCGCATTGATTTCAAAAAATTCCCAAATTTTGCTGAGTAGACAAATTTTATATCACCGAATTGGATACTCAAGTGTTTGTTTTGCTTATTTTATAGCAATTGAAGTAACAGCAGGGGCCATATTCACCAACCGACGTTTAATTAGCGAGATGTTAAGCCCTTTACGCATAAAAACGATTTCCTGGTTTAATAACCCATGCTTCCTACCTTAATAAACTTCAAAAAACAAAATTTATGCAAAGTCGGTTACTCCCTATAATCAACATGTAAAATAATGTATGCTAAAGACTGCAGTCCATTTCTCAAATATTTCACCAGCAATTGATGACAATACACTTATTAGGCAGCTTATTCCACAACTTGGTATTGCTTAAAAATAGATTTGGTTGCCATTATAATCATGGGTATAAACCCTAATAGAGACCTACATAAAGTAGATCTGAAATTTACACAAAATGAGTTACACAGAGTAGAATTTCAAATTAAACAAAAATAAATATTAAATAACATTACATTGAAGCTGTCTGCAATGTCAGTAAGCTGAAAGATGTCGATCTTGGCCAAAATTAATGCTCCGTTCTTTTTGGCAACAAGTTCTTCCAGTATTGCGTTCAGCAGTTTGCAAGGATCAAATGTCCTATGAATGATAAAAATACAAAAAAGATGAATATTATTTGAAAAACGCATGTATGTATGTATGTATTTATTTATGTATGTAGTCTTAAAAGTTTGATTTGCTTAGGGCTTCAGAAATTAATTTGCTCAGAAAAAATATTGTTAAAAAAACTGGAATATAACAAAATCAATGGATAAAACAGATTTTAAACCAAGATTCTTAATTATTTTCAATCACCAAAGTAGATTATTAAAAAAAACCATCTGTATATAAAATATTCAGCTTATAAGTCAGAGTATATTAAATGTACAAGAAATGCAGAAACTATATTGAAAAAATATATATATTTGTTAAACTAAAAATATATTTTTTAATAAGATTATATTTAAATACTTATTTTAATTTTTTTCTGCAGACACAAACTCCATCTAATAACAAAAGCAATAGAACACTTGCACGATAACATCATTATTAGATGCATTGAATTTGCTAACAAAAACCAAATTTCATTGTTATGATGTATATATTAGAATTTTTAATTTATAGAACTAAACTAGCCGGGTACCCGGCGTTGCCCGGTGCTTTTAGAGGTTTTTCTAATGCTTGTCTCTCTCGCTCCTGGTGGCTTTCCCGTTCCTGCTAGCTCTCCCTCTACCGGTGGCTTTCCCAGTCACTTTCTCTTTCCCGCTCGCTCTTTTGATCTCGACCGCTTTCCAACTCACACTTTCGCTCTCAGTTGCTTTTCCGTTCCCGTTTCTGCTTATTTATATATATATAGTCCCGCTCGCTCTCGCGCTCATTTTGTGACCGATTTAATTTTTCAAAATAATTGTCTCCCATTGACTATCAAGGTTGTGTAAAAATTTCATTACGATAGGATAAATAGTGTAGCAATGCATAAAGAGCATACATACATACAAACATACAAACAATTAAGTACAACAGTGAAGTTATAAATAAGGAAAAAAAATCAAGTGCTCAAAAGGTTCATCCAAAGGGAATTACTTCCCGCTCGGATCTCCCGTATCGTTTTGAAATCCCGATTTATGTCGAGATAACGATTACGGGACGCAGATGCTTAGTTCGACAGATCAGATTTTTAATTTGTGTTAACTTAATCAAATAATTAAGTTTAAACATTCACTATGTTTATACACATTAACATTTTTAGATTTACTTAACCCGTTTAGGTCCAAAACTTTATTAATTAGATTTCTATTATTTTTTTTTTTTTATTTCTAAGCAAGTAATGCTTATGTTTTAACCGATTTATTTTTAATTATTTTTTATTTGAAAGAAAACTTTGAAAATTCACTATGCTCGTTTTTCGAACGGTGGTCGTATAGGCTACTGAAAACGACAAAATGTTTAAAAGTCATTTTCTTTTTTTTCTCAACGCAAACAATTATAATATAAATTTTAGCCTATAAACAGAAAAGCTAAAAACACATTTCTGACTTTATCAGTAACACAGTTCAATAAAATCCAAAAATTTAACATTCAATAAATCAGTCAAGCAGTTCATGATAGTCGTTTCAGAACCGGAGTGTACGGAAAGCACCAAAACAATTCCGATGAAGTGGTTTGCCGCACTTGGCCCACATGTACAGTGTTTTGCCACAATTTTCCAGCTTGTAGCGACCTACTGTTTCACCTTTTCCAGATTGTGACCATGGCCAGTTGCTGAATCATCCCTATCGTTTTGTTTTTTCAACCGTGCATGAATTCATTTCATCGGTATAAAACAACCTAAACAGCCTATATGGGGTTTTTCAAGCAAAGCACCATTGTGGTGTTTCAAACTCATTATATATAGACTGTTTTAAAAGTGGCTATTCAAATGACTCTTTTTGGTCCAAGTGCATTTCAATCGTTTTTGGCGTTTTGGCATTGAACTGACCGTATTTGCGACCTAAATTTCTTCACCCAAAGAACCGACACAGTCTAATCCCATCCCATCATTAGTATAATCAACTTCTACCTTCCCGGATATATTACAAAGAATAACATTTCTTCTTCATTTGCTTATTCATCAGTCACGTGTTATGATGCGCCGGGCGGAAGAATGACAAGTATGTCAACCTCAATGCTATCATCATCATCAAGAATTAGTTCCATAGCTTCTTTCAAAGTGAAAAAACGTTCTGTTTGACGCCTTTCATTTTTAAACTTTACAAACATATCATTCAAAGAATGAAATTTGCAAAAAACACTATCACCAATTCAACCACTGCACAACTATAAGCTGAATAAACTAGTTTCGACTCGTTCGCATAAAGTACTCTATACGACCAACGATCGTAGAACGAGCATGACTCATACATGTTCAGATTGTGGGTTAGTGTAAACACAATAAAATTTAATTAACGTTGCTGTTTACTTTTGAGTACATCCTCTTTCGATATTTCAAACTTTTGTTATGATAACTCTTATGAAATTAGCATAATAAATTTTTAAAGTAATATCGGTCGAAAACCTTGAAAATGCTCATATTCTAATCCAGATTAAACTACTTAATACGAATAAAAAAATTATTTAAAAAATTTTATGCAGTTTATTGAAGTTTCTTAACATAAAAAAAAACTTTTAACAGAAAAAAAATTACAGCTTAATTTTATGCAACGCCAAAAATAAGTGTGTTCGTAAAACGTACGATGGTCTAAAACGGGTTAAACTTTCTTTGCACATAGTATTTTATACGCTATATTTTCATTGACCCCCATTTTTGAATTTTTAAGACTAGATGTATGACCACAACTCTCGCTTTTCAAGTTATATCTCTTGAAACACAGGTCATCTAATAGAAGTTTTTGTAAATCTTTGTTTTTAAACTTTGATAAAGCTTTTATTTTTTGCAACAATCTTCAGTGTCTCTCTATGCAAAATAAATCAGATTGCCAAAAGGGACTTTTACCATCTTGAGGTGTAAGTTAAAAGGTTTTCAAATAATCGACTTACTTAGAATAGAAATCAAGAATAACAGGAACTTTGCTTCCTAGAACTATTTTGTTGAAAGTCTCAGTGCTAGAAATGTTGTAGACATAATTGTTGGGTCTGACTGCAGTGGTGTGAAACTCTTTTATGTGCCCAACTGACTCGGACATTTTCTTGGAATGTCTACTTTTGTGGTGCCCATGCTTTACTCCTCCTGAATCACCATGTTTCTGTGAAGTTGCAACTGTTGAGTGTATTGCCACAGCTTTTGGAAAGCACACCTTGTTCATAAGATAGTTGAACGGATGGCTAATTCTTCTTACCAAATTTCTCATAGCCATTATTCTACGAAAAATAAAAATAAAGCTGCAATACACATATTTTATATTCAAATTTAAAACAAAAATCTAAGAACTAAAAAGCGGTAATCCTCCAGTATAGCGTCCCGAACCGATTTATATAACAAAACATATTACGAACAAGTATTTTACAGAAAAACTTACTAAAAACCGACTTTAAGCAAAAATATCCAAAGGCAGTGTTGACACGCGGAATAATACAATTCAAGGAATGAAAAGCAAGGAAGAGTTAATATTAAAATAAAATAATAAATACATTTAAAAAATTTACAAATAAATTTTTAATTATTTAATATACATTTTAAATTTTAAAAAATCAGAGCACTGAGTGGAAATTTATCTATGACTAGCGGGGGATCCAGCGTTGCCCGGGGTTTTCCCATCATTTTTTTCACTCCCGATTGCCTTCCCGCTCCCGGTCGCATTCCCGATCCCGCTTGCTCTTCTCTTCCTGGTCACTTTCTCGCTCGCTCTTTCGCTCTCCAAACGGTTCTGCTAGCCACATGACCTCTAAAACTCAGAATTTCTGCTCCAAGAAATATAATCGAAATCGTACCAAAGACGCAAAGACAGCCAAGTCGCCAAGTAATTTTACTTTGATATTATTTTATTTTTTCTTGGTGTTCTGTTGCTAATTTATTGTTTTCAATGTTTTTTTATTTTTCTTAAGGCAATTTGACATAAAGCGCCGCATTTAAAGAAACGGTTTTAGACATGGAGCGGCTTACGCAACTCGTACTTCTAAAGCAAACTATTATTTTTCAATTTTTTACCTCCATAATTTTTTTATTTCTTTTTCTAAATTTTCTATTTTTTATTTTAAATGTCTTTAATTTTTACTTTCTTTATTCCGATTGTTCACTTCTATCGCTATTGACTATTCTCTCTAACTTTGTGCTTTCTTTGCTATGGGGATGTTTAACTTCCGGTCTTCTGTTGAGCGTTTAACTGTAATTAAAATTAGCCTCTCGGTTGTTCCTAATTTTACTTGTGAAGACGTAGAAAAATTTTTCAAATGAAAAATACATGTCTTATATTAAAGGATATGGTTAAAGGATATAAATATTTTGTGGAAGAGTATATTCACGACATCATCGCCTATCAAACTAAATGCCGTATAACTAACGACAAACAACTCCGACTTTTATAGAATTTAGAATGCTAAGTTGCTACCACTATTTTACACCAAATCTGAAAATTCACACTTCCAATGCAACAAAATTTCCCACGTTATGACTAGATCGGTAAGCTCGAGACTGCTGTCAACACTAAACCGGAAATGATGTGTACCCGTTTTATAGCTAGAGCAAAGAAATCTCAAAGTTAGAGAGAATAGTCAATTAGGGTTGTTACAGTTACTGAATCTAAAACTGAAACATTCAGTTAACTGAATCTTTTTAGATTCAGTAACTTCAACTGAAACTGAATCTTTTTAAAAAACTGTAACTGAAACTGAATCTATTGAAAAAACTGAATATAACTGAATCTTTTAAAATGAATTTTTTTTATCATTTTTTTATATTATTTTTATGTTTGCGGTTAAATGTTTTGATTCTATGGCACGGACGATAACTTCGGTCAAAGTTAGGAACAGTTCTTTCTTTTTGTTTCGTGTTAGTGTTGTGTTGCTTGCGTTGTTTTTGGAGATTTTAAAGTTTATAGATTTACCGAAATGGAAGATACTTGTGTTAGTAATAACATTGTCATCGACGAATCTACCGAGGAAGAAGTATCGTTGATTCAACAAAATGAACCGGAATCTGCTTTAGATTGTCGTGGAAGACGTTCGTGGTCTAGCTAGGGAGCTGGAACTGTCAGCATAGCTTTATATTGGATGACAATACATGCTTCAATTAAAAAAACAACCTAATTTGAACATCTTTCGTATTTCTAAATCGAGTGTATTTGAAATCAAAGTTTGTGTTGAAAAAACTCGTTTTTACCAATGCTTTTATTAACTCGTCGTCTCTGTTTCTCTGTCTGTTTCAAATCTTGCAATCAATTTTTGAGTCACTTCCTGATGATAGATTTTTTTTCAAATTTTGCATACATGCTCAAAATAGAAGACAATGTAATATTCAATTATTAGTTTTACAATAAGTCAATTAATTTAGCTAATTTTAATTAATTTCGATATTTCGATATAATTAAGATATTTCGACTTTAATATAAAATAAAAGAGTAATATAAGAAAAAATTGATTGCAAAATTTGTGTTTTAATTACATATAAGAGCATTGGTTTTAAAAATTCGTTTTTAATTTACTTGTTTCCTATACTTTTTACTTAGCCACTGATGTAACTTTTAGTTTGGTGAATTCAGATGTCGGCTGTAGTAAAAACAAATTCAGTCTTGTAGGGTCTTTTAACTGCAGGCCATTATTAATTGTATCAAACATCGATGTAGACCTGTTGCGTTTCTGTGCACATTGCCTTGACTTGGTGATTGATTCAATCGGTAAAATCTACGATGGACAGAAGCTGCATGTCCCAAGCTACAGATTCTGTTATTAATTAGTCTGCTTTTTTGATTTAACATGCCAACAATTTTTTGACGCTTCATCTATCTGTATTTGTTTGGCAGATTATCAAAACATTCAGAAGCTTTTCCTTTTTATTTCTACACGTGCATTGAGTTGATGTGTTTTTCAATGCACGTCAGCTTATAAATGCTCGATATTTTGATGTTTCATTTTCTATAGGTACCTGAGTATGATTGGTGAAGTTTGAAGGAGCTCTGTATTGATTGTGAATGGATTCCTTTTTCAGCTTACAATAACTGCAAAAAGGTTTAAAATTAAGTATTATCTCTATCGTCAGAAAATATTTCTTTGAAATAAGTCCACACAACTAAAGGGAGAACTTGAGTAATTTTGCTGTTATCGGTACGTTGATTGGATGACGGAATATGTGTTAATTTCTAATTCCAAAATTCGTCAGCAAGCAAGCAAAACTGGCGGCGAAGTTAATAAAAAGATCCTTTTGTTTTTACCTAAACCCAATTTAACCAAATAGTACCAAACAGTTTAATTATAACAAATTTATCCAGACCAGCAAATGTAGGCTTAAGAAGCAAAACATGCATCTACATAGAAGCCAAACTCACAACAGATATTTTCGAATATGCATAAGAGCACATACACACACATCATCACATGCACGTAATGTCCAATAGAACGTCTGTGAATCAAGGCTGGAAAGCGAAAGCGAACCATATCAGAGCCTGACGATATCGACAAAGCTAATTTTAATGCAAGTTTTAACTTAGAAATATTTTAGTAAGAAAACGACAGGATGAAACTAAAGAGCATGTCCTTGGATAATTAATGTTTATAATTAATAATTAATTTGGATAACCTAATGTTTTACAACTGATATGCAGATGTAAATAGACAACAACACCGTAACAATCCTGACAAAATTTTGACCAGACCAGGACAACAAACCATCCAAGTTGTTGGAAATCTTTACAGAAATACAAAATAGTTTCTTACGACTGGGACAAGAACCAGTTTCACATGCATAGCAAATACATACAACGCTTTTAATTAAATTTAAAAAACAATTAATTGAAAACGCCTTATAAAACTCGACCTATGATATCATTCTCCAGCAGTAAAAAAACTACGACAGTCTTGTCCAACAGCACTATGCAGAAGAAATTAATGGTAATTTTTAATGACTATTTTGAATTTTATTTAATTCAAATCAAAGAAATACAACAACAATATAATCTCCTCAATATCTCCAATGACATTGTGGCAACAACATAATGATAACAAAACTATGTCATACTTAAACAACGTAACAATTTTTATAACACCACGATAGTGAAAACAGATTAGAAAATCTTGTTTTACTTTGCTAAAAAAATGCAAATGAAACACTTCCACTGAATCTTGAATAAAACTTTTTCAGAATGATGGAGACGTTCAGAATAAATTTCATTTTGTTTTGTTAAAACCATTGGAAGAAAATTGAATATAATTGTGTGGAGACAGCCATGCTAGAAGGCGAAGCTTTGAGTGAAGTCGTACTCGATGGTTGGAATGACAGCTTGCATGAACTTAAGAAATATTAGAAGGTAGCTGAAAGTTTAAAAAAAAATTACTTATTAGAACTTCATTAAAATAAATTAGGTCTACAAAATAAAATAATTAAACAGTACATAAATCTATGAGACAGATTTAAATTTAAATAGAAAAATCACGCTAATTATAATTTTGAACAAGCATGAGATGTTATGGCTATTAAACACAACATGAGAAAGTTGTAGTTAAATTTCTTACCAGCCTTGCTTAGAATAAATAATTTAAAGAAACACACGACAATACTTACAGGTGAACACCCAGCTCTTTTCCTCCCTCAGCTGCTGTTCCTATAATTCTTTTCATCACTTCAGCATGTCTGTATAACAAAACAGATTTTTTCAACAAAATTACAAACAATATATCATTTAATATACTAGCTATGAAAATAGTTATGTTCACGAAGTTTAGTATTACACTGCTTAGAGATAAACAATGACAGATGAGAGTGTACCTGCAGGGATGTACCGTTGCCACAGGTATATTGTTGGTAATATGAGGATGCGATTCCACAGTAACCGTCTTTCGAGCATGATCCTGACTGATGTCTTCGTACATTTCTTCGATGGTAAGAGGATGTCGACTCTTTAGAAAATTTAAAGAAAATTGTTTTATCTTTTAAATTAAATTGAATCCTTTAAAGAACGAGTAATAATTATTAAAGTTGACTCATTCAAACTATAAAAAAAATTATATTTGTTTAATTTTCAATATAATTGTTACTCATTTAGATTGATTGTCTCATCGAAGTAACTGCTTTCATCAACCATGTTGGAAATGAAACGTTTATAAAAAAACATGAAGATGTGCAAACACCAACCTTGTTGTAACCAATCAACCAAAGACGAGGTGTTTGGTAGTATTTGTCATATGTAATGTGAAGGTCGTATGTTCGGGTCAGAATTATGTCCGGTTGTTCATCTTCGGCTGCCTGACAAACAAACAGAGTGACAAATTATAAATAAAGTCTCCAGAAAAGCAGCTGCGAGCATCTCATACCGTTTGTGAAAAAATAAGAGTATAGAACTGTCACTACAAATAAAACAGGATTTAAACCAAGAGTTTCAAACAATTCAATAATAGGAGATAATTATTAAAAAAAAAGTAAAACATAGAAGTTTGAAATTTA
The DNA here is from genome assembly GCA_963978895.1 of Erpobdella octoculata. Lineage (NCBI taxonomy): Eukaryota > Metazoa > Annelida > Clitellata > Hirudinida > Erpobdellidae > Erpobdella > Erpobdella octoculata. Next base: position 14,202,323 of record OZ022239.1, read on the forward strand.
TAATTCAAAATTTCTTTTCAAAACACAAAAATATTATATTCAAATTTGTTGAGTTTGTTTTAATTTTTGCTATGGAAGCTGGTACCAGCAAATTATTAAATAAATAAATAAATATAAATAATATAAATATACATTAATATATCTAAAATTTAAGAAAATAAAAAATATAATTACAATGTCGTCGTCATCAACCGTTCCACCTCTCATAAATTCTTCCATGTCAACTGCTTCTTCATCATCATCATCATCATCAACGATGTGTGGCTTTTCTTTATTTGTCTAAATGACAATGTAGCCGTTGTTAACTATGTAATATCTAATATTTGTTTTCTAAGAAAAAATATATGAGTAATTATTGCTACGCAGTGAATAAATGAGCTGCTAATTAAAAGATATAAAAACAATTACTTTAAAATGAATAATAATAAATCAAATTTACCTTTCCATCAATTTTCATCTCAGAAATTCCTTCGCAAACGTCATCATGTTCTGCACACAAAAAAACTAATTTGTACAGTAATGAAATAATGATCCCTGTAAGTTGTGCTATTAAAAACTATGATCAATAAACTTCAAAATAAAATATAACCACCTTACATTTAATCATTATTTTTAAATAAGAACAAGTAAGAATTGAATGGTGAAAAATCAAAAACCTTAAAACATTTAACAAAATATCGTACTCATGTAATGATGAGTGTCAACCCATCCTGATCCAGAATCATCGAGTTCTATAATTTCTTCCTGATCATCTGTGTGTACGTCCACCTCTTTCAGTCTTTTGTAACAAGGGACTGAAAATTTTTTTAAAAAGTTAACTTGTAGTAAAAGCTGATCATTAGGATAATTAACGAGAGACTAGGAATTAAAAAAATTAACTTTTATTAAAAACTAATCATTGTATTTACATTAGGATAATTAGGGAAAGTTGTTATTAATAATAGTTTTTCTCAATAAAAAAGCTTTCCTAGAAAAAAAGAATTTTTTCTCAAATTTAAACTCAATAAAAAGTAAATCAGATATTATAAAAAAACAAAAAAATGAAAAAAAAACAATGCAAATACCATTCTTTGTGACAAGATACTGCTTATCAGCAGGCAGATAATCCTTTACTGTGTCTCCTTTCTCCCAGTGCCAAGATGGACACCGATAGACCAAATGATCACCAGCAGCAACAAACTTTGAAATATTAAAATTAGTAAATCACAAAGCTTATTTCATCTGTCATTATAGATGGGTGCTATTTGGAGTCTGAATAATAATAATTAGGCAACACTTACTTAACTAGCCGTTTGAAGATTAGCTAAATAATGAACTCAAAGTATATAACACAGTGTGCATAAGAAAGTGTGTTTATAATATTTTTAAAAACAATCTAGTCGTCTTTAATTTTATTAAAAACAATCTAACAACAGCAGAATCTAATGCAGAACCATTAAAATAAATTTCCACCAAGATGAATGTTAATAATCTTAATTGACAGTCTTATTATAATTTTATAGCCTGAAAAAATGACTGTTTTGGTCATAAACTGATCTAATCACAATTAAAAGTAACTTTACCTCATCAGGAGTCAGTACCCCAGTTTCTTTGAACTTTGATTCCTAAAATAAAATCAATTATCATGATCACAATGGAAACATTTAATTTCATGCACTTACAAATGATTCATTTATTATGTAAGGGTCCCAAGAGGAGGGGGGTTTAAAAAATCTTTACATCACCTTATCAAGGGGTAAAAGTAATTCTTACCTAAAATTTGACAATTATCTTAATACTTTGACTATTATTATTTGTAATTTGGATTTTCAAAAGACTATATTGCTTTCTTTTATAAATAAAATCTTTCGTTTATGTCAAATTTTGAGTTTTAGTGTAACTGTTTTTCTTTTAAAGACATTTAACTATGAATGAAAACTAGGTTCAAATCTTACATAAGAAGAGGTGGAAGCCCAAGAAATCTTATGTGTCCTTGCATGGGGGCAGGTGGGAGGTTCAAAATGCATAAAATCGTTCTGACATAACTAATGAATGACCCCTTAATCAACATAAGCTTTAAGAATTCCACAAAGTTCCATGTTAATAATATAATTACAACATAATGTAAGTAGTAGTAGTAGTAGAGAATTTGTAAGGCGCACTCTAGTGTTGTGAAACCTCAGAGGCGTCGGGAACTGCTCGTGCATATGGGATCACACAGTGTTACCTTCCACCCACACGTGTATCCAAAATCGGGATGTGCCGAACCCTATTACCACCAGTCGCGAAACTGGTACTCATTTATCGACAAGTGAAGGATGAAAGGCTGAGTTGGCCTGAGCAGTGTTTTTCAAGAAATTTCTGGACGCCTTGCCAATGGCCATTATGCTGCTTAATTAACGAATGTTACTAGATTTATTATTTGACGTCAATAGATGAATGATTAACTTAAATTTGGTCGCAAGCTCCCAAAGCTCCGCGATGCGTTCATCTCGAATGGATCTTTCGTTATTAAATATAAACTTTTTTAGATTTGTTGGTATATTTGAACTCAGATTTTACATTTTTATAGGAATATATTGTTTAATTGGTAATCTCCTAGTACAGCGCTCTTGTGATGACTATTCCATTGTACTGCGCTATATAAATTATCCATATTATTATTATTATTATTATTATAGCGTCGTGGGCCGATTTAGATGAAAAACACGGTTTAAAAAACTGTTTAATAGATTAAGCACAGAACATTATTAGAACCTTTTACAAACAATTTTTTGATAGAAAAATTTACTAAAGAGCGAATGTAAGCAAAAATATCCAAAGGCAGTGTTGACATGCAGAATAATACAATTCAAGGAAGAGTTAATATCAAAACAAAATAATGTAATAACAAGTAAATTTAAAAATGTTAGAAATAAAGTTATAATTGTTTTATATGCAATAAATTATAATTATTTAGTTTAAACAAATCTGAGCAGAAATTTATCTATGATATGAATTTTTTCAATAATTCAATAGCCATAATACAAAAATGAAATAAATAATAAATAAAAAAATAACATCAAATCATTAAAATAAAGAGAAATCTCTTCGACTCGCTGTGGTGGTGGAGGATGCTGAAGTCTATTGCGGTCTTGCTTATTCATAACTAGCGGGGTTAACAGCATTTTTCTCTCTCTCCCGTTTCATTCCGTGCCTACTCTCATGCTCCAGATCGCTTTTCCATTCCTGCTTGCTCTCCCCTTTTTGGTCGCTTCCCGGCTCCCTTTCCGAATCCCAGGCGCTTTCCCGCTCCCGGGTTCTTGGTGTTCTGCTGCTTATTTTTTGTTTTTAATGTTTTTTTTATTTGTCTTAAAGCATATTGACAAAACCGCCGCATTTAAAGAAACTGTTTTAGACATGTAGCGGGTTACACAACTCGTACTTTTAAAACCAACTATTAGTTTCCAATTTTTAACTTCCATAATTTAATTTTCTCATTTCTTTTCCTAAATTGTCTATTTCTATTTGAAATGTGTTTAATTTTTATTTTCTTTATTCCAACTGTTCACTTCTATCGCAATTGACAAATAGATCTTCACCGGGAACTACATTAGCTTCGGGAGCAAATTGTAAATGTTCTAAAGTGCAATAATTTGGTCGCTGTTATTGCCCAGGCAGTTTGCCGTGGTTGCAATCGGTAAAAATTGCTACTGTACCGGCAGTCACTACCTAAAATCAAACCATAACCCTAGCCCTTACCCTTTAAAAAATATGTACATCTTTACTACTAATTAATCGAAAGATCAACTGTTTTGGCAAAACTGCCGGTACAGTAGCACTTTTACCGTTTATTGCCCCAGCTACCGGCGCCTACTGCCTGTAAGTTATAACGTATAATTTTTATTTTTAGTTTCTTTAATTATCTATGTTGTAATATTGTAATTAGTCTTTACTTATGTTTTAAGTATCATTTACGTTAAAAAACCAGTCATTTCTCATCGAAATCGGTGCACGACGCTTTTTTAAGAAATTATCTAGTTTAATTTAAATACAAAAATCTTATATTTTGTTTATGCGACTGCTTACAATAAATAAAAAAGGGTAAAGAACAAAAAAACCTTACCTTTAACACGGGAGTCAAAACTTGAGCGACGCCTACAAATGTCTGTGTTAAAAATTGTTTTGCATGTTCCATTTTTACTTACTAGTTAATTCGAAAACAGATTGGGAGTTTAGTAAGTAGCAGGAATAGTACAGCTGCCGATGTTGCTAGAAGATTTTAACCGGACTTGATCTTAGCAATCCAAAACAAAAGAATCTTCGATAATAATATAATATAAGCACAAATAAATCTATGATTTTATGTAACTGTACAAAGAGAAGAAAACGGGATTCTTTGCTAAATAAAAATTATTAACATTCCCATAATTAGATAAAATAATCTGTTTTCCAAATAATAAATTCTAATGACTAAAAATTAATTGGACTTATCCTGATGGCGCGCATCAAAGGAGAGGAGGGTGGCACAGGGCCCGGGCCCCCTGAAAGCTTGCAAATGTTGATGTTGAATATATATATATATATATATATATATATATATATATATATATATATATATATATATGGTTATTAGAGTAACTGCCACTTAAAAATCAACAATATATTTATCTATCTATATATATAAAAAAACATGTCCTGACTGACTGACTGACTGATTGACGGACTGATAATCAACGCCTAGCTCAAACGTGAAATTTGGAACTTATATTACTTTTATAGAGTAAGCACCCACTAAGAAAAGATTTTTGAAAATTTTACTCCTGAGAGGATGAAACTAGAAAACAAATGTTTGTCTAAAACAACGTATATCTCGAAAACCAAAAACGAAGGACCTTTGATATTTGGTATCTAGATTTTTTTTTTAAATGAGAAAATACGTGTTTCACCATTTTTTGAAAGTTTGGTTTCCAGTTTCCAGGACCTCAAACGAGGGGTGAAAAAACAGGGTTGATGTTTTTTAAAATAACAGTTATTAGAAACTGTAAATGCTACAGATGTGAAAATTAATAATTAGTATCTACTCAAAAAATAATGATATACGTGTTTCACCATTTTTTAAAAATTTGGTTTCCAGGACCTCAAATGTGGAGTGGAAAATAAGGTTATTTGTTTTTTAGAGTAAAAGCTACTCAAAAACTGTGAATGCTGCAGATGTAAAAATAATATTTAGTATCTACTCAAAATATAATAATATAAATGTTTAACAATTTTTATAAAATTTGGTTTCCAGGACCTCAAATGCATGGTGGAAAATAAGGTTATTTGTTTTTTTAAAATAACTGTGTAGTCACTGACTACGTTAATTCGATATACTTTGTAGTACCAACTCAACACAGTTTGAAGGCGGTTTGAAATAACTTTATTTAATTGACCGACGACAATGGACAAAAATAAACAATTCTTCTCGGGGCCAACAATGGCGAGAAATGAAAATAAAGCAAAGTTTAAATTCTTGATTAAAGTAGCAATATGGCGAACCACGAGAAAAACGAAGAAGAAAGAGAGAAAGAGAGATAACATTCGAGAGCAAAGGCTTTTAAGCTAGCCACTAGCTAGCGGGCGCCAAACAAGTGAAGGAGCGCGTGCCTAGCAAGCTAAGGAGCGCTCACCTGTAACTACCTGTATAACATGCGTTTGGCACACGTGTGCGTGAACGTACATAAAATATCGGTACACTACAATAGTCCCCCCGCAAATGGCGGAGCCATAAAAAAAGAGAAAAGTACAAACAAAAATCATACGCAGAAATGATCAAGGAAATAACGAACGAAAACAATGCAAGAGAGAAACAAGAGAGAATCATACTGCAAATCTAACACGACGCTGTGCTCGTATATTTGACTGTTGCTGCTCAATATCGCTTTTCTGTACAATGCTGTCCGAGGGTTTATTCGCTGATCTTGGACGAATTGTATATTTTCGAATATGAGCCAATTTAATGCGATCACGTGAAACAATCGAAACTACATCATCGGGCATCTTAAGTTTTAAAATTTTATCATTCAAATCTAAAAAATCAAATGAACCTTGATAAGGTGACGCAAGAGGGCGACGTAAGCGATCAGTTCGAGTGAATACAAAATCACCTTTATTTAAAACTAGATTGTTTAACAAACGAGCAGGTGTATGATGGATACCTTTTGATAACGATGAAAAATCTATATCAGACATACACTGTGTCAATCGCAAAACTAATTCAGGCATCCTTAGCGCAGAGTGCGTCGAGGAAGTAGAAAAAAATGTGTGTGGCATAAGAGGCGAAGCGCCAGTGACAGCTGTAAAAGGACAAATACCATGTTCATTTGGTAAACACCGAAGAGCCAGCAAAACCGAGGGCAACGCAATCAGCCAATCGTCTTCACGTCGGGGTCACCAATTGTAGTCACTGACTACGTTATTTCGATATACTTTGTAGTACCAACTCAACACAGTTTGAAGGCGGTTTGAAATAACTTTATTTAATTGACCGACGACAATAGACAAAAATAAACAATTCTTCTCTGGGCCAACAATGGCGAGAAATAAAAATAAAGCAAAGTTTAAATTCTTGATTAAAGTAGCAATATGGCGAACCACGAGAACAACGAAGAAGAAAGAGAGAGAACATTCGAGAGCAAAGGTTTTTAAGCTAGCCACTAGCTAGCGCGCGCCAAACAAGTGAAGGAGCGCGAGCCTAGCAAGCTAAGGAGCGCTCACCTGTAATTACCTGTATAACATGCGTTTGGCACACGTGTGCGTGGACGTGCATAAAATACCGGTACACTACAATTGCTACTCAAAAACTGTAAGAGCTACAGAGGCGAAAATAAGTAATTAGTATCTACTCAAAAAATAACGATATACGTGTTTCACCATTTTTTGGAAATTTGGTTTCCAGGACCTCAAATATGGGGTGGAAAATAGAGTTATTTGTTTATTTTAAATAAATGCTATTCAACACCTGTTAGTGCTACAAATGTAAAAATTAGTATTTAGTATCCTCTCAATAAATAAAAATTTACGTGTTTCACCATTTCTTAAAAATTTGGTTTCCAGGACCTCAAATGTGAGATGAAAAATAAGTTTTGTATTTTTAGAATAACTGCTACTTAAAAACTGTAAGTGCTACTGATGAAAAAATTATTATTTAGTATTTACTCGAAAAATAAAGATATACGTGTTTTACCAGTTTTTAAATATTTGATTTCCAGGACTTCAAATGTGAGGTGGAAAAAAGAAAAACTAAAAATGTGAATGTTTTAAAACAAATGTTTTCTAAAATAAAGCATATCTCGAAAACCAAAAATGAGAAAGTTTTGAAATTTGGTATCTAGATTCTTCTTAAAAAATGAAAATACACATGTGTCACCATTTTAAAAAAATTTGGTTTCCAGGACCTCAAATGTGGGGTGGAAATTAGGGTTATTTGTTTTTTAGAATAACTGTTATTCAAAAACTGTAAGTGATACACATGTAAAAATTAGTATTTAGTATCTACTCAAAAAATAAAAATATATCTTTTTTATCAATTTGTAATAATTTGGTTTCCAGGATTTCAAATGTGGGGTGAAAAAAAGAATTTGATTAAAACTCCAAAAACTAAAAGTGTTAAAGTTTTGCAATTTGGTACCGGGATTATTTTTACAAAATAACAAAAGACATTTTTTATTATATTTTGAAAATTTGGTTTTCAGGACTTCAAATGTGGGGGGGGGGGGAATAGGGTTAAATTTTTTTTTAGAAAAACTGCGACTCTGAAAATAAAAATACTATAGATATACAAATTAGTAACTAGAAACTACTTAAAAGATAAAGTTACAAATGTTTTCCAAATTTTTTCATGTTCTGGCTTTCAGTATTACAAATGTAAAGCGGAGAAAAAGATTATATTTGCTTGATAACTCAATAACTGAAAATGTAAAAACATTAAAATTCAATATTAAGATTTTTTATAATTATAAGATACGTGTTTCATTATTTTTTCAAAAAATTAGTCTCCAAGCTTTGAGCTTTTGTACTGTTAAAATTGGTTGAGTCTAGGCTTCGATTGTTTTGCTTATGAAACGGGGCAGTTAGAGCCTTAATAACAAGCCAGGCCTGAAATTTTCTGTCTATGAAATAAGCCGGACCGGGTCTAAAAATATTCGTGTAGGGCACTATGGATTAGAGTGCTGCACGGACCGGGCCAGGCCGTGATTTTAGGGTCTTCAGACCGGATGGGCCAAACCTAAAGTCAAGGTGGGACGGGCCGAGATTTTTCGCCAAGTATACAGAAATTTTAGGCCTGTAAAAAGGAGCCAGGCCTAAATTAGATGGACCGTGCCTGAAATTTTGAATATAAATATATATATATATATATATATATATATATATATATATATATATATATATATATATATATATATATATATTTGAGTTTTAAGATTTTCCAGGTTAAATTTAAAAAATCTTCGCCCTACCCCCCAAGGTTTTGCTGAATCGCCGCCACTGCTTTTTTAGTATTAATTTGAATCGTTTCTCTTCTTACTATATTTTTGCATTTGTTCCTCAGCTTCTTGAATTTTTCGTGATTGGCACATTTTCTAGCTGCGACTCAGATTCATAAGTTCTAGTGATTGCTTTGGTTTTGATAATGCTTTGCACGGCACACATTTGATTGGGGCAGCCAAATCCAAAACTTCTAGATAATTTTTGTTCGAAACTGTTGCCATGTCAGGAAAATCAAGATCCGAAAAATGTAGCCACCGTTGTCTACTAATTAGCTCATTTGGAAATTTTGAAGTTTTAAATTTGTTGAAGTTTCTCTTTTGAGTGTGTTTTTATCTTTGGCGTTATATTTGTAAGCGGATAGTCAAATATCAACTATAATAGCCCAGTGGTCTCTGCAGCCAACTTCAAATTTAAGTAAACATTTCAATGAACTGAGTTTTAATGTTTATTTGTTTATTATGTATTTTTTTAATTATCAAAAAGTGCAGGAGCACTTAAATAAACGATTTCGAAACCAAAAGTCGCCGGGATTAAAAGTCGCCAGGATTAAAAGTCATCGGGACTAAATGTCGCGGGATAAAAAGTCCTTTATTAAATGTCGCGGTATTAAAATTCATAGAACCGATAGTAAGTCTATAAAATGTGAATACATTCTTTGACCACAGGTTTCAAAATACTTAATATGTAAAATATGTGTGGATTGAAAATATAAGAAATTTTGGAATCAATATGAAATGAACAAACTTTTTATTAAAAAATTAAATATTGCTTTTTTATGTAAACTGAAAATTGATGGTTCGTTTTTATACAGAAAATTTGTAATTAAAAAAAAATTGAGTTTAAAGTTACTGAAATTTTCTCTAATCAATCCGAAAATTTAAAAACTATAAATTCCGCAGCGACAAATAAACTCACTTAATTTCAACTCGATTTTAAAACAGGAAGTTAATTTTTTAAGTAGTAAATCGGCCCAATGTATCGCTCAAACAAGCAGGCAAGCAAACATGGTAAAGTTAATTTAAAAAATTTTAAAAAATGATCTCAGTCTTCCAAATATTTAATATGTAAAGTCTGGGAAGATTGAAAATATATAAAACTTTCGAATCAATATGAAAAAAACTTTTTATCATAAATTTGAAAATTAAATATCGCTTTCTTTAAATAAACTAAAAATTGATTGTTGATTTATCTACAGAAAATTTTTATTTTTTTTAAATATGTTTAATTTTAAGTGATGTTATTCAATAATTCACTCAAATTTTGTTCAATCAATCTGAAAATGTTTTAGAATGTGAAGTCCGCACGACAAATAAACTCACAAATTTCCAACTTGATTAGATAACGGGAATCTGGCTATTTTAAGCTGTAAATTGTTTTTTTTTAGTAATTTATAGTCCTTTACACCAGGTGTTTTAATACTGAAATGGCTGTATGTAGGAGGCACTTAAGAACTTCCTGTCGTGGATGATATTTTGATCTTTTTAACTTTCTCTCCTCCTTTCTCCAGGAAAAATTCAAGACTTGCTTGAGAAAGCAAGGCGAAGGTAATTGTAAATTGTCCCAACGTATGGCTCAAGCAAGCAAACACGGTGAAGTTAATATAAAGGATTTAATAATGGCAAACATTTAAACAATCTCATTGATAAAGATGTTCCAAAAACTCAAAGCACTGGAAAAATTAACATTATGATTGCTCAAAAATTAAAAAAAAAAACTATAGATAATAGGTACCTACAGTGGCCACTTAGAATTTTTTGGAAAGAGAGTTTAAACAAAAATAAGGTCGGGAAGGAGAGTTCCAACCCCAGAACGCCCTTGGATGCACCCATGGCCAGACATACACATAACCACGTCAAGTAATACGTTTTCATACATTAAACAAATTTCGAATATAATTTCGAGGAGTCCAAACCTTAAAAACCACCCTCCTCCCGTGGGTGCGCCACTGGTTACCTAAAACCAATTAAACCAGCAACAATTAAAAAAATATAGCAAACCAGACAGCGAAAAAATAACGATCGACCAATTATAATTTAATAAATTAGTATCATATAAACCAGAAACTCCATTGACTGAGAATTCTTTCTTAATGATCTTTTTAGTCGTTTCTGTTCTGTTTTCATTAACGCAAAGGCCTGAATTTGGGAACTTCATGCAATTAAGTTGTTCTGGCCATGTGAAACCAAATTTATTCATTAGAACCTCACAGCCAGTTTTGGCCTTCAAGCACAAATTTCTACAAGGAGGAATGGGTTCTTCCATTACTGTGCAAACAGGAGCATAAACAGTGCACAGAAAAAATTTGAAATAAGGGCTGCACAGCACTTTGACAAGAGGTATGAACTGATGTAATTCAGCCTCTGCATCATCTTGTTTCTGATGATTCAATAAATTAGGCATGATGGTTTCATTGTACTGGATATCTTTGCACATCATAATTGTAATGGGCTCACATTTTCGAGAAGACTTTGAAGCTGAATACAAATCAGTTTTATTAGGAGAACCAAATGTAGCGGCACTATCATCAGAATTATCACTTTTTGAGAATTCATTCTTTGTGATTTTTTTACTCGTTTCTGTTCTATTTTCATCAACGCAAAGGCCTGAATTTGGGAACCTCATGCAATCAAGGTTTTCTGGCCATGTGAAACCAAATTTATTCATTAGAACCTCACAGCCAGTTTTGGCCTTCAAGCACAAATTTCGACAAGGAGGAATGGGATTTTCCATATCAGTACAAACAGGAGCATAAACAGTGCACAGAAAAAATTTAAAATAAGGACTGCACTGCACTTTGACAAGAGGCATAAATTGGAATAATTCAGTCTCTGCATCTTCTTGTTTCTGATGACCTAATAAATTAGGCATGATTGTTTCATTGTACTGCAAGTCTTTGCACATGTGAATTGTTATGGGCTCAAATTTTTTAGAAGACTTTGAAACTGAAGACAACTCAGTTTTATTGGGATAACCAAATTTAACATCACTATCATCAGAAATATCACTGTTTGAGAATTCATTCTTTGTGTTTTCACTAACGCAGAGACCTGATGTTGGGAACCTCATGCAATTAAGTTGTTCTGGCCATGTGAAACCAAATTTATTCATTAGAACCTCACAGCCAGTTTTGGCCTTCAAGCACAAATTTCGACAAGGAGGAATGGGTTCTTCCATTACTGTGCAAACAGGAGCATAAACAGTGCACAGAAAAAATTTGAAATAAGGGCTGCACAGCACTTTGACAAGAGGTATGAACTGATGTAATTCAGCCTCTGCATCATCTTGTTTCTGATGATTCAATAAATTAGGCATGATGGTTTCATTGTACTGGATATCTTTGCACATCATAATTGTAATGGGCTCACATTTTCGAGAAGACTTTGAAGCTGAATACAAATCAGTTTTATTAGGAGAACCAAATGTAGCGGCACTATCATCAGAATTATCACTTTTTGAGAATTCATTCTTTGTGATTTTTTTACTCGTTTCTGTTCTATTTTCATCAACGCAAAGGCCTGAATTTGGGAACCTCATGCAATCAAGGTTTTCTGGCCATGTGAAACCAAATTTATTCGTTAGAACCTCACAGCCAGTTTTGGCCTTCAAGCACAAATTTCGACAAGGAGGAATGGGATTTTCCATATCAGTACAAACAGGAGCATAAACAGTGCACAGAAAAAATTTAAAATAAGGACTGCACTGCACTTTGACAAGAGGCATAAATTGGAGTAATTCAGTCTCTGCATCTTCCTGTTTCTGATGACCTAATAAATTAGGCATAATTGTTTCATTGTACTGCAAGTCTTTGCACATGTGAATTGTTATGGGCTCACATTTTCCAAAGTACTCTGTATCTGGACGAAAATAAGACAATCTGCGGCTTGGGTTGTAATTGTTTTCCTGTTTTAGACTTTTGAACCCATTTGTTAGAATGGCCTGGACTAGTAGAAACAGCGTCCACGTAAAAACAAGAAAGTTGTTGTTCAAAAACATAATATGGATCGAGCTAAAATAAAATTGACTTACTGTTATTTTAAAACACAATAGTTTATTAAAACAGTAAGAAAGTAAGTTGAATATTTGTTATATTCTTTATTTTCAAACCGTCAAACCTTTTAGGATGAGTATGGTATAGCAGTTATTATTATATATATAGAAATCTCGTGTTATAGTGTTTGAAATTGAACTCCTCCGAAACGGCTGAACCGATTTTTATTAATTTTTTTGTGTATATTTGGTAAGTCTGAGGATAGATCCTAGGTTATTTAGATAATTTTTTTGAAAAGTTATTTTGGAAAAAACAAAGGAAAGCAGACAGACAAGCAGGAATACAAACAAACGAACACTCATATAAATATAAATATATATATATATATATAGACATATATATATATATATATATATATATATATATATATATATATATATATATATATATATATATATATATATATATATATATATATATATATATATATATATATATATATATATATATATATCATTATACAAGCTGACTATAAACTATAATAAAAAAATGTTTTGGGAACAGGAAAACAAAAGCGACCGGTATGTAGCGGGAGCGCATGCGGCGGGAAGGAAAAAGGAGCGAAAGGAAAACGATAGAAAACCCTAAAAAAACCCGGGAACGGGAAAGCAGCCGGCAGGTAGCGGGAGAGCAACTAGGAGCGGGAAACCGACGGTGAGCGGGAAAACAACCGGGACATTTTAGGATGAGTATGGTATAACAGTTATCTATATATATTGATATATAAATATATATGTATATATATATATATATATATATATATATATATATATATATATATATATATATATATATATATATATATATATATATATATATATATATTAGGGTGTCCCAGAAATGCACGGAAAATTTTTTTTTTTAAATAGTTGATGTCTCACCCTCTGAAAAGTGTCTCTTGGGTACAATAATTAAATTGGTTAAATTACAGCTCATTTGAACAAGTTTGAAAGGTCCCCCAAGGGCTTTTAAAATTTTACTATCGAGTTAATTCAAAATCCATATCAATAATCTTAAACAATATGCACAAAATGAGTGAAATAAAGCTAGAAATGCAAACTAGTTTAATTATCTCAGTGCTGACATTAATTAGAGTTTAAAATATTATTACCAATTACCTATAGACTGTTAATCTTTATCAGAGAATGCAAAAAATGTATATTTTTGATCAGTCAACTCACTATTTTAAACAAAAGTTTAGAAACAAATTTTACTTTTACTTATTATTATTTGCTGCAGTGCTATTGTCACATCACCAAGTGGCCATTTGTTTTCTTTTATTTTTGCTCATGTTTTATTGTATATAAATTGGTGAAAAAAACAAGAAATACAGCAGCAATTTGTAAGTTTGTTAATTATTGTACTAATAATATAACAATTATGTAATCATTTTTTAATTGTGTTCTCCAAATATTTTTAAAATATATTAAAATATTTAAATACAATATTAAACTATTTATACTTAATAACACTTATACTGTCATTAGTGCTTGTATTATTTTTTGGGTATGGCTAAATCTACAGTAAGCAGAAGCAATAACAACATATGGCTTATCGGCTTTCCAAAAGAAACCATCTCAGGTGCTGGCCTCCCTTCAGGCCAAGATGTCATGAAAAATTTTGTATTCTATCACCGTGTACAGAAGCTAAACATTAATAAAGCTGCACAACAAGTGCACGAGCAACTGCTCCCATTTTGGGTAAAATCAAGACTGCCAGTACGACAAAAACATCATATAATACAGAAAATTAAAGATCTGTATGCTGACCAAGTTCGTTTGATGAAGCATCGTAAGAGAAATAACTCTACTGATCAAATGAACCAAAAAGAATACACAAATAAGTTGAGTCAACTTTTTGACATCAGCCATGCCAACTCTGAACAGTTGATAAAAACTGATAAAGACAGACAGTTTTTGAAAGTACAACAACCATCAAGAACGAGATCGATTGGGTCTGTGGACAAAAAACACGGTTATAGAAAAACGAGTTGCTAAACGTCAAAAACAATTTATCAGGGATGTCGATAATGCAGCAAAAGATGCTGTATCAAAAATTGTTTACCGTGGACGGAGTGGGTTATCATCAACAGCAGAGTCAGCTGCAGACCAACAACTGGACAGTGCAACACATTCAACAACATCATCCGTTTGCCAAGATTCTGATGAAGATGATAAATCTAATGAAGAATTTCTTGTACAATCAGCACGCTCAAGTAAAACAATTTCTACAACACAACGCAGACATCGCAGAGACATTATATCTCCCAAAGTTGCAGCTGTGCAGGATAGGACAAATACCAGCATTAGAAAGTCAACTATGATTCTTGCATCGGCATTCAACGAAGCTGGTGTTCCGATATCAGAAACAATATATGTCAGCGCCGTCGTCAACAAGCTGCAGCTCTTATAAAAGAAAATTATATTTCCTCAAAATCCATTGTTCATTGGGATGGTAAACTTTTGACCGATGTTACTGGTGAGGTCAACGTGGATTGGTTACCTGTCCTGCTCTCATCACTTGTCGATGGCACTACAAAACTTCTTGGAGTTCCAAAGTTAGCATCTGGATCAGGACGAGCAGCTGCTGATGCAGTTCATGAACATATAAAATCTTGGAAGTGTGAATCAATGGTTATTGGCATGTGCTTTGACACGACAGCTTCCAATACTGGAAAACTCAATGGAGCTTGCACTCTTCTAGAAAAAGCCATGGGACGTAACTTATTATGGATGGCTTGCCGTCATCATATGTTTGAAATGTATAATCGTGAACTGCTAGCTAAAATTTGAATTATTTGCATAATCTACATAAATGCTTATTAATTAATATTCAAGCGAACTGAAATTCAATAAAATCTTGTTTTTTAATCATTTTTGACCTAATTTTTGAAATTGAAAAATTAAAGGCATTGCAGATTTATATATTTTTTCAGAATTATATATTTTGTTTCATTTGTAGAAGCAAATCATAAAACATTTATAATCATATCATATAACACTGTATCAAAGTTGGTCGCGAACGATCAAACACCAAAATCGGAAACTTCCGACCCCTTGGGGGACCTCTAAACATTGTATATATATATATATATATATATATATATATATATATATATATATATATATATATCATTATAAAAGCTGACAATAAACTATTAAAAAGAAATATTTCGGGAACGGGAAAACAAAAGCGACCAGTAGGTAGCGGGAGCGCAAGCGGGGAAGGAAGAAGGAGCGAAAAAAACAATAGAAAAACCTCTAAAAACCCCGGGAACGGGAAAGCGACGGGTAGGTAGCGGGAGAGCAACTGGGAGCGGAAAAGCGACCAAGAGCGGGTAAACGAACGAAAGCGGGAAAGCAGCCGGGAGCAGGAAATCAACCGGAAGCGGAAAAGCGACCGGGAGCGGGAAAGCGACCGGTAGCGATAGAGCAAGCGGGGAAGGAAAGAAAAGCGAAAGAAAAACGATAGAAAACCCTCTAAAAACCCCGGGCGCGGGAAAGCAAGCGAGAGAGCAAACGGGGACGGGAGAGCAATCGGAAACGGGAAAGCAAGCAAAAACGGGATACCAAACAAACATGAGACAGCAAACAAAAACGGGAAAGTACACGGGAACGGGAGAGCAAGCGGGAACGGGAGAGCAAGCGGGAACGGGAGTGCAAGCGGGAACGAGAAAGCAAACGGAAACGGGAAAGCAAGTGGGAACGGAGAGCAAGCGGGAACGGAGAGCAAGCGGGAGCGGGAGAGCAAGCGGGAACGGGAGTGCAAGCGGAAACCGAGAGGAAGCGGGAACGGAGAGCAAATGGAACGGGAAAACAGGAGAGTAAAATGGGACAGGAGAGCTAGCGGGAACGAGACAAGCACAAAGATGTTTTCTTCAGTTTGACTGGACATCGAATAGACACCGATTGGCCTAGGATATCCATTCTTCTACAGCTTCAGACATTGGAAAGTAGGCACACTGGAAAATTAATTTAAAATCATCTACAATCCATGATTGCAGATTGGAATATCAATGGACGATGAAAAGCGTTTTAGTCAGAGACAATGACACCAATATGAAACTAGCAACTCGTCTTGCAGAATTAAACGACATGAGATGCTACATTCACACGATTCAACTAGTGGTACATCAAGCATGTACATCTGTCTAAAAGCAAGCTATAATTAAAATTTAAGTGTAATAAGATGAAAATTAAAATTTTAAAGCCAGAGGTCCATTCAGCACTAGTTTCTCCTATATTTTATTACAGACTTTTACTTAACTTGACTTCTCTGTCTGTCTGTCTGTCTGTCGTTAAATTTTGCAATCGATTTTAAACTAACTTCCTGATGAGCTAGATACTTAAAAAGTTAAACATACCTCCGAACTGATTAACAATGCAATCTATCAAATTTTCGGATCGATTGGACAAAATTTAATAAAATAATCATTTGTGACATTTTCGTCGAACTATTTTTTGTCTATGCTAATATGCTCGTTGTTTATGTAACAGAATGTGGCCTACACAATCGATTATATAAAAGTGTTTTTAAAAAAATTTGTTTTTTGATTCACTTGTTTTATATACGCTTAAACTCGCACTCGGCGCTCGGACTCGGTGAAAAATGACCCCAAAAACTCAGTGCTCGGCATCGGCGCCAAGTTTGTTGTTCGGTCTGTCCCTACAATATGCATTCAAAATTTATATATATATATATATATATATATATATATATATATGTATATATATATATATATATATATATATATATATATATATATATATATATATATATATATAAGTAAAACAAAAATGCCATGGTGTTTACGACAGGAATCATAAACTAATGTAATCACAAAAACTATAACAGTTAGACTATTGGAGTACACCATCAATTTCTGCGCTTTCGCCGTGTAATATTAGAAGAGACCAGAATTTCCTCAGACACATGACAATGAGATTCGTCAGGAACAGCCTCAACAGCCAACGTATCTGAGTCAGAGGACGAGTCAGAAGTATCAAGATAATATGCATTCACAGATTGGTGTAAATTTGTGCACTTTGCCAATGACAATTGATTACTTTTGGAAATGGGTAGAAGCCAAACCTATCGCATCAAAAACAGCCAGCCAAAACTTGCTACTCATTCTATAAACTAACTTGCCGACATTGTTTTGCCACTATTAAAATCAATGATTGAGATCGTGAGCTTTGCAAAAGGTCTACTGAATTACATTGATCAACAAGAACGAAACAAAGAATAACAAGTGCTTATCACCCACAGGCAAATAAAATTGTAAAAGATCAGAACATAACAATCTAAGAAAATTTTCTGAAAGTTCTATAAAACAATCAAAAAAAGTGGCCCAATAGCCTGCAAAGTATCTTGTTTGCCTTTCGTACAGCAAGAAAACGATCTATTTGACAAAAACATTTTAATATGATATACGGACGCAAAGCAGGTCTTCTAACAGAATATAATTTTCTTCCTGCTACTTTGTCAAACAAATTGGGTTTGTTTGATCTGCAAGCTAAAAATTTACGAGTCAATGAAAGTGAATTTTGAAAGCATCTTAATCTTTTCATAAAAACGCAAAGCGTTATTCATGAGGAAGCAGTGAAAACATTACCAGAGCAAACAGAAGACAGAATAAAACAAGTGAAGCAAAAACAAAGTTTTTTTAAAACACATTTTTATATTTTTACTACATAAACAACAAACATATTAGCATAGACAATAAATAGTTTGACGAAAATATCACAAATGTTTATTTAATTAAATTTTGTCCAATCAATCCGAAAATTTGATAGAATGCATTGTTAATCAGTTCGGAGGTATGTTTACATTTTTAAGTCTCTAACTCATCGGGAAGTTAATTTAAAATCGATTGCAAATTTTGACTACAGATCGACAGACAGAGAAGTCAAGTTAAGTAAAAGTGTGTAAAAATTCAGTTTGAAAAAATATCAAAGTGGGAGATATGGTTTTTGTATACAATCTGTGTATAGCCGACAGAAAAAGTGGCAAAGGCTACCGAACATATGTTGACCCGCACATAATTGATGGCATTACGAAAAACGACAATTACAGGTTCAAAAGTAGTTTTGGAAAATTTTTACAAACCAGTCAACATGGATGTAATTTAAAGCAATACTACGAAAGATCACCAACAAATCTGAGTTTATTGGTGAAATATCTAGTGAAATAGATATCGAAATCAAATTTCCTGGGAAAACTGTACCAAACAACAAATGCATTTCATCCACAACTCTGCAATGGAGACCTAAGAATTGTATAAAAAATTGCATTTGCCAGTTGTAAAGAAAAATAGTGAGAAACGCAGTAAAACGTCAAAAATGATGTTATAACTGTCCAGGAAATTGTAGGAGACGAAAACTGCCTGTTTCGGGCAATTAGCTACGGAGTAACCTTTTAAGAAAAACATTATCCATTTTCTAGAAGTGCAGCTGATAGTGTTTTAAACGATAAGAAATACAAGGTATTTTAGAGTTTATTGTGCCTGCAGGTATCTCAGACTTAATACTGTTAAGTTTTGCTAGAGCCCATCTTACCTAGTATTCCCAATACTGTGCTCTAGAGTCCAATGTACCGCAGGTATATCGGACTCTATAGTAAAAAAAATATACTAGAGTCCATCGTACCTACTACCCTCGGGTTTGGGGATTTTGTAGTCTAGAGTCCATGATAACTTCAGGCACGTTAAACTCTAGAGTTCATCCTGCTTCCTACACCGGTCCGTTTTTACAGGCCTAAAATTCCTATACTTGGCCAACAAAATTTGGCCCGGCTCGGCTTGACTTTAAGGTGCGTACACACTAACTGGTTTTTTTGAGTTGAATTGAGTTAGAAAATTTACTTTTTAGAAGATGGGTTGAGTTGGGCTGGGTTGAGTAAGTGGTAGGTTGGATTGGGTCGCCAAAAATAGACCCATCTTCACCTATGCGGTGATGGTTCAACTTGACTAGCATTGTCTTCAATTGTAGGTTTGACACCAGTCTTTTCTACAAATTTATCCAAACCATCTTTCAAAACTTCAAGAGTTGCAATATTGTTCGCTAACCTTATTTTTGCTTCAGAAAAATGAACATTTTCATCTGATTCTGTAGCATATTATTTGAAGGCTTCAGGGTAGATAATATTTTAACAATTATAGAACCAACAGCATTAAGCTCATCGTGAGAAATTTTAGTTTTTAAGCCTGTTGCTTCAATTGATAAATACGAAGTAGCTTTTGGTAAATTTGCTATAATTTTTTATGCTTCGAGTATGGAAGCTGTATTAATTAACACAACGGAAGCTGAATCTAGCTGAATTGACTATCTTTGTTCCAAAAGTCGCTTCCCGGTAGTGCCCTTATAAACACTTTAAAACAGTTGCCTTCTCAAAAGAGCAAACAAACCAATCATCCAATCAGAGCGTGAGTTTTATCAACCAGTTCTGGAGAGAAATAGAACATACATCGGCCTGTGAAGACTGGCAACAGAATCTGGAAGGTGCAAAAATTAACATAATTTCTTAATGCGCTTTTCGTGACGCACACTCCAGATTCTGGAGCCGAACGACTGGTACCAGTGAAAACTGGTCAGTATGCACTAAAAAGAACAAATATTTGTTTGTGTTATTCGATTGTATTTTTTAAATAGTTTGACAATATATAAAAGTGTGGACGTTCATTTTTTACAAACTCTTTCAGTCATTGAAACATCTACATACATAATTTCCTATGTCGGTATATATATATATATATATATATATATATATATATATATATATATATATATATATATATATATGTATTATGTATGTATGTATGTATGTATGTATGTATGTATGTATGTATGTATGTATGTATGTATGTATTCATGTATTATCGCTGATTTTACGATCAGTTTCTCATTGATAGACGTTAAAAGATTTAGAACAATTATTAGAGACTTTTTTATTATTATATTAGAAGGTATAAAACAGACTTATCCAAGCTTTATTTATTATCATCCAATAAACTACAAAATTATTCTATTGAGTCCGGTATACGATTTGACGATATTACAACATTGGTGATCAGAAGCGGGATTTAAAATAAAATGGTTTTGCGGTTACTTGAAAAACTTTTCGGGGATGATTTGAAGCGGGAACTGAAGAAACGAAAGCTCAATGATAAGGGAAAAAGTCTGATCTCGTGGACCGCCTCCGGATGTTATTGGAGGACAATGGGTTTGATCCAGATTAGTACGAGTTTGATGCTGAGAATGATTTGACGGAGGCTCTGAACAAGTTAATAGAAGAAAACAGGGCGGCGCCGGAAGATTACAGAGCAGTCATGAACATGATGAGAAAGGAAAACCATGCGGCACAGCAGGGAATGGAGAAATCGATTCTTGGCGGTCAAGTCAATCCTGAAAACAAAATAACAGAGGCCGGTGTAACGTTCCAGTCAGAAAACAACAGTAACGAGAATGAAAATGGGAGTGTTTCTGACATTGGTTTGCCTGAGTGTGGTTTGAACGATACGACTGTTGAGAGTTTGGTCGCAGGGACGGTTGCGACAGTGGTGGACACGGTTCTGGACCAGCGTGCTGCTGGTGAAAAAAATGTTGTGGGTTGCTGCGGCGGAACCCACTTCGAACTGGAGTCTACCAGCTGTGTCTCAGAGCATGTGACAGATGACGGCGTACAGACTGCACAGGTTAGGTGGGTCATAAGGAGGGCAGTGAAAAGAGATGTGGTCCAGTTTTGTGGTGGGGCGCCGCTAGAGTTGCAGGGACGTAAATTCAGCATTTTCCAGGGGGGGGCAAAATTTTCCCGCCATTATATAGCTTACTGACAGGGTTACCCGGTGTTGTCCGGGTTTTTTGTGCTTAGTTTTTTTTCGTTTTTGCCAACGAAACGTCAAAGAAATAACAGATTTTTTTTTAATTTTTCAAAATTTTCTTATCAATGAAGTTACCTGCATGCCAAATGTTGTTAAAATTGCTCCTGCGGCTTGGATGTGATAAACGAATCCTCTCACACACACATTACTTTTTACATTTATATAAATACGTAGGTACAAGCAGAGAGGGATGGGGAAATGCATCCCCCATCAGAGTATCAATTGAAATTTTTCTGGGTATAATACCTTGTTTTTAGAAGACGACCGTAGCTTTTTTGGGAGGAGAAATTAAGTCTTTGAAAAAAAATTTGAAAAATACTTACGACTACCCCTTACCGGTTATCAGCTTTTTGAAAGATTCCAATACGCATTGCATCATCACTAGCTTAAGTAAAGTTAAAATTAAATAAATATATAGTAAACTCTAGGTAAAAAAATTCAAATTTTGAAAATCAGGGGGGGGCAAATGCCCCCCCCTGCCCCCCCCAATTTACGTCCCTGTAGAGTTGGCCCTGTGGCTGTTGTTGCCAGACTCTGACAGTTTTTGAGGAGGTCGTCGGATCCGTCGGAGAGGTCTTGAAAGATTGCTTGATCGAGGTTGCCAGAGATTCCCTTTATCGTCTGTTCCGGGACATTGAGGTGGGGTTGGACTTTGAGAAAATTAATTTTAAAATAAATGGAGCGGAGCTCCAAGCGATGTCTGCTGATCGGAGCGCTTTTGTGAGTGATGCTACCCCGGATGAATCGGCTGAAAAGGTTGGTGCCCTGGATGTTGCTGAACAACATGAAAGTGCTTCTACGGATGCTAGTGCCTCAGCTCAAGTGAGTTTGGTTAATGATTTTGTGTTTTGGTGGTGGCTCGCAGGAATCGAGCTAAAGCTTAGGACGGTCAAACAGTTTTGCATCGACGACAACGTTGCGTTTGGGGGCCGGAGGAGCAGTGGAAGGTCGAAACCTGACCGTGGCGTGCAGTTGCGGATTCGGTTGCGTGGAGCCGTCAGTGGCCTGGTAAGGGCTCACAATAGTCGACAGTCGTGTGCGAGGAGATTGGAATGTAGCGATTTGACGAGGTGTTCATATACACAACGCCGAATCGGAAGATCACACAGGCTCCAGCAAGACTGGAGGAAACTGCGTCAAACAGTCAAGAGACTTGACCATGTTGTTTGCGAATTGCGGACAAGGCCACGAGTGAAGATGAAGGTATTTTGTGTTCGTGGCTGAGTCGCATTTCTCAAAAGCGATTATGCTGTTCGGGACAAACAGAATTAAGAAGGGGGTAATCATGTAATATCGCTGATTTTACGATCAGTTTCCCATTGATAGACGTTAAAGGATTTAGAACAATTAGAGACATTTTTATTATTATATCTATATATATAAAAGGCAAACGGCAAAGGTTTGTTATTTATGCATTGCTACACCATTCATCCGATCGTAATGCAATCGGACACAAAATGAGCGGAGGGGAGCCAAAAAGCCTTTCCAGGCAAAAAGTGCCTATGTACGACCATCAAAGGTAATTGCGTAATAAAATTCAAATTTAGTTTACGTAACAACGTTTGAAGGCTTCAAGCAACTTTTAGCAAGTTTTAGCAAATCTATTTTACGTTTTGAAGGCAAAAAAAAGTTAGGAAAGAAAGTAAAAGAGAAAATGAGCGGGAACGGGAGAAATAGCGTGAGCGGGAACGGGAAAGCGACCGGAAACTGGAAAGCGACCGGAAACTGGAAAGCGACCGGGAGCGGGAAAGCGACCGTGAGCGGGAAAGCAACCAGGAGCGGGAAATCGACCGGGAGCGAAAAAGCGACCGGAAGTGGAAAAGCGACCGGGAGCAGGAAAGTGACCGGGAGCGGGAAAGCGACCGAGAGCGGGAAAGCGACCGGGGGCGGGAAAGCGACCGGGAGCGGGAAAGCGACCGGGAGCGGGAAAGCGACCGGGGGCGGGAAAGCGACCGGGAGCGGGAAAGCCACCGGGAGCGGGAAAGCGACCGGGAACGGGAGAACGAGCGGGAGCGGGGAAAGAAACGGGAACGAGAGACAAACATTAAAAAACCTCTAAAAACCCCGGGCAACGCCGAGTACCCCCGCTAGTTAGAAGGTATAAAACAGACTTATCCAAGCTTCATTTATTATTATCCAATAAACTACAACAGTATGTTAGCAATTTCGCATAACGTGGCGGCCAGCAGTAGATAAAATTAGTGCGCGCAGGCGTGTAATAAAAGTTCTTACGCAATTTTACACCGTCATTCCTAAAGATAAAAAAAGTGGTGCTGTAATCGCAAAATAATATCTATATACCAAAAACTAGCGGAGATACACGGCGTTGCCCGGGGTTTTTAGAGGTTTTTCTAATGTTTGTCTCTTTCTCTCCCGTTTCCTTTCCCACTTGCGTTCCCACTCCTGCTCGCTTTCCCGTTTTCGGTCGCTTTCCCGCTGTCGGTCGCTTTCCCGCTGCCGGTCGCTTTCCCGCTCCCGGTCGCTTTCCCGCTCCCGGTCGCTTTCCCGCTCCCGGTCGCTTTCCCGCTCCCGGTCGCTTTCCCGCTCCCGGTCGCTTTCCCGCTCCCGGTCGCTTTCCCGCTCCCGGTCGTTTGCCGTTCCCGGTCGCTGTCCCGTTCCCGCTCACGTTTGCTCTGCCATTCCCGCTCACGCTTGCTTTTCCGTTCCCGCTCGCTGTCCGTTCCGGGTCGCTTTCCCGTTTCTATAATAGACAAACTAACCCACAAACATTCATATATATATATATATATAGTCTTAGCAAATCTATTTTACGTTTTATAGGCTAAACGAAGTTATGAAAGAATGGAAAAGAGAAAATGAGCGTGAACGGGAACGGGAACGGTAGAGCAGCCGTGACCGGGAATGGGAGAGCAAGCGTGATCGGGAACGGGAGAGCAAGCGTGAGCGGGAACGGGAAAGTGACCGGGAACGGGAAAGCGACCGGGAACGGGAAAGCGACTGGAAGCGGGAGAGCAAGCTTGGAAAGAAACGCGAGCCAGAGAAAAAATCGATAACAAAACTTCTGAGCGGGAAAGCGACCGGGAGCTGGAAAACGACCGGAAAAGCGACAGGGAACGCGACGAAAACGGGAAAGTGGAGAAGGAAACGGGAGCGAGAGAGACAAACATTAGAAAAACCTCTAAAAACCCCGGGCAACGCCGGGTAACCCCGCTAGTATATATATATATATATGTGTAGATATGAATATATATATATATGTAGATATGTATGTATATATATATATATATATATATATATATATATATATATATATATATATATATATATATATATATATATATATATATATATATATATAGTTCCCGC
>OZ022239.1:14232065-14234565 GCA_963978895.1 Erpobdella octoculata
CTGGGTATAATACCTTGTTTTTAGAAGACGACCGTAGCTTTTTTGGGAGGAGAAATTAAGTCTTTGAAAAAAAATTTGAAAAATACTTACGACTACCCCTTACCGGTTATCAGCTTTTTGAAAGATTCCAATACGCATTGCATCATCACTAGCTTAAGTAAAGTTAAAATTAAATAAATATATAGTAAACTCTAGGTAAAAAAATTCAAATTTTGAAAATCAGGGGGGGGCAAATGCCCCCCCCTGCCCCCCCAATTTACGTCCCTGTAGAGTTGGCCCTGTGGCTGTTGTTGCCAGACTCTGACAGTTTTTGAGGAGGTCGTCGGATCCGTCGGAGAGGTCTTGAAAGATTGCTTGATCGAGGTTGCCAGAGATTCCCTTTATCGTCTGTTCCGGGACATTGAGGTGGGGTTGGACTTTGAGAAAATTAATTTTAAAATAAATGGAGCGGAGCTCCAAGCGATGTCTGCTGATCGGAGCGCTTTTGTGAGTGATGCTACCCCGGATGAATCGGCTGAAAAGGTTGGTGCCCTGGATGTTGCTGAACAACATGAAAGTGCTTCTACGGATGCTAGTGCCTCAGCTCAAGTGAGTTTGGTTAATGATTTTGTGTTTTGGTGGTGGCTCGCAGGAATCGAGCTAAAGCTTAGGACGGTCAAACAGTTTTGCATCGACGACAACGTTGCGTTTGGGGGCCGGAGGAGCAGTGGAAGGTCGAAACCTGACCGTGGCGTGCAGTTGCGGATTCGGTTGCGTGGAGCCGTCAGTGGCCTGGTAAGGGCTCACAATAGTCGACAGTCGTGTGCGAGGAGATTGGAATGTAGCGATTTGACGAGGTGTTCATATACACAACGCCGAATCGGAAGATCACACAGGCTCCAGCAAGACTGGAGGAAACTGCGTCAAACAGTCAAGAGACTTGACCATGTTGTTTGCGAATTGCGGACAAGGCCACGAGTGAAGATGAAGGTATTTTGTGTTCGTGGCTGAGTCGCATTTCTCAAAAGCGATTATGCTGTTCGGGACAAACAGAATTAAGAAGGGGGTAATCATGTAATATCGCTGATTTTACGATCAGTTTCCCATTGATAGACGTTAAAGGATTTAGAACAATTAGAGACATTTTTATTATTATATCTATATATATAAAAGGCAAACGGCAAAGGTTTGTTATTTATGCATTGCTACACCATTCATCCGATCGTAATGCAATCGGACACAAAATGAGCGGAGGGGAGCCAAAAAGCCTTTCCAGGCAAAAAGTGCCTATGTACGACCATCAAAGGTAATTGCGTAATAAAATTCAAATTTAGTTTACGTAACAACGTTTGAAGGCTTCAAGCAACTTTTAGCAAGTTTTAGCAAATCTATTTTACGTTTTGAAGGCAAAAAAAAGTTAGGAAAGAAAGTAAAAGAGAAAATGAGCGGGAACGGGAGAAATAGCGTGAGCGGGAACGGGAAAGCGACCGGAAACTGGAAAGCGACCGGAAACTGGAAAGCGACCGGGAGCGGGAAAGCGACCGTGAGCGGGAAAGCAACCAGGAGCGGGAAATCGACCGGGAGCGAAAAAGCGACCGGAAGTGGAAAAGCGACCGGGAGCGGGAAAGCGACCGGGAGCAGGAAAGTGACCGGGAGCGGGAAAGCGACCGAGAGCGGGAAAGCGACCGGGGGCGGGAAAGCGACCGGGAGCGGGAAAGCGACCGGGAGCGGGAAAGCGACCGGGGGCGGGAAAGCGACCGGGAGCGGGAAAGCCACCGGGAGCGGGAAAGCGACCGGGAACGGGAGAACGAGCGGGAGCGGGGAAAGAAACGGGAACGAGAGACAAACATTAAAAAACCTCTAAAAACCCCGGGCAACGCCGAGTACCCCCGCTAGTTAGAAGGTATAAAACAGACTTATCCAAGCTTCATTTATTATTATCCAATAAACTACAACAGTATGTTAGCAATTTCGCATAACGTGGCGGCCAGCAGTAGATAAAATTAGTGCGCGCAGGCGTGTAATAAAAGTTCTTACGCAATTTTACACCGTCATTCCTAAAGATAAAAAAAGTGGTGCTGTAATCGCAAAATAATATCTATATACCAAAAACTAGCGGAGATACACGGCGTTGCCCGGGGTTTTTAGAGGTTTTTCTAATGTTTGTCTCTTTCTCTCCCGTTTCCTTTCCCACTTGCGTTCCCACTCCTGCTCGCTTTCCCGTTTTCGGTCGCTTTCCCGCTGTCGGTCGCTTTCCCGCTGCCGGTCGCTTTCCCGCTCCCGGTCGCTTTCCCGCTCCCGGTCGCTTTCCCGCTCCCGGTCGCTTTCCCGCTCCCGGTCGCTTTCCCGCTCCCGGTCGCTTTCCCGCTCCCGGTCGCTTTCCCGCTCCCGGTCGTTTGCCGTTCCCGGTCGCTGTCCCGTTCCCGCTCACGTTTGCTCTGCCATTCCCGCTCACGCTTGCTTTTCCGTTCCCGCTCGCTGTCCGTTCCGGGTCGCTTTCCCGTTTCTATAATAGACAAAC
>OZ022239.1:14239565-14502237 GCA_963978895.1 Erpobdella octoculata
ACATAAATAAATGGGTACTCAGGATAAGAGGGAAGCCAGGGAATTTCCATGTCTTGTCCTACATGAAAAAAATTTATAAGGCCGCCCTGTTCAAGATCCAGTAATGTTGCTGCTACAAGTTTTCTAAAAAAGGATGGATGCTGTTTAGCACTTACGAATGCTAGAAGTCTCCTCAACAAGATTGTGGAACTTGAGTATTTTTTGGATGAATCTAAAGTTGATATTTTTTCTGTTACTGAAACATGGTTGTCTCCTGAGGACCCTGACAGTCTATTTTTACCCATGGGCTACTCTGAAAACCGTTGGGACAGACCATCTAGAGGCGGCGGGGTTGCCTTTATTATTAAGAATGAAATCCCATTCAAACCTATAGCTATTCCTGCAAAATTCCAATCTATTGAAATCACATGTATTGATGTTTTGCTTCATAGTGGTCCATGTCGACTCATAACATATTATCGCAGAGGCGGTTTTGACAGCATGGCGGATCAATACGCCAAAGACAGCATTCAATGTATTAAACTCTTATCTTCTGTGAAATACCGTGTCTGTCTTATGGGTGACTTTAACTTGCCAGGTATTGATTGGGAGAATTATCTGGCACCTGAGAACACAATATATAATCATTTCCTGGAGCTATTTGACGATCTAGGTTACCATCAATTTGTTCATCTTCCTACCCGTAATGACAATATTCTGGATCTTATCCTGTCTGGCGATCCAATGCTAATTTCTACAATCGATGTGATATTTCCTCTTGCGTCTAGTGACCATAACATGATACTCTTCAAGCTCAACGACTATGTCCACCAGACAACAGACAATCACTCTGTCTCATACAATTTCAGTAAGGGAGATTACAAGTTACTCAATAATTATTTAAATGAAGTTCCTTGGGACCATCTTTTCCAATATTGTTTTTCCTCTGATGAATGCTGGCGAATGTTTAAATGCTACCTGTTTAAAGGAGTGAACAGATTTATTCCATTGAGACGTAAGTTCAGGGCTGCCACTAAAACTCGTGTGAAAATAACTCCTGGAGCACTGAGACAACTTTACCATAAAAAGTTGCAATGTTGGCGCTCCTGGAAATCTACCCAGACTGTGGAGGCAAGGGAAAAATATTCTTCGATAGCAAAAAAAATGCACCCAGTCCGCTTTAGCCTTTCAAATTAGTTATGAAAAGAGCCTTGTGGATAAAAATAATCTTGGATCATTTTACAAATACGTGAATCGAAGGCTGTTTCCACGCTCTAGAATCGGGCTTGTTTTAAGAACTGATGGGACCACCGCCTCTGACGAAGGCGAGATTTCTGACATTTTTAACGACTACTTCGCCAGTGTCTTCACGGTTGACGATGGAGAGAACCCTCAGTTAAATATGCGTACGGAAAGTCGTTTGAGTGCGGTCACTTTTACTCCAGAATTAGTTTCTAAAACTTTGAAAACCCTCAAAAATTCTGCTTCTGTAGGCCCCGACGGTATTCCTAATGTGCTGCTCAAAAATTGCTACTACACCCTAGCACTGCCACTATGTCATATCTTTGACCTGTCTTTGAAATCTCAGCGTTTGCCCCAGGAGTGGAAATCGAGTTTCGTCACGCCTATCCATAAAAAGGGTCCCACTAATCAACCAAAGAACTACAGACCTATTTCCATAACATCTTGTTGTTGTCGTGTGATGGAAAGAATAATTAATAAAGAACTTATTTCCTACCTTCTCACTAATCATCTTATTAGTGAACAACAACACGGATTTTTACCCTTGAGGTCAACTTGTACAAATCTGTTGGAAAGTGTATACGATTGGTCCATTGCGATACAGGAGAAGAAACACACGGATATTATCTACTTTGACTTTCAAAAAGCATTCGACTCCGTCTCGCACTCAAAGCTCGCAATAAAACTTCGTGCCTACGGTATTAACGGCAATCTCAGTGCATGGCTAGTTGACTTTCTATCCAATCGTACTCAATATGTACGAGTTCACGAAACACTTTCAAATCAATCCAACGTTACAAGCGGCGTTCCCCAAGGTAGTGTCCTTGGGCCTACTTTGTTTCTTATTTACATTAATGATGTCTTTGAAAATATTACTAACAAAACGATCTCGATTAAGCTTTTCGCTGACGACATCAAATTCTATTCCAGTTCTGGTTCGTCTACATGTGATCTACAGATGGCTATTGACGAGCTGATGTCGTGGAGCAAGACATGGCAGCTCAACTTAGCTCTTGAAAAATGTGTACTATGTACGATTTGTCGCAGCAAGAACAGTCGAAGGCAAATCTTCAAATATTTTGTAAATAAACATGAGCTTGAGAATGTTGCTCAAATGAGGGATCTGGGGATAACTATTGATGAAGGTCTTACTTTCAAGAACCACATAAATGTTATTACACACACTGCCGCAATCAGATCACGACTTATCCACAGGTCTTTTACTTCAGGAAACCATCAGACACTGGCAAAAGCTTTTTGCACGTACATTCGGCCACTCCTCGAATACTGCTCCTCTGTATGGAGTCCTCACCATAGATTTCTGATAAACAAGTTAGAAAAAATTCAAAGACGATTCACCAAGAATATTCCCTCTCTTCGTCAGGCACCTTACCCCGCCCGCCTTAAGATGCTCGGTTTGCAGTCTCTCGAGTACCGAAGGCTTGTGTTAGATCTCAGCTTATGTTACAAGATATTGCATGGAAATGTATGCACCAATCTGGTGCATCATTTTCACCCCACCAACTACCCAGCTACCAGGGGTCACAGTTACAGACTTCGAACAAATGTGTTTTCAGTAGATACTACCAAGTACTTTTTTTCTAATCGTGTTGTGAATGTTTGGAATTCATTGCCGGACCAGATTGTTTCTTCTCCTACTTTCTCGGAATTTAAACATCTTATTGCTCAAATGGATTTATCTCTACTTTTGTCTGATATACGTTGAATGAGTCGCCATCTTACTGTCGATGTTTTTCTCTAATATTAATAATTATTATTTTCTTCTCATTAGAGTGTTACTTATTTTGTCATTCTGACTGTAAATGTTATTGTACATATTTTTTTTCGGGATGGAGTTAGCGATTCATTGAATCCTTCCACTCGTTTGTGAAAAATAAATAAAAATAAAATAAAAATAAAAAATATTTTCTAAAGGGTTAGGGTAAGGTGTTTAATTTTAGACTTGTTTTACTTTTTTACCGATTGCAACCCCGACGAACCATCGGGGCAATAGCAGCGACCTTTACAAAACTCTACCGAAGTACCGAGAGCAGCGACCAGCTCTTATTTACTAATATTTACTACATTTAATTGCTCTCAAAACAAAGATTACGCACCAGCGCCCCAACGGAATATATATATATATATATATATATAAACTTTAAAGTAATTCATTTTTGATTATCCATGTAAATATTATCAATTGCAAATACGCATGTCAAATTATAACTCAATTTGATAACGGGAAGTAAATGAAAAATATGTAACAATATTTACCGGTAGCACAATCCACGACGAAGTTAAGTTAAAGTTTATAAAAAGTATATAAGCATAATATAAACTGTCATTTAATAAGCATCACATTCATCACTAAGAAGCTGACAGTCTGACGGTATGTTTTGTTTAAAAAGAACATTCAGAAAAGCATATTAGCCAACACTGGTAAGCTGTTGCAACTACGAAGCCGAAAAATGTTTTTATTAGCAGTCATTTTTAGTGCCGCTTACATAATAGACCAGCAGCCACTGTTAAATTAATTTTAAAACCAACATATGACACAAGCAACCTTGTTCCGGGAACTTTAAATCAGTCATACTTTGATTTGATTTTCATCAGGCCAAAATAGGCATGGTATAAAATAGTGATAGTGAATATATTATTTATCTAAATGAACATAGGGAATACCGAACAAAAAGGCATAAAGGCATAAGTTATGCATAACAAAAACAAAGTAGCAAGCAAGTGACGCGCAGTTAATCAGCACCACAGAGCTCTAGTCAAGGCGTAAAAGATTTTAGCAACTAGGCGTCGTAATTATTGTTTTGAACAAACAATAAACAAACATGGTTTGATTAACGAATGTGGCACTTTGCTGCTGTTAAAACCTCCGCACTTTAAAAAAAATACACTCTTGAATGTAAACATTCTGCTTCATTATACTTGTTTCAAAATGTTATTGTTTTAAAATACTGTAATTATGTACCACGTTCATAGTTGAACAATAAATTTTAACAGCAGTCTAGAAGTTTAGAGTCTATAGCAGGGTTGACCAGACTTTTTGTTCAGAGTGCCACATCAACAGTTAACAAACTTCGGCGGTCATCAGTGCAGCGGCGGATCCAGGAACTTCGAAAGAGGGGACCCGATTTTTTTATTAAAGTTTTGATTACTGTCGTTACGCAACCCTTCGTAAGATATCTTGAACTTATTTTATTCAATAAAACCAAACAAAAAGAATTGAAATTAAACTTTTATTTACTCTCTTCCTTTTTTTCTTTTTCTTCTTTTTCTTTTTTTCTTTTTTTATTTTTCTTCTCTCACTTTCTTTCTGTAATTTTCTCTCCGAAGCAATGTCAACAAGACACCTCTTTTTCTATCGTACTGCGGAATTAGGTCATCAGATAATTCAAAGCTGAGAATGACTTTTAGGCTGTAATATTAAATATTAGGGTCGTCTCATTCAGACGGAAAAAAGTTATCTCTTATCACAGTCAAAAAGTATTATTTTTTTCAAAGAGAATGGCTATTTTTTGTCCCTTGGTAGACTTTTTTCTGGGAGTGACTAAACGAGTCTTCCATGTGTTAACCTCCAAACTGGAACTTTTCAAGCCAAACTCGAACTCGACTATTTCTATGATTTTGAGGGCGATACTTTTTCATGACTACAACATGGTTTCTAGGGGAGACTTAATTGAAACGTACAAAATATTGAACGGATTGGTTGACCTAGATCCGGAAACATTTTTTGAAAGATCAAAATATGAAGGTACCAAAGGACACAACTTTAAGCTGTGCAGGAAAAGAGAGGGTTCAATGAAGCAAAGATTCTTCAGTGCAAGAGTGACGAATGGGTGGAATAGATTAAAGAATGAAATCGTAAATGCTGCAACTCTTGACGAATTTAAAATTAAATTATCTAGATATGGTTCCTAAATGTATGATGGTGGATTTCACACACAATTAATTGTTCTGATTAACTGTAAATATACGTTATGTTATGTTATGTTATGTTACAAGAATAACAAACTGGTGACAAACCGATGATATACGCTCAGACAGACGACTGGTAAACATTTCTAAGATGGTCACGATACTACATTATTGCATGTGTTAAATCTTCCAAAAAAACTTGGCTGCAGTTTGCCACAGCACAGCCGCATTGCGATGGGTTGTTAATGCTTGCTTGTTGAGGCAATTGAGCTGGCTGAATGGTTTCTAGCACTTTTCAACAAAATAGTTCTGTGATGATAGAACGAGGGAATTAACAGTTTGAAACAAATACAGGTTGAACTAACTAATTGGTTGTTCATTTGAACATGAACTGATCCAGGACGTGATCCAATGTGGAGTTGACCACAGCCAGGTGCTCTGCACTAGGGCTGCGCGGGTATAACAAATCCATACCCGACCCATCAATTTTTGTTATTACCCGTATCCATCCCGACCTGTGGGTAAATAGGGTACCCGTGGAAACTTTATTTGCGAGTGTACCCGTTACCCGTAAACTATTTAACTTGATCATAGTACGCTGAAAACGTCCCCGTTTTAATCTGACAAAAAAACTTTGAGTTTTTTTCGCTGGCGGAGCCGTCTGCTCATTGATCTCAACCGGTGTATCAATCGTGGTTATAACAGCATAGAGAATAAATTCAAACAGTTTTATTTGTTTTTGATTGCAGGCTAGGGTGAGATAAAATGGCGGATATAGTACAGCCACAGCGCTAGGGAAGTACATCAACTTTGAGAGGCCTCGTTATCTTAGCAATAAGACATTGGCCAATGAGACCAAGCCCATTGTTTTGAGTGTGGCCATTGCAAAACAAAATTAATTTTGGCTTTAAAACAAACCTACCAGCCGGAGCTTTTCCGAGTTGGCCAAAACTTCGAGGGTCTGCAAAATGCCATCTTTGTTGTTTTGATAACTTGTACAGATTGGTTGTGATCCGTTCGTCATTGTTTAAGTAACTATTTGATTGTGTTGCCTCCATTGCAAATTGATCCATCCAGCTTTAAGTAAATCAGTGCTTGATTGTGTCGTTTTCATATTTTTTGCTACAACATTTCTGCAGAAACACACATACAATTGTTTGCATAAACTGAAAAAATTCTCACTTTGTGGAACTACAAGATGGAGCTGGTGATTGCAGCAGCGCACGTACTTAATTTTGCGGCTGAAAGTGCCCTGAAAATTTTTTTACGCCCGCTTTTCCGCCGTTCATCACAATGGCCTCGTTATAACACTGACTCATAATAGTCATAATGCGAGCAGGGTCCAGCTGCTAGGCTTGTTAGCAACAAACGTACCAGACATCTATACCGATTTACCTCACTCTCTTCAATAATTCAGATCATGTGCTCTTCTGCTTTTCTATCTTGCACATAGCAAACAACAATTGACATATCCTCAACATTGGAATGATCTTGATTTTCATCGCACTTGATCGTGAATCAATTGATATCGTAGTTCTTGCATTAGCTTTTATGTGACATTTCATAAGAATAGACGTAGTCTTATTAAGTCGTATGAAATTATGTAAACGGAACTGGACAGCAATATAAAAAACTGGGGAGCTTGATTTTGAATGAACTGTGAGGTCTGACCAAAACTGGAAAGGGCTACCCCTCTCCTGGCCCCATAGCTGGTTACGGCCCTGATGCGCTATATAAGTTCATTTTTATTAATTGAAGGCTGAATCAATTAATCTTATTAGATGGGGAATGCCTGCTTTATATTTGTAAAGTGTTAACGCGATTTTAAATTGCCAATAGAAATGTCTTCCGATTTGTTGTTGTTATAGTATAAGTATTATCGGGTAAAGTTGAGTTTGGTTGATTGGGATTGATTAGGTTAGGAACATTCATCTTTTGGTGGGTTGGTATCTGGAAGTCAGTTGATGGGTTTGGTTGCTGAAAATAAAACCATGAACATCTCTGATGCCTCTGAACTATCCAAATAATTATTATATAAATATATATATATATATATATATATATCATCCATGTCATGGTTTTACTGCCCAGCTTAAAGTTCGTGCCTTTCTTAATTGCCCTTTTCGAGATTTCTGGTCCCGCTGGGTACATGGATTCAAACTGTTATGAAAAACTGTAATCGTGTAAACACAATAAATAACAAAAACGTACCTAGGTATCTTTTGGTATAATGTGATAACAGTTTCGTAAACTAAATATTTCCACATTTTCAGTCAGAGTATTAATTGTACAAATGTCATGTAACTCAATAAAAGTTGGCAGCCTAAAGCTCTTCGGCTTTATGCACAGTACCAAAAACATCTTGTACAGCTTGCTTGACTTTGTAGTTCCACGTATCTTCGTAACGGTGATGAACAGGTGGCCTTGGTCTGTATGGTTTTGTCACTGGTTCACCTGGTTTCCACAAGTAAGCGCAACGGAATCCGAGATTTTCTGCAGTATACGTCGGGGTGAGTCCTTTTCTGAGAAATCAACGTTAAAATCTGGTTAAAATAATTTTCAATAGCAGTTTAAGTTATTCGTTGTTCATTTAATTTTTTTTGTAAACAATTGAACTCATGTAAACTTAAACGTCAAGATTATGTTGTCCGTTCACTACTTTTATCTCTTCGTTATTAACACTTATATCTACACCACCGTTGGGCAACTGGTCTGTCCCGGAAGTCTAAAACCCAGTATACAGTATACACTGATCAGTTTTTGCTGGTACCAGTCGTTTGTTTGTCACGAAAAACGCATTCAGAAATTATGTTAATTTATGTGCGTCCAGATTCTGTTGCCAGGTTTTGCCGGCTGATGCACGTTCTATTTCTTTCCAGTACTGGTTGAGAAAACTCAAGTTCTGATTGGATGATTGGTTTTTTTATTTTAAAAAAATAGAAATTACGACGGAGAGGACCGATGAGATAATGCTTCAATTGGTCATTGATCAGTCTTGTCAAAAAAAATTCTTGAAGTTAAAGCAACTGAAAAAGCTTTGGAAATATATTTAGCGTGCTGTGCTGCAAATTACTTTATGCTAAATAAATGGTAATTTAGACAGTTTAGACACAAACTGATATAATACGTTTAAAGTTATATTTGGGCTTTCGTTGTTTTGTTCATGTAAGTCAGTTGTTTAGAAAAAACTAGCGAAGTGTGTCATGGTCTCTGGCTCCAAGTAAAATTATCATAATCTATGCAACAGTTTATTATTTATTATTATTATTAAATGTAAATTTATAATGCGCTTTTTTTAAAAAGTCACAAAAGGTAAACTGATGCTGAAAGAAAAAACAGGTCAGTGTGTACGCACCTTGAAACTCAACTAATCGAACTTTGGATACTTTCCGATCGTTGACTTGAACCCTTCAAAAATTCAGACCAAACTAAAAATGGAGATATTTTGAAACCGCTTTTAGAATTACCTATCTCAAGCACTTTCCTAATCTCGACGTTTCTGAAATGGATGTATAAGTCAATTATTGGCCGCGAGTAAAATTCTCAACCCTGAAGAAGAGCTTGTGGAAAACTGGATTGATTTTAAAAATTATTTTGTTTTCAAAAAAACCTTTTTAGAAAAAGCTGTGTTAGTTCTAGACATTTTGTGTTTCATGTTTGTTTTCCGAAAGTTAAGCTTTGAATGAAACATATAGACCCGAATAAAACAATCTCAAATTTTGCATTGATCAAAAATAAAACTTCGTTGCATTAAATTCCTTGCCATTTTTGTTAATAAAAAAAACTTTTTAAGATTTTCAACTGTCGATTTTTTGTTTATGGGCGCTACGAGAAAATAAATTGGCTTGGTGCCGCGATGCGAAAAACGTTGCCCAACATTGACCCACACCATTGTCACAACCACCACTAACGTCACCGTCACCTTTATCGTCGTCGTTGTCATGATACTTTGCTTAGACTTGCTATTCTACTTAGTGACACCTGTTATCCCCAAAATGTTCAAGGATATATAATATTCTTTTTAGAATTTAATTATTTTTTTAATTTTATTAACAATACACTTTTTTTTATATTTCAATCATGTTCTTTAAATCATTTTTTGTTAAAAAAAATTTTAGACAAAAACTATTATTAAAATTTTAGTAACTTGTTTCAACTCACCTAATTGAAATTCTTGCTTCATCGTTGACTCTTCCATCAACAGTATCTATAAAAGAAGCACCTCTTATTGTGTATTGAGAATTTTTTGGATCGCTCTCGACTCGAGGTATCGTAAAAATCGTTGATGTCCACTCCCAGACGTTTCCAATCATGTCATATACACCTTTGAAGAAAAACAAGCAAATAAAAAAATTTACACAAGCTGTTAAAAAAAATACACATTATCAGTTAATAAATAATGTTTTGTCATCTATTTTACGTTTATGCTGAAAATTTCAGTTCAATTGCAAGATTTTGTCTAAACAGACATCAGACAAAAATTAAAATATTACTTACCATAATTATTTTGTGGCTCATAAGCATCAACAGGCGATACTCCTTCGTAACCGTCCTTTCCAAGGTTGAAGTCTGGAAATCTACCCTATTGTTGTGTTCAGTGTTATTTCCATTAATGTTAATTGAATAAAAATTGAAATAAAAATTATTCTTTATCGGTAATGGAAATTAAAAATAGAATTTAAATTTGAAATAAATTAAAAATAAGAATGGAAATTGGATAAATAAAATGAAACTAGAATGAGAAATAGAAATTATTTTTCAAATTGAAATAGAATTAGAATGAAAAGTAAGAATGATTTTTTGATTCAAAACAGAATTAGAATTAGAAGCAGAAATTATTTTTCAATTTAAAATGGAATTAAAATGAGAAATAAAAATTATTTATTGAATTAGGATAAAAAAATAAATTGAGAAGCAACAGTTATTTTATTTTGTTGCAAAACCAAGTATCCAATTTGTAAAAGTCCGGGTAACCAATTTGTAGCAAACGATTGCATTACCTACAACTTTGTTCGATACATACCTATATAGAATAATTTCATTTGAATGATTTAATTTAAACAATAACAACTAAACCGTAAAAACCAGGGTTTTTTTTTTTTAATTCTTAATATTTCTGAATTTGGCGGCTTTTCATTAATTGCAAAAAATATTTCTTTTGAAATGATATTTTTAAAATGTACATATCTATACATTTATTTAATTGAAGTTGATTTGTTTATGTTTTAAAACAAAAACAATGATTATTTTTAATTACACATTTTTAAACTTTTTAAACTTTAATAGAATGCATTGTCTTGAGGAGTGAGCCTATATTTCAAATTTCAGCGCTATTGGATGACGGGAAGTTAGTTATTTTTAATTTTCAATGCATATACATGAGGAGTAAGATTATATTACAAATTTCAGTTCGATTGGATAATGGAAAGTTAGTCAAATTTCACTTTTAAGGTTTGCAAACATGAAAGCAAAGGCAGGTGGTGAAGTTAATACAAAGAATTTAAAAAACGAAATAGCAGCACAAGTTTAACGGAGATAATAAAAATTATTGACAAAGCCAGAATGAAGAGTAAAAACCAACTAGCATTAACAACTTGAGTTGTCAAAAACCGGACGGTTTAAAACTTGAACCGTTTTTTAAATTCTCCGGTTTTGGAAGTAGTATTTTGCTCTGGTTTTTCGGAGATTTTTTACAATTTCAAAAACATCTTTTTTTAATTTTTAACATTTAGAAATTCAATCTGTTATAGCTCATTAAGCTATTGCTCAAAAAACTTTTTACTTTTGTAACTTTTTTTATGATCTGAACTATTGTGTTTATTTCTTATTTTCCAAATTTCAACAAAATACACATCTTTTTTAAGTATAAGGACATCTGATAAATGATATTTGCCTTGTAGGTAGGGTTATGTTTTCAAGTTTCAATGCGTTTCATTAAGCGTTTCGAACGAGTCTATTGGAATGAGTCGTTACTGAGTAAGTCAGATGCTAATTAAAATTAATTAACGAATCTATTCTACAACGTTTGTGTTAGTAACAATTTGTATTCACAATAACAAATTGTACAACGTAATAATTATGAATAATTTATAAACTTCAGAGACTAAAACCATCTGAAACCTCTGTTGCTCCACTGCTATATCTCTGGTGACTGCATGTTTAGTTTTATTGTTTACTATAAAGGTTTGATAATTTAGTTGTTTTACCATTAGGTATAGGATGATTTGTGATCATTACCACCTTTGTAAAAGATCCAAAGCAAAACAAAATAGTGACTTATTTTTACCAGAATTAGAAAATAATTTTTTATATGATAATGGATATAAAATAGAAATAAAAAATTCAAACAATAGTAATTAAAATTAATTGAAATTTTTACAAATTTGAATGGAATTAGAATTGAAATATAAATTATTTGAGAACAATTAAATGATTTCGAATTGAAATAGGAATTATTTAAAAATTAAAATGAAATTAGAATTGGAATAGAAATTATTTTATTAATGGTAATTAAATTGGAATGGAAATTTATGAGTTTTGAATGGAAACAAAAATGAGACTGGGAATTATTTGGCGAATGGAAATAATACTAGTAGTGTTTAATAATAGTTAATTGATAATATAATAAATTCATAAGTTTCAATGATGTTTATCAGTTGTTGTAGACTTTTGAACTGAAATAGTTCGATTAAACGCAAACATTTTTAAAGAAATATAACTCAGGTAAGCTCACCTGCCATAAATTAGCCCGTGTGAAATCTGATGAATTACCCCACGGAAATTTGTTTGCTGAAATAATTTAAGCAAAGTGAATTATTTTCTTAAACAAAAGTAGAATGTGATTGCAAGATTATATTTTTTTGTTTTTTCAAAGCTTTGATTTACAGCAACATACCTGGAGCTCCTCCTCTAGCAGCATATTCCCATTCATACTCCGACACTACTTTCTTTCCAGCCCACTGGCAGTAAGCGTACGCGTCATGATAGCTAACATGAATGACTGGGTAGGTATCCTTGTCGTCTAAATTACTCCCAGGCCCGTAAGGCTGTTGTAAATAAAACAGAGTTGGAAATTTTATTTGTTGTTTTATTACCAGATACACTTTTAAAAACAAATAGGTTTCTAAATATAATTTTTTTTCAAATTTACAATTTAAAATTACAAATTAAAGCAATTATGGTTTTAAAGAATTATTCAATGTGATGCTTTACATAATAATTCATCACCTGGTACCAATTTGCATCTTTTACGGCCAGCCAATAATCGCCCTCGGGATGAACAAGAGCTCTGAGAACTTGAGCTCTAAAACTTTTGTGTCTCGTAAAAACCCAGCTGTACCCTTCTACTTCGGCTTCCGTCAAATAATTTGGCTTGTCACGCTTAAAAACTCTACAAATAAAAGAAAAAACCTTTCATCACAAACGTTAAAATTAAATAGACTAAATTTTATCGATGCAAGTGCTAAAATATTTTGATAACAATATCTATTTTATGCAATCAAAAATGAATAAAAATATGATCAAATTTTGATTTAGTCAGATATAAAATATAACTTGTGAAAATGTATTTACCCACAGTTAAATGAGCAGTCAAAAACTTATTTGGTAACATTTTTAAACAAATGCCAACAACTTTGTCAAACCAGATATTTTTGTCTTTTAATGAACATTTTACTCAAAAATGTCAGCACGGCCAATATGGAAAAAATATTTGATCATAATTCAATACCTCAAATAATCTCTAATCAACAAAATTTAGCCAAAAGCTTTTAATGGCTTATAGAAAAAGTTTCAATGGGCTGCCTAATATATAAAGTTTCATTGGGTTCATATGAAAAGTTTTATTGGGCTTATATAAAAACAACTTCGCCTTGCTTTTGCAAGCCCGAATAAAAGTCCCCAAGTCTGGATAAAAAAGGAGGAACAGTTAAAAGGATCAAATTATGATCCACGATAGGAAGCGCTTTGGTATATCTTACATGCTGCTGTATCAGTTTTAAAACCCCTGGTGTAAAGGATTATGAGCTATTATAAAAAATATATATGAAAAGTTCCATTGGGTTTATATTAAAAATTTTGCTGAGCTTATATAAACAATCAAACAATGCAATTATCTCTAATTGTGTATAACAAAATTTAAAAATATCTCTGATATAATATTAACCTTTTCAAATGACTAAATGTATTGGGTTTTTCACTTATATAAAGTTATATTTTTAAAAAGTTTCTATTT
Source organism: Erpobdella octoculata (assembly GCA_963978895.1). NCBI lineage: Eukaryota > Metazoa > Annelida > Clitellata > Hirudinida > Erpobdellidae > Erpobdella > Erpobdella octoculata. The sequence goes on from OZ022239.1 coordinate 14,252,950, forward strand.
AAAAAATAAAAACATAAAAATTTCAAATCTGGCATCGCAAACGTAACAACTTAATTCAAACAATAATTATAAGAAACTATTTTTTTTAATTTTACTTTAAATAATATAAAGTATAAAAAATATTTTTTTTTTAACATCGCTCGTATACTAATGTATTAAAATGTTAAAAATAATATTAAAGTGTATATATTACAATTTTTTGAACTAAACGTTTTGTTTTGAAAATTGTAAATAATTTGACAATATATAAAACATAGAGGTTCTCCTTTTGCACACAAGAACCGATTGGTGTCACATTTACCACCACATTTGCACAAAATCAGCATATTTTCTGGAATTGGTTTAACAGGAATTATAGTACCACCATCTAACAACTAGCCATAATCTATTGCATTGAGAATTAGAGCATCATCAATCAAGATAGTGAGGACATTCCGTCTCAGATTGTCACAACAAATAATTTATAGGCATTATATCTGTAAATGAAGTGCTTCTGGTCAACTCATACCAGTTTATTATTATGCCATAACGTTATTAATTATGTTTTATTATTATTACCTTCACTGGTGACTTATAACAAACAATTTATCTTGTCATTGTTTATTTATACTTTATTAACATTTTCTCTGTTTTCGAAGTCCATTTTTGATTTTTTCGGTCATATTAAATTTTATTTGTCTCATAATTATCATAAACAAAATGATATCTCTAAAAAAATAAAGTTTTGTACACCAATTAAGTATATTTATGTTGTCTGATTTTTTTAATTTTTTTTTTAATTATCGGTCGCCATTTTGAAAATTCAAGATGGCGGACTTATGCCACATTTTTGGTAATTCCACCTAGTGCCGTTTTAAAGCCATATGAGTCTGCTACTCGAAAAAACATTCAAACTCCGTCCTTTACAAAGTGTATGCGGGTCTGTAGGGCAGATATTGGATTAAACGTCGTTGTGCTTATTCGCAATCGGCGATGAAACAAACAAACAAACAAACAAACAACGTTGCAAGTTAATATAAGCGTTGTAAAAATACGGTTCACTTTTAATATAAATCCCAAAATTCAAAAATAATTTTATAGGTTTTTCTTCATTTATTTTGAGTTTAATTTATCTTACAAAACTAAAGAAATTACTTGAAATCTGCATTTGTCACTGGATAGCGGTCGATCGCAAATGGTTTGACTTGAATGTGCCTTAATGGATACTCTCCTGTCTTCAAGAGGTCTTTGCGGCCAGAGCCCATCATGTAGCTACCTCTTTCGATAAATACTTGTGAATCTTCAAAATAATATTTCTATATTTATGAATATTTAAATATTAATCATTTGTTCATTGAAAATATATGCCGTTATACAAATATTAAGGAATCATCTTTCGAATAAAAATTCATTTTTGAATCCTTAATATTAACTTGATCGTGTTTGTTTGTTTGCTTGCTTGCTATACTACTAGAAATTTGTTGAAATTTGGTGGGTTTATTTGTCGCTACAGATTTTACATTCTATTAAATTTTCAGATTGATTTGACAAAATATATATCAATAAAACCTTTAAAAAAATTAAAAAATTAAAAATTTTATGTAAAAAACAAACCATAAATTTTTGTTTTAAAAAAGCAATATTTAATTTTTAATTTTAAAAGTCATATTAAGAAATTAGTTTAATCCATATTGATTCGAAAATCTATATAATATATATATATATATATATATATATATATATATATATATATATATATATATATATATATATATATATATATATATATATATATATATATATATATATATATATATATATATATATATATATATATATATATATATATATATATATATATATATATATATATAACTGTCTGTCTGTATGTATGTATGTATGTATGTCTTTTATGCATTGCTACACTATTCAACCGATCATAATGAAATTTTTAGACAACCTTGAGAGTCAATGGGAGACAATTATAGTAAAACAATTGAAATCGGTTACAAAATGAGCGGAGCGGGAGAGCGAGTGGAAACATGAATCAGATAGTGAGCGGTAAAGGAAACGGAAAAGCAAACGATAATGAAAAAGCATCTGAGAGCTAAAGAGCGAGCGGGGAAAGGAAAGCAACCGGGAACGGGAAAGCAAGCGAGAGCGGGAAAGCGTCCGGGATCGGGAGAGCGACTGGGAGCGGGAATGCGACCGGAAACAGAAAAGCAAGCGGAAGCGGGAAAGGAAACGGGAGCGAGAGAGAAAAACCTCTAAAAACTCCGAGCAACGCCGGTTACCACGCTAGTAGCCTATATTTTCAATTTTCACAATTGAGTTGAAATTTGGTTGATCTATTTGTTGTTGTGGACTTTACATTCTATTAAATTTTCAGATTGATTAAACAACATTTGAGTGAATTATAGAATAAAATCAATTAAACTTTAAAAAATATTAAACTACAAATTTTAGGTAGAGAAAAAAACTTTGAATTTTTACTTTATTTAAAATTCTAAAAATTTTAAAAGAAAATTTATTAATTTCATATTGATTCAAAAGTTTCTTATATTTTCAACCATTTATTAAGTTTTTAGAAGACTGTGGTCAATGTTTTCATATTTTATAGACTTACTATTATCAAAAAATATTTTTGCAAAATATTTTTAGTTGCAGAATTACAAAATTATAAAAGATTTTTAAAAAACAAAGTTTTTACGGTTCATTTGTTTACTTTTCACTTACCAGTTTCGTCACAAAGAACAACAGTTGGCAGACATGAACAGAAAACGAGTGGATAAATTATTAAAATAAACATCGCTTAAATAATTTGAATTATATTTTGATCCAAATAAACGTATCCTAAAAAAGACACTATTTACGTTTTGAAGTTGTCATAAGGTTTATTGTGTACTTTATAGTTATTCATATGCAAGTGTAATGATCTCTAGAAATATCTAGAAATTATAATGACTTGTGAAAGTCAATCTAATCAATATACTTATAGCTATCCAAGTGAGGTGATGTTGCACGATGATGTGGATAAACACGTGTTGCCACGATGAACATTGGCTCATATCAACAGATCATTTCAAGCCGTTCAAGCATAGCCATTTAATAATCAAAATATAAAAGTTTAATTTTGAACTCATACAAATGTGAATACTATTATTTAAATTTTTTTTTGTTCTGGTAAAAATTAAGTCTAATTTTAGGCCAAACGCTGCTTTACCTTACCTCTTTCGGCTAAACCCATTATGATTGTTTTATAGAATTATAAGATCATACATACACACACTTACACACAAACACACACACACGCACATTTTAGAACAAGATTCAATTTTATTTTAATTGATGATTTTTAGAGTATCGTCAGTCTGCAGATAATCAAAGTCCAAACTTCCTTGACGCTATACTACGCTTTGGTTTTTACCTTATATTTCCTATTGTAATATAGCAGTCTGCTTTTGCTTCTTTGTTCCATCTGCCTCCGACTTCGTCATGTACATCAATACTTTCCGAACATAACTTGTTGAATATTTTTCAATTGAACTTGTTTCACATATTTTTTTATGTATAAATATATTAACTATCCATTACCACAACCTTTCAGAAACTATTTCACTAAACCCACTGATATTCGCTCTCGTTTTTTGTGGTCTGATTTAGCGCATACCGCACAAAAAACAATTTCTGTTAAATATTCTGGTCTACGTATTTTTGTTCTTATTTCAAGTAACATGTCATTTTTTGATTCCTTGTTCTTTAAACACAACCTTAGGGCTTGTGTTATGAAATTATGATATCTCCAAATTTGTATACTTTCATGCTAATATAATAAGACTTTAGTTTAAGATTTGAGCAAATACTGCTCAATTATTTCAATTACAATTCATCCATAAGCGGGAATATTCTTTCGGATGGATCTTTTAGATAATATTATAATAGCTTTTTATTTTCTAAATATATTTGTTGGTGTCCAATAAAAATCAATCAATAAAAATAAGTGAAGAAAAAAACGAGTTTTTCAACACATACTTTTATTTCAAATACACTCAACTCAGAAATACGATAGATATTCAAAATAACGATCGTAACATAAATAAATAAACATAAATAAATAAATCGTGACGTCATGAGTGTTACGCTATCTTCAGATGAATCACGTGGTCACTGCTGCACGATATTCATATTTTATTATTACAACGCTTATATTACCTTGTAACGTTGTTTGTTGTTTGTAATTTGTTTGTTTGAGCGCAATGTTAAGCTCGGTTAGTACTTCAATGGGTGCCATTAAATACATTAATCCGTTTTTAGATTTAGAAAAATGTGAACACTAAAAAATGAAAACTAATAAAAAAATATTAATAATATTTAGATTTTTATAAAAAATTAATATAAAGTATAAAAATATTTTTTTAAAAACAACGCTCGCATACTAATGTACTAAAATGTTAAAAATAATATTAAAGTGTACATATTAACTTTTTTGAACTAAACATTTTGTTTTGAACAGTGATTAATTCGTTTCAGAAATATATTTAGTTTCAGTTTCAGTTTAGTTTTGGCATCATGAATTATTATTACAGTTTCGTTTTAGTTTTGAATTTTTCAATAATTTTAATTTCAGTTTAGTTTTTAATCAGTAATTATCAGTAATTATTATTACCTTTTCGTTATAGTTTTGAATTTTTCAATAATTTTAATTTCAGTTTAGTTTTGAATCAGTAATTATCAGTAATTATTATTACCGTTTCGTTATAGTTTTGAATTTTTCAATAATTTTAATTTCAGTTTAGTTTTGCATCAGTAATTATTATTACCGTTTCGTTTTCGTTTTGAATTTATAATAGTTTTAGTTTTAATTTTAGTTTCGTTTGTAACCTCTCTATTTTGCAGTTGTAACTAAACACAAGTCAATTGAGAAACTGTTTATTCAATTTAAAAAAAACTCTCATTTCTAAGTTTTTTTCGGTCTATGTCTCTTCCCTCCGCTCAAAAGGCCACATAATGAAAAAATCCTCTCCACATTATGCCTGGAAAGCAGGTGCTGCCAGTATGTCCAAAGCCAAGAGGGAAAGTTGCGGATATATAGACTGTCGAGCAATCCAAAACTGTATCACATCTTCTACCAAGTCTTCCATATCCTAACTAACCTTTAGGTTCGTTGGATTTTTACCGGCCAGTTGAAAACCGCACTGGTTTATAGCACCATCGACGTTACTAATATCTTTTTTTGTTAGACAAACACTTTTATTCGTAGTGACATCACATTTAAAATAATTCGAAACTAAACTTTCGCGATTACGACCAGCAAACATTTTCGACAAACCAACACCAGCTTTCGACATTTCTGACTCAATAAATAACGACAAACCAAAACACGAATACAATAGAAAAGGAATAAACAATCTCGTAACGACAAGGCATGTTAAAAGGAAGTACCATAAAAGCGAAATTAATTTTTATTTTGTTTTTAATATTTTTTGTTTTTATTTCGTTTTAACAAATTATTTTCTATTTCTATTTCGTTTCTAAAAAAAAATAATTTTTATTTCTATTTTTATTTCGTTTCAAAAAAAATTAATTTTTATTTCTATTTCTAGTTCGTTACGAAAAAAAATAATTTTTATTTCTATTTCGTTTTAACTAACTAATTTTTATTTTTATTTCAGTTTCGTTTTGACTTTCTATTCTAGTTTTCGTTTCAGTTTTCGTTAACAAGAATTAATAATTATCGTTTTAATTTCTATTACCGTTAACGAAATAATCACTGGTTTTGAATATAAGAGCTTTGGGCGTTATCTTTATAATATCTATAACCTACTATCGCTCAACGCTTTAATCTTCCAAACGAAACGTTTAGTTCAAAAAAGTTAATATTATTAATCATCATTTATTAATCGCTTAAAACAAAACAAATTTTGATCAAAAGCGATCGCGTAGGGAAAGTAAGCTATTATAAAGAAAGCAAGTATGTTTTTAATTTAATTTTAAATTCATGAAGAGTTGTGGATTCTCTAATAGATGTGGGTATTGCGTTCCAGGCTGTCGGTCCAGCAACGGAGAATGCTCTGTCTGAGAAGGCGCGATGAGTCCGAGGGACAGTAAGATCCCGTCGGGAGGATGAGCGAAGTCTCTGTCTGCCTGGGCAATCAGAGCATAGAATGAGGGACTCTAGTAGATATACTGGAGAGCGATTATTGAAGATTTTATAGATTAGAAGACAGAGCTTGAAGATGATCCTGGAGGAAATAGGAAGCCAACATAGTTGGCGTAAGATTGGCGAGATATGATCCCGGCGAGAAGCATGAGCCACCAGACGAGCGGCTGAATGAAGAACAGAGGTGTAGGGGCGAAGAGTCTTAGCTGGAAGTCGTGCGAGGACAGCATTACAGTAGTCCAGTCTTGAGAGAACAAGTGCTTGGACGATAGTTTTAAGAGAGTAGTGGTCGAGAGACGGTCTAATTTGATGAATACGGCGAAGATGAAAGAAACTAGCTCGAGCAACTGATGAGACATAGGGGGACAAGCATAAGAAGCTGTCAAATAGAACTCCAAGGCTGCGGACCATCGATACAGGAGAAATTGTTGTGTTTGCATCCAGGGTTAGGGAACGGTTTTCAAGGAAACAGGTGGAAGATCTTTTCCGATGAAGCCAGATAAGTTCCGTCTTAGCAGGATTCAAAGAAAGACGCATGGAGGCGCTCCATGATCCAATTTCAACAACGCATGCGGCAAGTCTAGTACAGGCAGTGGGGACATCATGAACAGTAGAGTGAGTGTAGAGTTGTGCGTCGTCGGCGTAGAGTTGGAGTGAGATGCCATGGGAGACTGCTATGTGGTAGATCTCAGTAGTATATAAAACAAAGAGTAGGGGTCCAAGAATGGAACCCTGCGGAACGCCAGAAAGAACTCTGGAGACCATCGACTCATCATCCCCCATTCGGACGACCAGGGTTCTGTCGGAGAGGAAGGATGCAATCCATAGAAGAGCATTAGATGAAATTGAGCAGGTGATGCGCAGTAGCTGGAGTAAGAGCCCGTGATCAACACAGTCGAAGGCGGCACTGAAATCGAGGAGAAGCATGTACATTTTAATATTAGACTTAACATTTTAGTACAATAATATGTGAGCGTTGTTTAAAAAAAATGTTTTTACAAACTTTTATTTAGGTTACAATCTCTGTTTGTGTGTGTGTGTGGTTTTCTCTGTACACACATCTTGCAAGTAAAATTTAACCAGCTTTTTGACTAGCTAAACAGCTGAAACTTTCAGCATAGCTTCATATTGGATGACAATACATGATTCCATTAAAAAAAACTTAATTTGAACATCTTTCGTATTTCTAAATCGAGTGTATTTGAAATCAAAGTTTATGTTGAAAAACTTGTTTTTTCCTATACTTGTTTATACTTTATATTATTTCTTATTACAACGCTTATATTAACATGCAACGTTGTTTGTTGTTTGTAATGTGTTTGTTTCAGCGCAAACGTTGTTTTTGAAAACACCGCATCTCGTCTTGAGTATCTAAGTTTAAATAACTGTTATTGAAACGTGTCTAATTTAACACTCACGTAATTACAAGTAAAAATAATCAAACTAACTAAACACACCTTTCCTATATAAATGTGTTTCTGTATAATGATTCAATTACTGCAATCAGGTGCACTAACGGGAAACATAACTAATTCCACAGGTAAAATTGTGGCACTACCCCCTTCTTAAAACATTTTGCAAGGCGATCAATACCGATAATCTTAATCTTCACCCGCGACTTTGACCGCAGTCTGTGAACGGCATGATTAGTTCTTTCGACTGTTTGACTCAGCCCTTCCCATCTCGATGGAGCCTATGTGATCATCCAATTTCGTTTTACTGATTGAAAAATTACAGCAATTTGTAACCTCTAATAGCGATTATATTTGTGAACGGAGTATATTATATTTTTATAAAAAAAAAACTAATATACAGATTCATGAGTTAAATCTGTCACTCAAAACTATATTAAAACAAAACTGCAATAAAAAAAACCTTTAAAATAAAGCAAGACTTAAAAATATTGAGCATTTGGTGGAGCAGTTTTTTTATCCCATTTTTTATATTTACAAGAGGAAAAAACATGTTGCAGACAGCAAACCGTAAATTCTGTCATTTCAGTTTTTTTGAATTAACAGAATAAAAATATTTTTTTAATTCAACGCTTGAAAACTAATGTACTTCAATGGATGACATTAAATACATAAATTCACTTTTAGATTTAAAAAATAGTAAGAAATAAAAAACAATGAAACATAATTAATATTTATATTTATAAAAAATAAAAATAACAATATAAAGTATACAAAATATTTTTTCAAAAACAACGCTTCTATACAAATGTACTAAAAGTTTAAAAATAATACTAAAGTTTACTTATTAACATTTTTTAAACTAAACTTTTTGTTTTGAAGGTAAGAGCATTGTGCGTTATCTTTATATTATCTATAACCTACTATCGCCCAACGCTTTCATCTTCCAAACGAAAAAATTAGTTCAAAAAATGCTAATATGTACACTTTAATATTATTTTTAAAATTTTAGTACATTAGTATAGAAACGTTGTTTTAAAAAAATATTTTTATCTATATATATATATATATATATATATATATATATATATATATATATATATATATATATATATATATATATATATATATATATATATATATATATATATATATATATATATATATATATATATATATACTAGCTGACCCAGCAAACGTTGTTTTGCCTTATAAATTATTTTAGTTTTTTTTATTAAAAGTTTAATGTACAAATTCTGTCAATTAAAAAAAATATATATATATAAGATATATGGGATTATGTGTGTAAGTCCTTTATGCATTTCTTCACCATTCATTTGATCGTAATGTAATTTTCACACAAGCTTGCGAAGCAATCGGAGAAGGTTTTTGTGAAAAAATTTTAAATTGGTCACAAAATGAGCGGAGCGAGAGAGCAAACGGAAACGGTAACTGCAGAATTAGCCGGAACGAAAAAGCAAGCGGGAATGGAAGAGCAAACGAAAGCGAAAGAACGACTGGGAAAGGAAAAGCGACCGGAAACGGGAGGGCAAGCGGGAGTGGGAAGGCGACCGGGAGCGGGGAAACGACCGAGAGCATTGCTACACCATTCATCCATGGTAGGCAATTTTCACACGACATTGAAAGTCATTAGAGGACGGTTTTTGTGGAAAAAAAATCGGTCACGAAATGAGTGAGTGGGAGCTGGAACGGAAAAGCGAAAGAGCGAGCAGGAAAGGGAAAGCGACCGGAAGCGATAAAGCAAACGGGAGCGAGAGAAAAACCCCGAGTACCCCACTAGTATATATATATATATATATATATATATATATATATATATATATATATATATAAATGAATGTTTCTGAGTCTGTTTGTGAGTTTGTCTCTTAAAGAAATCTAAACCACTGAAGCGATCTTGATGAAATATGGCAAAGAGGTAGTTCTCATACAGAAGAAGAAAGTTAAGAAAGTTTGGACTCCCTACTCCGATCCCCCGGCTCAGGGGGGCAAAAAACTTTCCAGGCCAAAAGTGCCTATGTACGACCACAAAGGTAATTACGTAAAAAAATTCAAATTTAGTTTACGTAACAAGCAACTTTTAGCAAATCTATTTTACGTTTTATGGGCTAAAAGAAGTTAGGAAAGAGTGGAAAAGAGAACGGGAAAGCGACCGAGAACGGGAGAGCAAGCTGGGAAGGAAACGGGAACAAGAGAGAAAAACGATAAAAAAAACCCCGAGAAACGTCGGGTAATTTGCTAGTACTTTATATTATTATTATTATTATTACAACGTTTATATTAACTTGCAATGATGTTTGTTTGTAATTTGTTTGTTTGTTTCAGCGCAAACGTGGTTTTTGAAAGCACCGCGTCTCGTCCGATAAACGAAGTTAAGCAACGTCGAGCTCGGTTAGTACTTCGATGGGTGACATAAAATAAAGGATTTTAAAATTCAACAAATTGTGTTGCGCACCTTCTTCATCAGCAATTCATCATTCACAACAATATCAGCGATAAAAAACACCGCTTTGCAAAGATATAAAAATATTAGCTAAGAAATTTTAGCATTAATGATTTTCGGTGAATTGAAATTGAAAAAAACATTATTGTCTAAAAAATGCTTTGCTTTTTGCAATAATACCGCAAAAACTCATCCCCCGCAACTTTTGTTTTCATTCCCGCAGTAATTCCGCAACGTCACCCCCATTACCGCAATATTCTCGCAACACTCGTCCCAATTTCCGCGGAATCCGCAGAATTCTCATCGCTGTTCCCATAACCGGTCACACCTATAATGGAGAAATCCATGTCGAAAACCATTGCTAAACAAGCTTGTTGATTATACATAAGGATTGATTACATAAGGATGAGTCAGCGTCCCAGACCCAGTGAGTGAGTGAGTGAGTGAGTGAGTGAGTGAGTGAGTGAGTGAGTGAGTGAGTGAGTGAGTGAGTGAGTGAGTGAGTGAGTGAGTGAGTGAGTGAGTGAGTGTGAGTGAGTGAGTGAGTGAGTGAGTGAGTGAGTGAGTGAGTGAGTGAGTGAGTGAGTGAGTGAGTGAGTGAGTGAGTGAGTGAGTGAGTGAGTGAGTGAGTGAGTGAGTGAGTGAGTGAGTGAGTGAGTGAGTGAGTGAGTGAGTGAGTGAGTGAGTGAGTGAGTGAGTGAGTGAGTGAGTGAGTGAGTGAGTGAGTGAGTGAGTGAGTGTAGTGAGTGAGTGAGAGAGAGAGAGGGAGAGAACTAAAAAAAACCGGTCATCGCCGGGTAACCCATCAAGTCGTCAGTCAGTAGCTACCCACCAACTGGAATAAAATTGAGAAATTTACGTTTAAGACCTATTATTATACTTTTTAAAATTTTTCGAAAGGCGGGGCAATAATTAATAAAACACCATGGTCATTTGATTCGTTGAAACTTCTAGATACAGTTTGATTTCTTTTAATGTGCTACACGCTTAGCTTATATTAACAAAAAATCAAATATCTGATATTTTCAATTCTTTTGATATGAGAAAATAAGAGTTTTCAACTATTGTATATTTCGTGATTGTTGGTCATACCAGTAAATATTTTGTTATGGCCAAACCTCTATCGAGAAAAAGTGAAGATTTCTATCCTTTGCGAGAAATAGTTCAGGGCGGCAGGACGACAAGTTTGACAGAAGTCAGGTTTTCTGGGTGGGTGTCGCCGTATTTATACCCAAGAATCACGTGATATTGAATTTTTAGTCGAGAACTTCTATTCTGCAGTTTACTTATCTATTAATAATATTTTGTTATGTGTGCTGTTCTCGCAGAGACCTTTGGACTTTCTTTTAGTTAGACGTTTGATTGCTGGTGAATCATGCTAAAATTTATTTGTTATATTTATTGCTGATAAAATGTACGATACATACGTATTATAAAACTTACTTTAACAAGCTGACTAACTAATAAGTCAAGTGAAGTGTAACAGTTGTAAGTGTAAGTTTACTCTTGTTCTTGTTTGCTTAATAATGACATTTATTGCCTTTTTTCATCACAGATCATGAATACATGGGATTTTCATTATAAACAACCAAATATTGAGTACAGGTTTTATGGCTCAGTAGATTGCATGTAAATTGTTAATTTCCTCTTCTATTTACATATTAAATTATTCACATATTATTATTATTTCATTTTATTTGTTTAGTTTTAACTTGAATTCAGTTTTTGTCCTGAATTAAAATGGTTTGTCTAGTCTAGTCTAAACAAGTTTATTTTTAAACTCTTGAATATGCAAAATTAAGAACCAGTGATGGTTCATGATTTAGTCTTTCTCTTGTGAATTTATTGACTCAAGTTTTATGTTTTTAATTTGTTTATTTCTATCAGCTTATGTGATTATAATTTACATTGATTTCTTGCTTAACCATTTTTAGAGTTACTATTATGACATTTTTTTAATTTTTATCTTTTTCCATCTATGGAGTGTATGAGATGTTGAATTGTTCAATTATTATAATTTTCTATAAATCTATTGACAGTGCAATGCCAAATTTTTTTTTGAAAAAAAAAACTTGAAGATGTTGACAATATTTTCAAAAAATGTTTCAACAATTATTTATACCAATAAAGCTGAATGTTTTGCAATAAAAAATGTGCATATCCCCTGTAGCTACTCTCTCTTAAAGGAGAATTAAGTGAAGGTTCATAACATGGCTGCTTTTTGTATTTTTGAATATTCGGCTGCCGAAGTAATGTTATAAAACCTGCTAATAAGTGGTTAAGATAATTAAGCTGCAGAATTCATTTTCAATGTCTTCCATGTGGCCAGGCGCGTAGCCAGGAATTTCTGATGGGGGGAAGGGGCATTTTCACAGAAAAAAGATCATTAATCAGGGGTCTCAACCCCTCCCATTAAAATATATTTGGCCGTTTTAGAGACATTTTGGAACCAAAACTTTTTTTAGTTAAGCTTTTGCAATTTGCAAATGTTCATTTGAAAAAAACTCCTTTTAGGTGTGTTTCTGAGCTAGAGTTTGCTATCATTTCAACCTGCACTTTCAAGCAACATAATTTAAAAAACTGTGTACAGAATCAAATCAGGCTTAAAATGCATCAAATAAGTATAAGTTAAGTACAAGAAGACAAATAAAACTATGTGTCTGTGGAGGTGCTTCACATAGGCAAATTGTTTTATGAAAAATGGCCACAGCCCCCATCCTGATCTAGATACCTTCTTGATCAGCTGAAAAAAGTATCAAAATTTTTGATGGCGGGTACCTTTACCCATGTCCCCCTCTGGATATGCGCCTGCATGTGGCACTGTCAATAATTATTTGTGCCATTCACAGGGAAGCACTTATCACTGTTGACATTGAGTGCACTGACAATGGCATTATTTATTTTTATTAAAAATGTTAGTGTTTGTTATTTTGTTAATTTAGTTTTTGATTTAAATAAGCATCATAGTAGTTTTATTATTGAGTTTTATTCTGTTTAGGTAGTTCTTTTAAATCTCTTGTTTATTCTGTCACCAATTTCACATTGGATCAACAGTTAAATGTTTCACGTATATTCAATACAGAACTGATGATTCACCAGACTCGTATACAGATAATGTTCCTCTGATTGTGGGAAGCAGAGATAGAGAAAACATCACCGAAATGGATGAGAGTGAGTATTTAATGAATGCCAGGAGAAACTCCAGGTTTCCCAAGCACAAGACTGTTACCTACTACCTCTGTGACAGCTGGGCAAATGCACTTTCAAGGTATTTTTATTCATATATTTTTTCAGAAAATAAAGCAAAATTTAATTCTTATTTTGTATAGATAAGATTTTAAATAAATTTAAATAAGTGTAAACGATAGTAAAATTTACTATAAAATGATTAAGTGGCTTTAAAATGTGTTTATTATTTGTCATGGGTTAGATGACACTTGACTTAAAAGTTTAAAAAAAATTTGTTTAACTAACTTTGGTTAAGTATTTTTCTGCCATGTTCGTAGTAAGCCAACAGGAGGTGTTAACAAGTAGTTACTGTGCATAATAACCCAGGGAGCCACGCTCATTTATCAAGCCATATGTTCTGTACCTTTTTGCATTTAGTTTAAAAGAGAAATATTTGTGAGAGTGTATTTGTAAAAGTTTGCAAAAGTTAAACTCGATGAATCCAGAACAGAAATTTACCTCCTTACAATTTGTATGGGAGAGAGTTTTTTATTTTTATTTGTTCAACCAGAAAAAAACTAATTATACATTTGGAAATGATTTTGAAATACCTTTCCAATGATGTGCCCATAGCACAGTGTTGCCTGTTTGCACGGACAGCGCTATGGCTAACTCGGGTCTCATTCACACTTTAAGTTTGTTATCTATTTAACCATTATAAGATTTCATTAATTTCCACATTGAGAACAAAATCACTTTTTCATGAGCTTAATTTTCATCTTCTTTTCCTGCAAATCACAAGGATGTACAAAATTGACTTTTTTGGATCAATAAGTGTTGAATCAATGCACAGAACACCTGGTTCTAATATTAAAATTCATCTTGATGCTTCCACATGTATGCATACATTTCGTTTTAAAGTTACTTTCAGGAAAATTTTGGATATTTATGTTGTTGATGTGTTTAATAGATGAACTCGAGCTCTACAACTTTGTGACTGTTTTTACTTTTGTTTTTTTTTGTAATTGCGTGAATTTTGCCTGTCAGTCTGCTTATTTATTGTTATTTCAAAGGGGTAAAATTTTCTGGTGTCATATACGTCTTATCTTCTCTATTGAAATGTGCAAGCAAGCGAGAGCTTAGTTATAATTAAAAAGTCGGTCATGTATTTGAGTAAATGGTTCTTTGCTTGAGACAAAGTAGAAATATGTCAATCAAATTATCATTAAATGACAAGCCTTAACAAAAATAAACTCGTATACATTTAATATTATTAAAAGATTTATAACTATTGATAATTTAAAGTAAAAAATTAATTTTTAATCCAAGATTTGAACCTTTGCATTGTCCTTGTGCATCAAATCTGTATAAGTTGTTTGACTGTGTTGTATATTTATAATACATTATTATTATTGTTTGAATTATTCTGAGTCAATAATTGCTGCATTGTTATCCCCCTCAACTCTGCAAGATTACTGGACTAACTCTCTGTGTGTTTGTTCCTCACTGATTGGATTGGATTAAAATTTGGTACTTATATGGGGAATACCAACAGGGAGAGATTTTGGTGCACATTGTAAAAAATTCTGTGACTAGTTGACTAGTTGGCACTCTGGTAAAAAAACTTGTATGACAAAAGTGCTAAAAGTTGGATTATAGGACTGTTCATCAAAGGAGATTCATCATGGGACTGTTCATCAAGGACTATTCATCAAGGGACTATTCATCAAAGAACTATTCATCGAAGGACGATTCATCAAGAGGACTTCATCATAAGGACTGTTCATCAAGCAGACTATTCATCAGAAAATTTAATAAAATTGTTTAAAATGTTATTTTCAACCAAAATATGTTGCCAAAATGTAGGGAAAATTATATCAAATTTACAGTGCTACTGTGTTTGCATCCAAATACTTTATATTAGAATAGTATTATGGTTTATTTATGGAGTCTAGATACATCACCTTCTGTCATCATTTTCGCTTTGCAGTTAAAAACTTGATGCTTGTTACAGCACCACTCTGTCTGTCCTTTAGAATTTTCATGAATTCTCCAATATTCAAAATTTAAATAAATAATTGTCTTCTTACCGCACTTTGTAATTCCATACATGCGTGTTGCCATCACTATTTTTTAAGATTATTGATATGTTTAAAATTTATTACAGACTTTAAAATAATTAATCATGTATATATTTTTATCAAAGATAAAGTACTGTCTTTTAAAAATACATCGAATAATTTTCAACTGAAAATATCCAGGGTATATATTGATAAAGGTTGTTAGAGGAGGAGTGGCTTCAAAATTAAATATTTGATGAATAGTCCTCTTGATGAATAAATGAACAATGAATAGATGAACGTCCTCTTGATGAATAAATGAACAATGAATAGATGAACAGTCCTTATGATGAACCGTCCTCTTGATGAAAAGCTCTTTGATGAATAGTCTCTTGATGAATAGTCCCTTGATAAATAGTCCTTGATGAACAGTCCTTTGATGAGTTGTCCTTTGATGAAAAGTTCGCATACCAAAAGTTGATCTTGGTTGTTCATATTTTCATGTGCTTAACAACATTCATATTTGAGCTAAATGAAATTTAAGAAGTTTTTTTTATACTTTACAATCATTTTATTTACTTCAAGCAATTAATTCTGTTTTGTTTATACTTCTGTTCTCTTTGCTAACAACGTTATAATATTGTTAATTTCTACAAAGATGTTGCGAAGGTTTCTGGAACAAATGCAAGAAATCTCCGGAGTATCGGTCCCGTACAATCGACCTATCAGAAGACTCGCATCGTTCACCAATCAAGTATCCTGCGAACATTATTCGGAATCAAAAATACAACTTTTTTTCTTTTATTCCTCTGGTGAGAAGTTTTTAATACTTTGTTTAATTTTCTATGGTAATTCACTGTTTGTCTCTTATTTGTTCAATTTAATATTGAAAGTCTCTAATAAATTTGAAAGAATATAGAATTATATAGTAATTATTATTTAACCATTTATTTTGTTTTTATGTGCTGGCACTTCAAAATTATTTTGCAGCAAAAATATAGTTTTGATATGTCATTTATATAGTATGATTATTACATAATATATATTATGTAATTGCTTCCATCAATTTTTGTTGTGATTTGATTAGGCGTTTTGCTAAATGATGTATGGTATTGTATTGTATTGTATTGTATTGGAGTGCATTGTAATGTATTGTATCAACATTTTCAGGTTCTTTATGAGCAATTCAAGTTTTTTCTCAATCTATTCTTCCTCGTTATGGCACTTTCTCAATTCATTCCCGACCTGAAAGTCAGTTATCTCTACACTTACTGGGGCCCTCTGGTAATTGGCTGTTTTTACCACGTTTTTATTATCTTGTTATTTAATTTATTTATTGGTAAATTCTCACTTACTAAATTTCTATTGATATTATAAATGGAATATTAAACATTTTTATTTATTAAGGGTTTCGTACTACTCGTGACCATGATCAGGGAAGGTGTCGATGATTTTCGTCGAATGCTTAGAGATAGAGAAATTAATTCACAGAAATATAAGAGATTAACTTCTCTTGGGGTTGTTCAACTGGCCAGTAAGGACATCAAAGTGGGGGATCTTATTATTGTTGATAAGGTCTGTTCATTATGGTCGATTAAAATCGATAAGTTGTTACTTTGTCATTTCAATTTCTTTGAAGTTAATAATGAAGTTAATGATCACATTTAATTTTTAGCTTTTATTTTGTTTTATCTTAGTTTATCCCTTATAATTATTGTGCCAAGAAAGAATTGTTATTTGCATAATTAATAAATTTTATATTCATTAAGTAATTTTTTTCTAAGCACAGGTTATGAAATTGTTATTTGCATAATTAATACATTTTATATTCATTAAGTATTTTTTTTTCTAAATACAAGTTATGATTTAAATATTATAATTTCATAAAATATCAGAACCAAAGGGTGCCTGCAGACATGGTTCTAGTTAGAACTAGTGAGAAATCAGGAACTTGTTTCATAAGAACGGATCAACTTGATGGAGAAACTGACTGGAAGTTACGACTTGCCATTCCTTCAACACAGAGGCTTTCCTCAGATTCTGTTCGAATTATTTCATTTCTTAGTTTTGTTATCAAAAAAGTTAAACATAAAAACATTTGCACTACTTTAAGGAATTTAAATTCTAATATAAAAATTTGAAATCAAATGATAAAATGGTAGAAAGTACAAACAAGTTTTAACCCTACCCATAAAATAAAAGCATTTTTGAAATCATTTACTTTTATAGTGGTTTAATTTAAGCATGGAAGTTTGTCGTTCGGTTTTATTCGGGTACGGAAGTAATCGGAAATATTTTTCTTCCGAACGTTCGGTTTTAATCGGGTTCGGAAATAATTTCATTTCGAACTTTTAAAAACCGTTTCCAAAAGATCGAGGATATTCGGAAATTATACGGAACAGCCGAAAATTACTGAATTACTCTCTTAATTTTTTAGGCATTTTGACGAGACTTGTACAAATTGATTTGTTTTTGAATTATCTATTCAAATATGTAAATTTTATTAAGATACGTCAAATTTGAATTTTCTATGTATAATGCGTAAAGAGTTAGCAACGGTTATTGAGTAGCCTAGCGAGTATCTACATTGTAAATAGAGACATAACAACCGATTTAATAGCAATAGTTTTTACCATATAACTCCGTTAGGAATAATTGAGGGATTTAGTTGAAAATAGTACATATCGTTTTGTTTTTTAAATTTCTATTCAAAAATGTTGAAAAAATAAAATGCTTCAACTTTGAATTTTCTATATATAATGCAGGCAAAGTTAGCTACCGTTGCTAACTTCAGCAACGTACACAAAACTACACGTATTGACGTGTTTCCATTATCGCAAACAGAAGAAAAAGGAAAGATAAAATATAATTATAATATTTCATTGATCTAAAATGACGATCAGTGAAATTAATTGTTTAATTTTTTTTACGGAATTCCGAAAAAACCCGACATTTACGAAAAATAATTCCGAACGTTCGGTTTTTTTCGGGGTCGGAAATAATTTTATTCCGAACTTCCGACAACCGATAAAAACCGAAAAAACCCGACTTTTCGGTTACGTTCGTAAGGGAACGGAAGAAACTCTCATGCTTAGTTTAATTAGTTCAATGACTTCTTTGTAATATTAATTTATTAAGTTTTTCATAATTTTATAATTATTTTCATAATATTTTAATGAAAGTGCTTTTTCAGTAATTCTTTTTGTTTTCTTCAGGAAGTATTCTTATCACCTTCTCAGCTGTTTGCAGAGAAACCACAGAAAGACATTCACAACTTTATTGGAACTTTTACTAGAGTTAGAAGATTAATTGTCTATAGATTTGTTAATTTATTTTCATTTATACTATTTTTACTGAATTATTATTTCACATCTGTGCATTGTTGAGGTTTTAATTATTGTTTAGGATTTCTTTTTTAAATTGATCGTTACACCTATGTAATTTTGCTCTTTTTCATCAACCCACTGTAAAGGAGCTGCTGTTTAAATTACAATTGTTGTTTAAATATATTCTGTTTCAGTGGCCTTGACGCCCTTTAGGACTTATGCCACTATAAATTTGTCAAACCATAATTAAAATGAATTTGTTTTACTTTATTAACAGTCAACTGACTGTGCCAAGGATTCTTTGAATATTGAGAACACCCTCTGGACCAACACTGTCCTTGCATCTGGATCCGTTCTCGGAGCAGTCGTCTATACAGGCTATGAGACCAGGAGTGCTATGAATACGTCTAAACCACCTCAAAAAGTTTGTGGGAAAATCTATTAGTTTATTTTTTAATTTGAGTTATTTAATATCATCAAGATGATTATGTTTGGTGGTTGCCATGTAAAGAAAGTTGTTCCTGGTACTAAAGGGTTAGTTTTTAAGTTTAGATTATGCAGTGGCACTCTAACTAACATTTTAACTTACCATGCTAATGGTCTGGCAACTGGGGTGCCGCCAGTTGATTGGGTGGCTAGGGTATCAAATCCAGAAGTTGTTTCTAGTATTTGCAAATGTGAGTGGGTCACCTCTGTTGCTGTCACTATTTGTTACTGTGTGTTCAAAAATTCTTGTCTCCAGACTGGAAATGTTAAACAGGGTGCAGAAAATTCACCCATACTCTCTTACTCCTATATTTGGTTACCAGAATTTTGCCTCTGGGGAAAGTATTGCCTGGGCCAAACAGCAGGAAAAAAGCTGGGAGTGAAGAAATGTTAACTCATTAAACGCTATTTAAAGTTTAGTTAATTTTGGTAAACTCTTGAGATCCTGAAACAAATAATTGTAATAAAAGATTAAAATTTTGAGTAATTATAGATATAGAATAAATGCTAATGATGGCTTATATAATAATAATAATAACAATGCAGGTTGGCTTGCTGGATCTTGAAGTAAACACACTTAGTAAAGTTCTTTTTTTCATGGTTCTTCTTATGTCACTGGCCATGATGATTCTCAAGGTAATTATTTTTTTTAATTTTAATTTTTTTTTTGAAAATGAGAAATTAGCAGTGGCAGAGTGGTGAAGAATTCGCCTGTAGAGAAGAAGGTTGACAGTTTAATTTTAGCTGGCATAAAGCAAGATCACTTGCAGTGTGGTGATTGTGTATTTGATTGGAGTGTTTATTTCATATTTTTGTTTTATAAGCATTTTAATTTTATGTTTTTATTTTATTTCAGGGTTTCGGAGGCCCGTGGTACAGATATATGTTTAGATTTCTTGTTCTATTTTCTTATATTATTCCTTTGAGGTTAGAGTCAGGATTATTGCATCATTTAAGTCCATATAACTGTTAATGTTGATATTTGAAACAATATAAATGCATTTAAGAGTTAATGTTGATGTGTGAAACAATATAAATGCATTAAAGAGTTAATGTTGATATATTGTGGTTTGGGCTGATAGAATAGAACCACTGTGTATCCTCCTATGCGTGTCGTAAAAGGCGACTAAAGGGAGGTTTGCAGGAAGGGCATCCGGGTAAAACTCTGCTCCAAATTCCATATGGGTAACAAAACAAAGAATTTCGTGCCGGCTCAGACGTCGCCTGGTCAAACAAGGTCCGAGCTTCCTTTTCTGGGCCTAGTGAAAGTGAAGTGAAAAGTTAGCTATGGGCTTGAAGAAGAATTTATGAGCTCGGCCTGAAGCGACAGTCTGCTCTGGATCGTGACTTGTGGAGGGGCCTGATATGGAAAAACGTCCAACCCTAGCCTAGCGTGGAATAGGGACGTTTCAAAAATAAATGATGATGATGATGATATGAAACAATATAACTACATTTAAGAGTAAATGTTGATATATGAAACATTATAAATACATTTAAGAGTAAATGTTGATAAATGAAACAATATAACTACATTTAAGAGTAAATGTTGATATATGAAACAATATAAATGTTCTTAAGAATTAATGTTGATATATGAAAGATTATAAATACATTTAAGAGTTAATGTTGATATATGAAACAATATAAATGTATATAAGAGTAAATGTTGATATATGAAACAATATAAATACATTTAAGAGTTATTGTTGATATGTTAAACAATATAACCACATTTAAGAGTTAATGTTGATATATGAAACAATATAAATGTATATAAGAGTAAATGTTGATATATGAAACAATATAACTACATTTAAGAGTAAATGTTGATATATGAAACAATATAACTACATTTAAGTGTAAATGTTGATATATGAAACAATATAAATACATTTAAGAGTAAATGTTGATATATGAAACATTATAATTACGTTTAAGAGTTAATGTTGAAATATGAAACATTATAAATACACTGTACTTTTAAGAATTCATTACTACTTAAAGATGAATTTAAATTTTAAAATTCACCGCAAAATAAAAGTGACATATAAATAATATAAAATATTTTTAACAGTTTGAGGGTGAATCTCGATGTAGGCAAGGTGGTTTACGCATGGATGATACAGAGGGATAAAAACATTCCTGGAACAACAGTGAGAAATACTACTATAGCAGAAGAGATGGGACGCATTACTTATCTTCTGTCTGATAAAACGGGAACACTCACACAGAATGAAATGGTTATTTTGTAATTTAATTCATATTTTTTATTCAACAAATCTTTATTTTTAAGTGATGTCATAGTTGGTTTTTATACTTAAATTAATTCATTTGTTATGTTTAAAGTAGAGGTGCAACGATTATTTGCTTGTTATCAGTATTGGCAGATTATCTACCTTTTTGCCGATAATCTGCCAATCAGTGCTATTTTTATTCTAGCAAAATTCAGTCAATACATGTTGATAAATAAATTCTACACATTAATAAAACAAACCAATAAATGAAAGTAAATGCAATTAAGTTGAATGACTTTAAGTTTAACGATTAATCATTTAGGACTTATTAAAGTTAGAATGCTCTTGTGTTAGTGCATATAAACTTAAGATTTTCAGCCTTTTTGCAGCCAGACAAGCAGCAATCAGGCTGTGGTTAGTTTTGGTAATAATGGAAACTTTTTACCACGTTTTTCTTAACTTGCTTTCTTATATATATATATATATATATATATATATACTAGCGGGGTGCTCGGCGTTGCCCGGGTTTTCTAGAGGTTTTTCTCTCCCGTTTCCTTTCCCGCTTGCTCTCACGTTCCCAGTCACTTTCACACACATATATATATATATATATATATATATATATATATATATATATTTTGACAATATTTGGGTATCAAATTCTCGCATAAACACGCTCTATTAAATGCTACGGCCCATTTTCTACAACACCATTTCTTTACTACTGCTTCAAACCGTCTAAATTTTCTTCCCGAATTAACTACACAGTCAACAGTACACAAAACTTTATTGTCACAAGGGGTTGACCGGCCGGTTTCGGCTTTATCCATCTTCAGAACCCCTATAATAATGTAAGGAAAATCAATGTATAGAATATTAGACGAAAGCCGAATATATAAAGATAGAGAAACACTAATAAAACCATTCGAATATGAAACTAAAAACATAAAATTCTAAACACATACCAGCGATACAACTTTCATTAAAACCAACGCTACGACACTACAACAGCTAACGAAACTGTTTACGTATAACTCACCTTGGAACAGGTGCACAGAATTTACAGGTACATTATTTATATTTAAACTTACTAAAAGACAATACGGTAATTTCGACAGCAAATCAAAGTAGCAAAAATAAAGTTTCATCCCGTGACCATAAAACGAGAGAATAAAGTAAACCAGAATTAAATTAAAACAGAAATGAAATAAACCAGAAATAAAATTAAAATAAATTAAGAATTAAAAAATATAAAAATATAAAAATAAAAAGAGAAAATAAAAAGAAATGATTAAACCAAAATTAAAATAAACAAGAAATAAAATTAAAATATAATAGCTGATAAGGTCGTTAGAACTAGCGTCGGACACGACGCACCGTTATATTACCATGATCCACCAAATGTGCAAACGGCAAAACCACATCACCACCATCATCATTCGCCAACCCACCAACATCAACACAAACCTCATCATGGCGGTTAATACAACAATCACCAACATCGACGTCAAGTCTCGCAACCCCTTCAAAGACATCATCAGACTCAGCAACACAACACTCACAAGAAGCATTGTCTACAACAATACCACAGCCTGCATCTCCATCACCAACCCCCACATCACCACACTCACGACCATCAAGACAATCAACATAAGCACAATTAACGCTATCATCATCACCAAAATCATCAGAATCAACAGTGATATGCGAAGGCATAAGTTTTTTAGCCTGCTGATGACGATCATTATCAAGATTTTCTGAGCTCCGCGGAAATTCAACGGTTGAATTCTGAATCGGAAGAACTGAAACTTCCACCGGCGACGCCAGATTTTTCTCCGCCGAACTTCGAATCGGAAGAACTGAAACTCCCACCGGCGACATCAGATTTTCCTCCGTTGAGATAACCACTTCTGTGAGATCTTTGGTAGTGAAGACATCGGTACCACCTGTTCTTGGTATGTCTTTATCTATTAGGACAAACTGTGGAGGGATACAAGACCTGGCCGCCATGCACGTGCTTTGACAACGCGTACGCATTTCTGATGAGACCTCAGGTTTAGAACTCTTAACACAGAGAACATATGTTGTTACTGGAGAGGATCTCTCATTTGCTGTACTGGATTTTCTTGCTATGCACAAGCTTTGACTACGTTTATTTTTATCCGATGAGACTTTGAGTTTCGAACTTTTAACACAAGGATTAGATGCCACCACCGAAGAGGGCCCCGCATCTGTTGTACCGTCAGAGTTTGGTAGATTACAATCACCCGTCTCAGGATAATCATCATTGGCTGGTAAACGCGACACATGCCCTAAGATAGCGGGATGCATATCAACTTTGGAAGGGTTACGAATGTGTTGTAAACAGGCTGGTGTCTTTCCCATCAAGCCACCTCCAAACAAATGTAAAGTACGTCCAAAACAGTCATCTTGTATATTAAGTGTAGGTCGTTTGGAGATAATATGGAGGGCTTCGCGAATCTTTAGACGACTAGCATCATTTTCACGATCAATGACAATTGTATTGTCAAGTAAGGTTTTTCTGGACAACCATATCTTATGAACCTTCAGAAAGTGAGAAGCAATATTTCCGCCTTGAATATGCATTGTGAGACGCCTAGATAATGTCGTTTGTGTCTGCCCAATGTAAACTTCTGGTGTACTATGATGATATGGGCATGTAAATTGATAGATAACATTGGTAAGATGTAAGAAATCGGGACATCGACAGCTGTTGCGAATGATCATGTTATGGGATTTTTTATTTTTGTAATAAACGTTGAAGTTAAATTTGTTTTTAATGGCATCCGCAACTTTCACATTTTCTGTGATAATTGATCGAATGATGTCTTCATCCAGTTTATAGTGGTCATGCATTTGGGCGCAATACAACAATTAAATTATAAATATATATATATATATATATATATATATATATATATATATATATATATATATATATATATATATATATATATATATATATATATATATATATATATTTATATATATATATAAATATATATATATATATATATATATATATATTTATATATATATATATATATATATATATATATATATATATATATATATATATATGCATTTCTATCTGTTGCATTTTCCTATGAAAAGGACATAATTGCACCTCTTTGTTTTTCCATTATAACTTTTCGAATTAATTTTAAAAAAATATTCTAAATAACCAACCTATCCTCAGACCTACCAAATGTAAAAAAAAATTCATAAAAATCGGTTCAGCCGTTTCGGAGGAGTTTGATGTCAAAACACTATGACACGAGATTTATATATATATATATATATATATATATATATATATACTAGCTGACCCAGCAAATATTGTTTTGCCTTATAAATTATTTTGGTTTTTTTATTAAAAGTTTAATGTCTCTTTCCCACTCTCGGTCGTTTCCCCGCTCCCGGTCGCCTTCCCTCTCACGGTCGCTTTCCCACTCTCGGTTGCGGTCTCGCTATATATATATATATATATATTAAAATTTTTTCACAAAAACCTCCGATTGCCTCTCAAGCTTGTGTCGCTTTCCCACTTTTTGACTACCTAGAGCTCTAAAACTTTCAGGAAAGCTTTATTCTCGATGACAATACATGAATTTAATGTTTCCGACATGAATTAGGCCTTAAATCAATTAAAATTAATTAAATCAAATTAATCAGACAGTTCAAGATACTCTTTTATAGGAAACAGATATATATATATATATATATATATATATATATATGCATTTCTATCTGTTGCATTTTCCTATGAAAAGGACATAACTGCACCTCTTTGTTTTTTCATTATAACTTTTTAAAATAATTTTGAAAAAATATTCTAAATAGCCTACAACCTATCCTCAGACCTACCAAATGTACACAAAAAATTTCATAAAAATCGGTTCAGCCGTTTCGGAGGAGTTTGAAGTCAAAGACTATGACACGAGATTTTTATATATATAGATATAGATATATTTTTATTTAAATATATATATAAATAAGTTTATTTAAACTTAAAACTAACCATCTGCTAACTTTTAAACAGGATAGACCCGCTTTTTTTGAATATAAATATAAAAGGCACCCCACTTTTTAAGTTTTAAAAAATCATGGCTTGTTCATTATAGGAATGTCCACAATTAATGAATGCTTCCATCAAGACATTTTTTACACAGCTCAGAGAAAAAATATTTTCTTTTTTAGTTCACAGAAACGTGGTATTTTAAACAGATTTTTTTAGATATTTTATTTCAATTGTGCTTAGAAGATGGGACAAATATGTAGGATGATAACCTGCTATAATGTAATTGGATAAAAAATTCTGTCTTAGTGTCCCTTTCTTGTTTTTGGTAAATGATACGTTTTTAAGTATGTTTCAGTAAGTTAAATTTAGTGACAGTTTAGTGCCAGCCAGTATGAAGTATAGCAGAAAAGACGGGATATTTATTAGTTGGCAGGAAATATGATATCGATGAACAAACATGCTTGAAAAGCTCACAATCAACTGATGTTTTGTGGCCGATTTTTGACCAATGTATTATCGGTGCACCTTTAATTTAAAGTATTGTGATTTTTTTATTTGTTTTAGTTTTCTGAATTTGTATGTTCAATTTTGTTTTTCAGGTCTTTAAAAGATTGCATTTGGGCTCTGCTTCATTTGGAGATGATACTAATGAAGATGTTTGCTTATTTAATTATTTATTTATTTAATAAATAAATAAATTGTTTAATCTATATGCTTAATAAATATTATTTAAGCAATAAACAAATAAATTTAATTTTTATGCAAATGAATAAATAGAAGAAACAACATTTTTGAAAGTATTGATTTTTTGTTGAGGGAGCAATTTTAATATTATAGAACTCAAATAAAAATTTAAACAGGTTCAGCTAAGCTTGAAAGCATATTTCTCTTCAAGTGCTCATTCAGTACAATCTTCAGTTGCTGGTCAAACACTTCGTACACCGATGGAAACATTGGTTGGTGAGTGTGTCAAAGGACTGGCCCTGTGCCACAATGTTACTCCTATGTACGAGAAGGAGGGAAGTAATGGAGCAGTTGATGTGGAGCACAGTGACACTGAAGCTGATCAACAGATACGACAGAGAGTCAGCTACCAGGCTTCAAGTCCTGATGAGGTAACTTGAAGTTTGAAAGTAATTCAAACGGGTTGTCATTCGAGGTGGAATGTGATGGCCAACTTATTATAAGATACATGTGAGTGAGATATACTGGAAGGTTTAATGTATTGATCTGTTGTGGCATTTAGAGGTCTAATTTTCTATGACACCATAATTGTTAACAAAGACATTTGCTTTTTTTCATAAACCACTGAAAATCGATTATTTGGTCAGGTGGCCCTCGTTACATGGACGGAGACTGTGGGACTGACTTTGCTTAAGAGAGATCAAAGCTCCATGGTTCTAAAAACTCCTGAAGATGATGTTTTGAATTTTGAGATTCTTCAGATTTTTCCTTTCACGTCTGAGTCAAAGAGGATGGGGATTGTGGTCAAGGTAGGGAGAGAATTTTATTTTTATTGATTGTCAAATAGATTTCATGATTATGGAGTTAATCTGCTCTATGCCACATACTGTACATGAGGCTAGAGTAGCTAGTGTACCATATTGTACTTACAGGAAGTATATTGTTTGAAAGTTAAGTTTATCCAGAGACTGCTGTCAACTGATTGTTGGTGTAATTTGAGAGAAGTGTGGTTCAATCCATATCAGTGATATGGGATGATTCATTGTCAATGTTGAGAATAATGTTGAAGTTTTGTGCTTTTCACTTTAAAATGTATGAGAAATAAAAAATTTTGGGCTTGTTCAGTACAGAATCTGAATCTTGATATGTTTAGCCATAAGTGTGGCATGATAATGGTGTATTAAAAGTTAATATCAGACAGGAATTTCATCCACTGCGAATGACTCGATCACATATTGCTTCGGTTACTAAATAATTGTTTGTGTGTTTTTTGTAGCTTTAATCTAAGTCTGCATTTGCAGTGCTATCAGTGAATAATTTCAATAAATTTAAGTCACATTTTATGTTGTTATGCTCTCTTCATATATATTTATTTCATAACTAGAAATGAACCTTATTTAAATGTGATTTTATTGTCATCAGGACATTAGCACAGGTGAGATCACATTTTACATGAAAGGAGCTGATGTTGTCATGCAGAATATCGTTCAGTATAATAACTGGATGAGAGAAGAGGTTGGTTTTAGTGGTCTTAAGTTATTAAACTTATATCTCTGTTTCCATTCTATTAAATATATGCAACTACTGCAATATTAAAATTATAATTTTGTTATGAATTAATAATTTCAACAAACAAAATCTGTTTTCTATTTTTTTTTAGCAAGTTTATAATGAAGACTGATCTATCATAGTTGATGATATTTTATTAGCATGTTCACGTTGTGCTTTAATCATATTTAATTTAAAATTAATTTTTTTTAGTGTGACAACATGGCCAGAGAAGGTCTCAGAACTTTGGTTCTTGCCAAGAAAACATTAACTGAAGAATTGTATATTGATTTTGAGGTATATGTTTATTTTAATTATATATTGATTTTGAGGTATATGTTTATGTTAATTATATATTGATTTTGAGGTATATGTTTATGTTAATTACATATTGATTTTGAGGTATACATTTACGTTGAATATTTATTAATTTTGAGGTATATGTTCATGTTAATTAATTATATATTGATTTTGAGGTATACATTTATGTTAATTAATTATATATTGATTTTGAGGTATATGTTTATGTTAATTAATTATATATTGATTTTGAGGTATACATTTATGTTAATTAATTATATATTGATTTTGAGGTATACGTTTATATTAGATTGATTATATATTGATTTTGAGGTATACGTTTATGTTAATTAATTATATATTGATTTTGAGATATAAGTTTAGGTTAATTAATTATATATTGATTTTGAGGTATATGTTTATGTTAATTAATTATATATTGATTTTGAGGTATATGTTTATGTTAATTAATTATATATTGATTTTGTGTATATGTTTATGTTAAATAATTATATATTGATTTTGAGGTATATATTTATGTTAATTAATTATATATTGATTTTGTGGTATACGTTTATGTTAATTAGTTATATATTGATTTTGTGGTTTATGTTAAATAACTATATATTAAACTGTTAACATAATAAGTAGTCTTTGTATGCTTAGGCTGGTGGGGAATGCATCCCCAATGGTGGAATTACACCTGTTATTTCAACTCTGTTTTAGTCCACTTTGCAATAAAAGAATGCCTAGGTTTGCTGCTTCTATTATGTAATATTCTAGAAAGCTTGTGCAAATAACTTATAAATTATTAATTCATTATGTACTGATCGTCCGTTTTGGACTAAATGTACTATACAATATTTTATTTCTATTTTGTTTTAATTTGACACAAATTTCTCACTAAAAATATTTCAAAAAATTTTAGAGCCGATACTGCCAGGCCAAGATGAGCGTTCAAGATCGTGTCACCAAAGTGGCTGCTGTGGTCGAAAGTTTGGAGCGTGAAATGGAGTTGTTGTGTGTTACGGGTGTCGAAGATAAACTTCACGACAACGTTCGCATCACACTTGAACTCCTCAGACATGCTGGGATTAAAGTGAGAAAAAAGATAAATAAAACATTTTTTAATATTAATGATATTTATTCATCTGTATATATAAATTTTCCTTGCTTTTGTGACTTTTTTGAGTCAAAAAGCTTTTTTGATAATATGCATATATGTGTGTGCATTAATTTTTTTTTAAATTCTCTCCAGGTGTGGATGCTGACGGGTGACAAATTAGAAACAGCGACGTGCATAGCCAAAAGTTCGTGTCTCGTTTCAAGACTTCAGCAAATCCACGTTTTCAAAGATGTTTCTGATAGGTCGGAAGCTCACCTCGAGTTAAATGCTTACAGGAGAAAAAATGATTGCGCTCTTATTATTTCTGGAGACAGTCTTGAGGTGGTTTTTGTTGATGTCTGGTAGGGATGTCATGGGTAGTACTTTTTGGAGTTTTCGGGTTCGGGTTTGTGAAACTCAGGTTTTCGGGTTCGGGTTTGTAGTTTTCCAAAAACCGGGTTCTGGTTCGGGTACTGGCTTATGATTTCAAATTCCTGGATTGATTTTAAATTTACCTAGTGTATATACATATACAAACGAGAGCGATCAATTCATCCATTGGACATTACACGTATTGAATAAACTCTAACAATATATTTTTTTAGCTTTCCAAATAATGTGATTTCTTTGGCCGAAGGAGGCTTAATTATTTTAGTTCGTTCGTGGCTCGGTCCGGCCAGATAATCAGGCGGATTAGTGGTCTAGCTTACACACTCACCAATAAAATGACCTATTTGTGTTATTTGTTACGCAAAGGTGATAATACAAAACTCGCAGGGCTTGCGATTAGTATAATACGTTACCTCTTAAATTATTGTAATTTATTAATTTTTTTCGCGGCTCGGTCGGGTAATCAGGCGGATTAGTGTCCTAGCTTACACATTTGCCAATAAAATAACTGTGGCGCATAGATCATTTATAGACTTTGCCAGTTAAATTTTAGGATTATGCAAGATTATCTTTATAACAAAGGGTCTTTGTTATATCAGAAAAACTTTGAGTATATGAATGAATAAATATAAGGTTATATAACTGAAGTAAAAAGTTTAGAGTCATGGCTATCCGCGATTTCTTCGACCGAAGGAGGTTTAATTATTTTAGTTCGTTCGCGGCTCGGTCCGGCCTGATAATCAAACGGATTAGTGGTTTAGTTTACACAATCACTAATAAAATGATGTATTTGTGTTATTTGTTACGCAAAGGTGATAATACAAAACTTCTACGCTCGCGATTAGTATAATATGTTACGTCAACAAAACTTGTAATTTATTAATCTCTAAGACACAGCTTTTATAAAGATTTATTTGTTCACAACTCCGAGTTCGGGTATTAGGCTTATAAATTTTCGGGTTCGGGTATCAAGTTTTAACATTTTCGGGTTCGGGTATCAAGTTTTCTCATTTTCAGGTTCGGGTATCAAGTTTTCACATTTTCGGGTTCGGGTATCAAATTTTTACACTTTCGGGTTCGAGTTCGGGTATCAGAAAAAGACCGGGTAGTACCGAACTCGGGTTCGGGTACCCGTGACATCCCTAATGTCTGGTGATGATAATGATTGTGAGCCTAGTATGTAATTATGTATGTATGTATGATGACCATAATTAGCTGAAATCCAAATGAGGCCAACTTCAACTAATAATCCTCCTTAATGATTACATATATGTAAAAAATAAAACTGTTAATTATTTTTGCCGCTCTAAATGGTTTGTATTTTATGTTGTTGGAAACGGGGCCATCATTTTCTTTCTTGGTATGCCATTAAAGGGGGTTTTTTTATTAGAACTTTTCTCGAAAAGCCATGTTTTAGGGAAATTGTTCAACTCTATTTCAGCATGTTTCTAAAAACATAATTTTAATGCTTAAAAATTAGTTTTTGTCGTTTTTAAACATCTCTGTTGAAACTAAATATTTGTATGATTACATTCTTGTAAACGTAACAGATCTGTTTGAGGTATTATGAGCATGAATTCATGGAGCTTGCCTGTCAATGTCCAACAGTGGTTGTCTGTAGATGTTCACCAACTCAGAAGGCAGACGTCGTCCAACTTCTCAAGTATCACACTGGTAAACAGACCTGTGCAGTCGGTTGGTTGAGTATTGGGAATTCATTTGCAATCTCGTTTTATCGCATCGTTACATTGTTGCTTGATTCTATTAAAATAGTGTCTTCCTGTTGGTGTATAGATTGGTGAGGTCATGTACTTTGACCCGTTTATAATTATATTCAATGGTTGTATTCTTGTCTTGTTTACTAGAAAATATTTCAAAATGATTGGAAAATTGGATAAATTTTATTGTTCACTCATTTTTGTTACATGCTTTTATTAACTTCCACTTGTCCGGATGTCCATGGGATATCCGTGGACGTTTAGAAGCTTGGAAGATCATTATACAATTAACCAACTTCAAAAAAATTTAATGTTTAATTTTACAAAAATAACTATGACAAATTTTAAGAAACAAAAATTATTATAAAATAAATTAAAGAAGCATATAATAATGACGACGAAAATTGACATCTTTTGTTTACTATTCACCGGGGTAATATTTTTACGAAACGATGTCGCTATGAAATTTTTCAGCTATCTTAAAAGCATGTTTTTAATTTTTTAAATTAACTTTCACTTGTTCTTGTTTATATATTTAATATTTAATTAATTTTATCAGGAGATGGTGGTAATGATGTCAGCATGATACAAGCAGCAGATGTTGGCATTGGAATTGTTGGAAAAGTAGGAAGTTTCTTTTGTTTTTAGAATGCATGGTTTGAGATTATTTTTTCATGAAGTTGTATGTTTATGGCTGAAATCATATTGTTTTCATTAGTTTATTGTACAAAATTAATATTTTTTAGTGTTTTTAATTCAATTCTTCATCTATTGTTTATTCATTTGATATCTCAGGAGGGTAAACAGGCAGCTCTGGCAGCTGATTTTTCAATAGACCAGTTTGGTTATCTCGCACATCTGCTTTTTGTTCACGGCAGGAATAGGTTGGTTTTGTCATTATTATATCTATACAGTGTTTAAATATGTATATATGTATACAATTATTTTATTCACCAGCTACAAGAGATCAGCAGCATTGAGTCAGTTTGTAATTCACAGAGGATTGATCATTTCTTCCATGCAAGCTGTTTTTTCTGCTGTCTTTTATTATGCTTCCCTGTCTCTCTTTCCTGGATTTCTTCTTGTTGGGTTGGTTTACTGACAGTAACATTTAGTAATTGTGTTTAATTATATTTAGTTCTTCATCAATGATATTTTTTTAGTTAGAGTTGTTATCGGTTATATAATAAATTTTGATTAAATGTCATCTTCATTGCCATAATTTATATTATAATATATAGTTAATAAAATTATGATGTTACAGTTATGCGACAGTGTACACAAACTTTCCAGTTTTTTCCCTTGTCCTTGATAAAGATGTCTCAACAGAAATTGCTATGACATATCCGGAGTTGTACAAAGAACTTACCAAAGTAAAAATTGTTTTATATTTAGATAGTTTTCATGAGAATTATGCAGTACTTATTTAGTTATCAAAAGATTATCCTGTTTTGGCTGCAAACTGAGAGAAGCTAAATTGGATTGGATTAGTTTTAAGCTCATTAACTTGGCGCTAAACAAGAATATAATTTTTTTTAAATATAACATGCTTTTAAAAAGAATGCTCTAAATATCTCTTATATTAGTTTTCTTCTTCAACTTTTGTTTTTGTTGAATTTAATTTTCCCATCTTTTTTCTGCTCCGACATCGAAATTGTGCTATACAAATATTAACTCGCTCCAATTAAAGAAAAATAAAGAAATGTTTTCGAACTGCTGATTGGCCCCTAATCCGTTTGCCAGCTTATCAAAAAGTGATATTTGTACATTTTTTTCTCCACGAAATAAGTATTTCTGCAAAATTGTAGAGCAAATGCTGATCAGAAAGTGGCTGAAAATTAGATTGCAAGATTCCAGAATCCAGTGCATGTGAAAGTTAATTCAAACATGCAAAATAGAATTAAACTGAAAAATAACTAGCGAAACACAAAGCAGTGATTTGATTTGTGATGAAGTAATATACTGAATTGAACTGATCTTATCAGTTTAAACTGTTTTATATATTTTTGTATTCACTTACTATATGTTTACATTATGTATGAATTTGTATGAATATGTATTGGTGCACAGGCTTACATTATGTTAATATTATATATGTTTGAATTAATATACGTGTTTACATCAAGGATTGTTATGTAAAACTTCTCATTCCGCTTTTTGTTTTGCTGTACTGAATAATGAAAGATGGAGATTTTGAGAAAAGCAAATTTGAATAAATTTTATTAAAAAATTATTTATATTTATTATTTAAGGGCCGAGATTTGAACTACCGAACATTTTTCATGTGGGTTCTCATCAGCATTTATCAAGGTTTGTTTTTTTTTAATGAATAATAATTATATTTTATTTTTAATTAAATTTAAGGATTTTAAGGAGTCATTAAAAATATTTATCTCCAGTAATTATTTCAACATTTCGTGATTGGTGGCTTTTTATATTTTAAGTTATCTGTTGATATTGTTGGTTTATTGTTGAAAACTGAAAACAGGTGGAACGATAATGATCCTGGCTTTCCTTCTTTTCGAGTCGGACTTCATCCACATCGTCTCCATCAGTTTTTCTTCTCTAATACTCACAGAACTCCTCATGGTCGCCTTGACGATTCGCACCTGGCACTACCTGATGATCGTCGGTGAACTTCTTTCTCTCGTATCATACGTTGCTTCTCTCTTTATTTTCCAGTCATATTTTGGTTAGTTGTGTTCATTATATTATATTATAACTCCTGCTAGTTGCATAAGTGTTTGTACTGAAACACAATATTATTTTGTTACATCAATTTTAATTGTTTCGAAAAACATTTCACAAGTCTAATATTATAAGTTATTTTTTATTCTGCTTTAAATAGTACACCATGGCAGTATATTAACCCGTTTTAGACCATCGTACGTTTTACGAACACACTTATTCTTGGTGTTGCATAAAATTGAGCTGTAATTTTTTTTCTGTTAAGAGTTTTTTTTATGTTTGAAAAGCTTCAATACACTGTATAAAATTTTTTAAATAATATTTTTATTTGTATTAAGTAGTTTAATCTGGGTTAGAATATGAGCATTTTCAAGGTTTTCGACCGACATTACTTTAAAAATTTATTATGCTAATTTCATGAGCGTTATCATAACAAAAGTTTGAAATATCCAAAGAGAATGTACTCAAAAGTAAACAGCAACGTTAATTAAATTTTATTGTGTTAACACTAACCCACAATCTGAACATGTATGAGTGATGCTCATTTTCCGATCGTTGGTTGGTCGTATAGAGTACTTTATGCGAACAAGTCGAAACTAGTTTATTCAGCTTATAGTTGTGCAGTGGTTGAATTGGTGATAGTGTTTTTTGCAAATTTCATTCTTCGAATGAAATGTTTGTGAAGTTTAAAAATGAAAGGCGTCAAACAGAACATTTTTTCACGTTGAAAGAAGCTATGTAACTAATTCTTGATGATGTACAGCATTGAGGTTGACATACTTGTCATTCTTCCGCCCGGCGCATCATAACACGTGACTGATGAATAAGCAAATGAAGAAGGAAATGTTATTCTTTGTAATGTATCCGAGAAGGTAGAAGTTGATTATACTAATGATGAAATGGGATTAAACTGCGCCGGTTCTTTGGGTGAAGAAATGTAGGTCGCAAATACGGTCAGTTCAATGCCGCGGCAACCAAAACGCCAAAAACGATTGAAATGCACTTGGACCAAAAAGAGTCATTTGAATAGCCACTTTTAAAACAGTCTATAACAGTTTGAAACACCACAATTAGACCTCCTAGCCGCCGCCGCCGCCGAACTTTTTACAGCCGCCGTAAATCCGCCGAAAAAAAATTACGGCTAGCCGGCGGCCAGCCGAAAACGGTACGCCGAAAATCCGCCATAAAATTTCCGAACGCCGGCTTAACCTATATATATGTTTGTATAAATATATATATATATGTAAACGTATATATATATATACGAAATGATTGAGCTTTTGCAGAAGTGTAAGAATATTGTGTCAGTTCTCCACTTTAAGTCATTAACAATGGAGGATGAAATTGCAGCATCTGAAGACAAAGCTATTATCACATCAATGCAACGAAAATTGGCAAGTCTGAATGGACTTCTTGAACAAGATGAACAGTTCACAACATCTTTAGCAAATGAAGATGACAACAAACCATACCAGCCAGATCAAGCTCATCATTCATCGCTTAAATCTGCAACTCCAACTCGCTGGAATTCTACACTTGAAATGATTGAATCCCTCATTTCTCTTCGACATGAAGTTAGTAATGCCTTGAAGCGATCTGGTAGGGTCAACCTCTGTTTACACGAAGATGAATCGGAAAGTGTAAGAGAGGTGGCATGTTTTTTACGACCTTTTAAAGATTTAACGGAGTTGTTCAGTAGTGCTATTCCAAATGCATCCTCCATTCCATTAGCCAAAGCAAAAATAAGAAAGCTATGTACTTGCAAACCTGATGAGGATCCAAAAATACGAGCAATCAAACAAGATGTTCTATCCAAACTTGATTCACGTTTGCCAGATTCAAACATTATCAAATTACAACAAGTGTTGGACCCAGAAACCAAAACACTAATTTCACGTAACACTGCAACTGAACTTTTAGAACAGGCAATAAAAAGGTGCATCGACAAACAACTAATAACTCATACAACCGCTCCTGAGATGAAAAGTTATGAAGATGAGCCAGCAACAAAGCGTATGAAACTGCGTCAGGAAATGCTGAATGAATTGAAAGCAAGGAGCTCTACGAGTGATATGGATAATGCTACTAATGATTATGCTGTTGAAATTGTTAGGTATTTGTCATTTGTTGATAGCAGACATACAGACTGTCTTACATTTTGGAGAAACCATGCAGATGATTTTCCTGTATTATCTCAAGTTGCAGAAGTATATTTGACAACATCTGCTAGCTCAGTACCAGTCGAAAGTATGTTTTCAACATGTGGATTAGTTATGAACAGCCGCAGATCAGCCTTAAGTGCTGATAAATTAAATCAGATTGTTTTTATACATGACAATTTTAAATTTGCAATGTAAAAAATTTTTTTTATATTATTTTTTATGATATACTTTTGTTTATCATATGACATTTTTGATGATTTAATTAACTTTTATGACAATTGCTATTAATTTGATAATTTATATAATGGTAATAAATTTTGAACTTTATTAACTTTAGTAAATAATTTTATATTAAATTTTAGCCTAATTTAAAATAATTATCAGCCACAAATTTGAATCATGAGCCGGATAATTTAAAATTCAAGCCGAATAATAATTTTACGCGTAAATTCGGCTAATCCGGATATCAGCCGAAATATTTGTTCAGCCAGCCACAAACATAAAAAAATTCGGCTAGGAGGTCTAACCACAATGGTTCTTTGTTTGAAAAACCCCATATAGGCTGTTTAGGTTGTTCTATACCGATGAAATGAATTCATGCACGGTTGAAGAAACAAAACGATAGGGAAGATTCAGCAACTGGCCATGGTCACGATCTGGAAAAGGTGAAAACAGTAGGTCGCTACAAGCTGGAAAATTGTGGCAAAACACTGTACATGTGGGCCAAGTGCGGCAAACGACTTCATCGGAATTGTTTTGTTGCTTTCCACACACTCCGGTTCTGAAACGACTATCATGAACTGCTTGACTGATTTAT
Source organism: Erpobdella octoculata (assembly GCA_963978895.1). Classification (NCBI taxonomy): domain Eukaryota; kingdom Metazoa; phylum Annelida; class Clitellata; order Hirudinida; family Erpobdellidae; genus Erpobdella; species Erpobdella octoculata. The sequence continues at coordinate 14,289,696 of OZ022239.1, forward strand.
TGAATGTTAAATTTTTGGATTTTATTAAACTGTGTTACTGATAAGTCAGAAATGTGTTTTTAGCTTTTCTGTCTAAAATTTATTTTATAATTATTTGCCTTGAAAACAAAAAAAAATTGACTTTTAAACATTTTGTTGTTTTCAGTAGTCTATACTCTATACGACCACCATTCGAAAAACGAGCATAGTGAATTTTCAATGTTTTCTTTCAAGTAAAAAATAATTAAAAATAAATCTGTTAAAACATAAGCAAATAACTTGGGAATAAAAAAAAAATAGAAATCTAATTAATAAAGTTTTGAACCTAAATGGGTTAAACTTGTTGAGTTGTTTCGTTTGTCGAATTTTCTTATTTGCTTTCATGTAGAATGTTTTTTTTTTTCATTTTAATTTTACTCAACAGATGTCGCTTTCATTCTGTCATGGAACTTTATCTGGAAGGTCATAGTGACAACTTCGGTCAGTTGCATACCTCTGTTTGTACTGAAGTACCTTAGGAGAAGATTTGCTCCTCCCATCTATACAAAATTGACTTGAAATTCGATAAAATTATAATTTTCTGCTTCTTCTGGTGAATTCTAAAGTGTTGTGACGAGGTTGTAGCACAACATTACTTCAAATGTCTCAATTGTGATGAAGTATAGAACGCTTTATTGAGGTTCAGTAATTTTTGCTGATATCAGTGGGTTATATATCATGATGATGACAATGATGGTTGTGATGATAATGATACAATAATATCTTGCCACATCTCTCTTTATCATTATTAAACGCATTCTCTCTGAAAAGTATTTAACCTGCTTTGCATTCTAATAACTATAATAAAAGTGGTGTTTGTGTATAAAAAATCACATAATAATCTTTATATATCCATAATTTTGTGTGTGTGCTTGAACCTTTTATTCAAGTTATTATTGTTTGTAATTTGTGGCACATGTGGTAAAAATTTATTTATGATTAATATTTGATTTATTTTCAATTTGTATTTGAAAAAGTCAAGTAAAACAACAGGGATGAGAAAAATATAGGAATGAGTTGATAAGTTTTGATATTGCAGTGAATTTGTATTGGAGATGTGGTAAAGCTGAAAAAAGCATCAATGAGCACAACTGAGATCCTATGCTCAGCATTATTTGACTCAGTCACAAGAATACGAAACAGTTAAAGAGATTTACATTTATATTGACTATATCTCAAAAAGCGTTAATTTAAATAAATTCAAACAAGTAAGGTTAAGGTTATGTAGGACAGAATTAATGAGTAAATTGATGTATGGTTTGATCTTAATCATAAACGTTTTTTCTTGAAATTCAACAAAAACATTTAAAGTTGGTCAGGCCCGATTTTTTCTTACTACTTTGTCAATGTCATAATTGTTATCCCATATAGGGGTAACTTGCATAACAGTTTAATAGCAATTCTTGACGAAGATGTGATATATTGCCAGTCAGTGATGTGATTTTTAAGTACTGGCAGGGTCGAAAAGTTTCTAAAAAGCGAAATATTTGTGGGGGTGACCAGAGCCGGCTAGTGAAACATTTTATGCGAGAATAAATTAGGCGCTTTTTGAATTACTTTAAATCATAAAACAATGAATACTACAAATAAAATAACTTTTTTAAGAATTTTATTGATTTTAAACATATTTTTAGTTAGAAAATGGAACACATCTAACTTTAGATTTAAAAAAAATTAATCTTAAAGTATCAATATATATATATATTGAACCCATTTAGCAATTTTGTTTTCAATGGAAATTATTGATAAACCATTTAAACGTTCCTGGCCCATTGTTGGTCGTAAATAGTTTGGTTTTTGGAAAAAATATGTTCCCGTTCCCTATGCTCACTGTTACCTGTAGTGTTAATTTGTGAGAAAATACAAGCATTAAGAAACTTCTTCAAGCTGACATAGATCCATTTAAGCACAAATTATGGTGATTTTTTCGGTCTAATTTCCGTGATAACGAATTAAGTTCAAGAAACAAATCCTCTGAATATACTTATTTGTCGCTTCTGTCTTTACAAAATCTATGTAAATAAATTTATTATGAAGTTTTAAGCGCATTTCATAAAATTGCGGTCCATTCAGTTACCAGTCTCCCCTACACTCAATTGTTCTTCAAAATTGATTTTTTAAATTTTCATAATTTTGTGCATTAAACTTTTAATAAAAAAACTAAAATAATTTAAAAGGCAAAACAACGTTTTCTGGGTCAGCTAGTAAATTTATAAAATAGAAAAACATTGACCACAGTCTTCTAAATACTTGATATGCGAAGTAGGTATATGTGAGGATTGAAAATATAAGAAACTTTTGAATCAATATGGTAAAAAATTTAAAGTCAGCAGCGACAAATAAGTACACTTATTTTTCAACTTGATTGGATAACGTGAAGTTAGTTTGTTCATGGAATTCTAGATATACTGACTAGAAGGTTAGCCTTCCAGTCAGTATATCTAGAATTCCGCTGCTGACTTTACATGTTTTCAAATTTTCAGATCGATTAGACAAAATTTGAGTGAATTATAGATTAAAATAAATTAAAACTTTAAAAAATTTCTCTAGGGAAATAAACCATTGAATTTAAGTTTATAAAAAGAAAGCAATATTTAATTTTTATATTTTGAAATTTATAATAAAAATTTGTTTTTACCATATTGATTCAAAAGTTTATATTTTAAAATTAGAACCTGTCGAATTAAAAAATATAAAAGATTTGTGAAAAACGGTTATTTTTAATTAAAAAATTTTGAAACTTTAATAGAATGCATTGGTGTGATGAGTGAGCCTATATTTCAAATTTCAGCTCAGTTGGATGACGGCAAATTAGTTTATTTTCACTTTCGAAGTTTGCAGACATTCAAGCAAGCAAGATCAAGGGTGAAGTTAATATAAGGGATTTAACAATCTCTAAAAACCCCAGGCAACGCCTGTTAAACCCGCTGGTCCTTTACATTTGGAAATGTGGTCACTGAATCCATTTGCTCAATCTTTTGCCCCAGCGGTGGTACCAGACAAGAATAGATTTTACAAATGCATCAGATGCAACAAGAAGTTCAAGCACAAATTTGGCATTTTAAGGCACCTTCAATTCCACAAACGAAAACACCGAGTTAAAAAAATGTTCTCTGCTTCAAGTAAATAACATTTCTAATAATTATACTTAAATCTTAATACACAGTTTGGATCGTGAGTGTGAATTTGTTTATCTGCAGAAAACTCAACTGGTGCTCAGAAGAAAGGCACTGCCACCAGTTTCTTCACAAATAAAGATCCTCCAATGGTGAACTGCTCTAACAATGCATCTTGAAAATGAAAAAGTCAAAATTTAAAGTTTCATCTGAATTTTTTAAAGTGTCTTAGGGTTTTACTCAAAAAAGCAAGTATACCTAGCATAGGTTAAGATCTCGCCATAATTATTTCTGCAAATGCACACACACACACACACAGACACATGAAAGGAAAAAACTCCATAGCTTACTCTGTTAATTTTTTAAAATAAATAAAATGTTGCTTGCGTTTTAAAAGTTACGTTTTTACAAAAGTATATCGTCATGAAGACAAAAACAAATTCGCTAAACATCTTCAACCAAAAAACATTTGGACGTAGCAACGTCTATGAGTCAATAACTCTTTTACGATTCCTTGAGTAGTTTCTTTGTGAACTCCTCTAATGTTGAATCATTTTTGAATCCTATGAGCCTGTCTACTTCTTTGCCTCTTTTTAATCCAATCAAAGTGGGAACCATGGTCACCTGTTGATGCAAAACATAATCGTGAATATAAAAGGCATATAAGTATACTAAAATATAGCTAAAAAACAGATGCATGCTACTATATAAATTGTGGTTTACAATCTATATAGTTGCATGAATGTCGACAGTTTCTTCTGAAATATCCCAGGTTTTTCCAAGTTCTTTAAAAGTTAGAATAAATTTGATTGATTCCAACATGATCTTTTCAGCCTTTATTTCTTTTCCTTTAAAGGCGCTTACAGTATCGCATCTTGTGAAAACACGAATACCGAGCAATGCTTGGCTTTTCATAATTCCATACAATTCAGAGATGCAGGTCTCATTCACAATGCGAGCATTACTACCAGTTCCTGTCACAAAGCAAATGGAACTAGACACTTCATGTGCGAAAAGCAAGTGACAGCAGCATAACATCAGTGTCTGGACTTTTAATAACAATTGCTGAGTATGTTGCAGAAGCATGTTTAGCATGTAAAAGAAGTCTTGAATCAGCTTCCTCGTGATCGCACTTCAGTTCCACAACCTCTTCAATGACCACAACAACTAAGAAAGAAAGAGAGGGAGGGAGAAGGGGAGAGTGATTATCAAGCATCTCGCGACAGAACGCGTTCCTTTTGCACCCGACCAATCAGATGCAAGCTCATTAAAGAGATTAAAGTCAATAAAGTCGTTCGTTTGTTGTTAGCAAGCATGCGATGATGCGATGCATGCACGAGAGAGAGAGAGAGAGAGAGAGAGAGAGAGAGAGAGAGAGAGAGAGAGAGAGAGAGAGAGAGAGAGAGAGAGAGAGAGAGAAAGAGAAAGCGGGAGTATAAAGTCGGACAGAGAAACCAACAAATCGCGGGGTTTTTTCTTTTTTATCTTTTCTTCTTTTTATTTTTTTTTATTTTTTTTTGTGTGGTCCTAAACGCTGAAAAAGTGACAAGGACTTAAATAAACAACAACTCGCGGACAAACCAGCCAGAGGCGTGGATTCAGCAAAATCTTGAGGGGGGCGAAGATTTTTTAAATTTAACCTAGAAAATCTTCAAACTAAAATGAACATGCCAATATACACTAGCATGTTGCATTTTCATGTAAGACATATATTAATTAAAAAAACAGTATACAAAAGTATTAACTTTTATTTAATATTGAACGCAGACAAAAAAACTTTTAAATTATGAATGTTACAAAGGGTATCGATGTTCCTTAATTTTGGCAAAATTGTTCACTAAATCATCAAGATCAAATGTTTTTTCTAAGTCATGTTCCACTGCCATCAGTAATGAAATATTAAGTCTTTCGTCGCCACACGTTGATCGGTTCAATTCCGGGTTTGATTCCAGGTTCGGGCACGTAGTTTCCTTGAGCAAGGAATTCACTCACACTGTTCAGGCCAACTCAGCCTTTCATTCTTCACTGGTCGATAAATGAGTACCAGTTTCACAACTGGGGTGTAATAGAGTTCGGCATATTCCGATTTCGGATACATGTGTGGGTGGCAGGAAACTATGTAATCCCATATGCTCGAGCCGTTCCCGGCGCCTCTGAAGTTTCATAACACTACAGTGCGCCTTACAAATTTTCTACTACTGATACTACTTAGATAAGTCTTCACATGTTTTAAAACTGAATAAAATTGTTCATTTGCTGCAGTGCTAACAGGTAATGTCAGCACAATTTTTAATAATTTTAGAACTTCTGAATAAGCACATGGAAATTGCTCGAGTTGTGATTTAACTTAGCAAGATCCAAAAACTTTCCTTCAGACTGACGACAGGTTCCATGAAACGATTTTGCAGCTTATGTATTTGTGATTGAAAACTACTTCATCATAATGAAATCGGTATAAATTGGCAAGAGTTTCGCATTTTTCCACATCTAAAAATTGCTTACAGTTATGATGGTCAAAAGCTTGAATAGCATTAAAAGCGACCCATTTTATGCAAAAGGCCAATTAAACTCAGCTACAAATCTATCCAAAATGCTATAATATAATCTTTACATTTTTTTCAAAGAAGCTAACTGTTTGGCTTGTTACATCTCTTTTTCCCATAGTGCTGCTTGATAAATAATCTTTCAAAAATGATGAGATTTTTTTTGATCGTCTTGGTAGAACTGATGCTGCATCTGATGTGCTCGTATCAAAATCAATTTCGATTTCGGCAAATTTTTCAAATTTCATTGCCTTATATAATAATAAATTCCATGTAGTTTCAGATCTTTCGGCTTCAAGATATTAGCAGAAATATATGATATAACTAAGTAGATATAATTCAAAAGGTAGGAACAATTTTACGCTTATCAACTAGTCTAAATACTCAATTGTGAGTGAGCTAATAAAAATAGTTTTTCTATTTGGTGGAAAAATCTTGGGGGGCCGTGGCCCCCCTCAGCCCCCCCCCCCCCCCAATCCACGCCTCTGAAATCAGAAACTAGTCGTTAATGCTATATATATATATATATATATATATATATATATATATATATATATATATATATATATATATATATATATATATATATATATATATATATATATATATATATATATATATATATATATATTTATATTATATGCAGTCTTGAAGGTTTATGTCGCTTAGGGTTTTGGGAATAAATTTGCTAACAAAAAAAATAATACTCCTCAAAAATAAGTAAAGGAAAAACGAGTTTTTCAACACAAAATTTGATTTCAAATACACTCGATTTAAAAATACGAAAAATGTTCAAATTAGGTTTTTTTATTTGAACCATGTATTGTCATCCAATATAAAGCTATGCTGAAAGTTTCAGCTTCCTAGCTAGTTAAAAAGCTGGTTAGTAACCAGCTTGTACAGTACAAGCTTGCGCTGCATGGCTTTGAGAAATCTAAATTCTAATCCAATCTAAACATAACATACGCCCCGCAATTAAAAGCATCCTTTTGTTGTCTTCTGTAAGCAATTACTAATTCATCAACATAGTTTCCCATTGGTTCATTTCTTAAACTGCAGACCTGTTGTAAAAAAAAGTCTGAACTTATTAAGTTGCTCCTAAATTTTCGTTCCTTCTCCCACTAACGGGTCGTAAAATGAAATGGTCCTTTTTAAGTTATTCATAATAAATAAACAGAAATGATTATGATTTTCATTATAGATGCAAAAAGTGTAATGAGAATGATAAAGTAATAGTTAAGCAGAGTGACTCAGCGGATAAATTATTGTCAAAATTTTAAAAGTTTAGTGAGAAGTCACCGCAGGGAATGTAATAAGAATTTTTCAGCTTAATCCCTGCAATATAATCAATTCCATAATTGCTCAACCATTCTCTGTCATATAAAAAAATGAAATATGACAGTTTCAAAGACTCGCCATTAAATCTACAAACGACTGATAATTTGTTTTCTTCAATACTTTAGTTAAGAGAAGATTACCAAGTTTTACGGGTTCCATTTCCTACCGGTTTGGGCACATTAATTTTGACTGGCATTAACATTGTACGATAGTGCCCTTTCGTTGCACTCTCTTGCCCCATTCTTCTTCACTTGTTAGCTCAGGTTTACCATTAAGGTTCTTTCTAACCTTACCTTTTGGTTTTAGAATTGTGATCTCGATACACTTACCTTTTACATGGTTTTGCAGTAACCGAACAAATATTCTGATTTTAAGATTGGTTTGGCTCTGCAGGACGTCCTGCTTAATGTTCCTAAAATGGTTTTCTACCATCGAGTTTGAATGTGGTGTTCCCGGCGTGGAATTTAAATAAGACCCTATCATATGGCAAGTAAGGACAATATTTCTTAAGGAATATTTCTAGGAACTTTGTGTTATAAAGTTCGTTTTCATTTTCCTCTAAATCCTCATGCTTATGCTCACCCAGCCAATCGTTATACCTCTTAAAAAAGTGACTGCTTTGATACACTATTGTTTCAGGTGTATCTTCGATTTCTACATCTTCTTATTCTTCTTTATCTAGGTTCTCCGCTTGTATGGGTTCTGAATCAATAAAGAGCTCCAAATACTTTTCTTTGTCAATGTACTTTCTCTTCCAACTTAGCAAGAAAAGAAAAGCTTTAGTTATTACGTCAGCTGCTGCAAAGGTGGCAGCATATATAATCTTTGTTATGGCCAACAATTGGAATTTGTGTTGGTTTGGAGTGCTATTTTGCTTAGAGTGGCGAGCTAGATATTTCATTAAATGTGCATAGCACAGTTTCACCATTGTTACGTCTTTAGGTTTTTTTACCAATGCTTTTATTAACTCGTCGGCTCTGTTTCTCTGTCTGTTTCAAATCTTGCAATCAATTTTTGAGTCACTTCCTGATGATAGATTTTTTTCAAATTTTGCATACATGCTCAAGATAGAAGACAATGCAATATTCAATTATTAGTTTTACAATAAGTCAATTAATTTAGTTAATTTTCTTGAGGATTTTATCGAGGGGTTTCTTGAGGGTTTTCTTGACCACAAAACGCTAACCGACTGACAGACTATTTTACCAAGTTAACACGAACCACACTCACTGACCGCGATTCTCAAGCGTGTACGAAATTTTCATGAAAATAGTTGAGATATTTAAATTCGATGCTTTTTGATGATATTTTTATTATTATTACCAATGCTTTTATTAACTCGTCGTCTCTGTTTCTCTGTCTGTCTGTTTGTTTCTCTGTCTGTTTCAAATCTTGCAATCAATTTTTGAGTCACTTCCTGATGATAGATTTTTTCAAATTTTGCATACATGCTTAAAATAGAAGACAATGCAATATTCAATTATTAGTTTTACAATAAGTCAATTAATTTAGATAATTTTAATTAATTTCGATATTTCGATATAATTAAGATATTTCGACTTTAACATAAAATAAAAGAGTAATATAAGAAAAAATTGATTGCAAAATTTGTGTTTTAATTACATATAAGAGCATTGGTTTTAAAAATTCGTTTTTAATTTACTTGTTTCTGTTATCGACCATTCGGAGCCCTTTTGGAGGTAACTAGATAAAGTCAATGTATTGAAACCTTGCAACACAGCAGATACATGGGCCATCGAGAAATCTGTAACCACTTCCTCAAAAAGTGGCCAAATGTGTTTATGTTCCAAAACGTAATGCTTAACTTGAAACAAGTATCCAGCTATAGGGCGGCGTCATGTCTACAACTTATTATATCCACTAAAGGTACTACTATCCCCCCCCCCAATGAAAATACCGCACTGTAGTAAACAATTCGTTTCGAGAGCCTATCCAATTTCCTTACTACTGAGCCTGTCGCATCAAAATGCAGAACACCACGCTGACGGGAAGCGTGTTCAATTTGTTCATGAGAAAAACAAGATCAGGAAACTAGGTTTTTCCATCATGTACAAAAACCGCTCTTTAAAGTGAAGTTTTTGTTTACTCTCAAACGTGGCAGACAGATCCTCATACTCATCTTTCCTGGGCAAATTTACTCAATAAATTCAACATCAATTAAAAAAACTATCCAAACACATTTGATTGCTTTTATTTTTTTTTATAAAATCTGATAAATCATGTAGTTTCAGAATATGTTATTTGATTTTTGTCGCAGCGCATAGTTTCGCTAGGAAAAATCAAAAACCGTTTCCTGAGCAGATTTACCCAATACATTCAAAAATCAATTAAAATAACTGTCCGAGCATATTTGATTGCTTTAATTTTTTAAAAATCGGATAAATCATTTAGTTTCAGAATATGTAATTAGATTTTTGTCGCAGCGCGTAGTTTCGTTAGAAAAAAATCAAAAACCGTGGTAAAGTTCTAGTATAGCGTCCCGAACCCATTTCGATGGAAAATTACAGGTTTTTAACGTAAATCATATTTGAAACATAAATAAAGACTAATTACAACATAAACAACTATACAAAAATTATAGCACTTTAGAACATCCCGAAGCTAATGTAGTTCCCGATGAAGATCTATTTGTCAATAGCGATAGAAGTGAACAGTAGGGAAAAAGAAAATTAAAATTAAACACATTTCGAATAGAAATAGACAATTTAGAAGAGAAATAAAAAATTAAATTATGGAAGTTGAAAATTGAAAAATAATAGTTTGTTCTAGAAGTACAAGGTGCCTAACCCGCTCCATGTCTAAAACAGTTTCTTTAAATGCGGAGGTTTTGTCAATATGCCTTGAGACAAATAAAAAACATTGAAAACAATAAATTAGCAATAGAACACCAAGAAAAAATCAAATAATATTGTTTATTGTTTATCATTGTTTATTGGGCATACAAAAACACATTAAAGAAACACATAAAAATTGAAATAAAAGCATGCAACAAAAAATGAATGAGTAGTGCCCAAAAGGAACATCCGAAGAGATGAATCTCGCTTGAGGATGACCAGTGCAGATGAAACATTTACGAATAATAATAATACAGGTACATACAATACAATAAATTTAGAATGGTAAAATAACTGAAATAAATTACTAAGATGAACAAAATAACAAAATTTAACATTTAATAATATACAATATACGTTCGAATCTGAGATGATAGAATATATTATAATTTTAATAAGTGAGATTTAAGACGAGATTTAAATAATGAAAAGGACTCAGAGGACTGTATTGAAATAGGGATGACTGAATATGTACGCGGACCTAAACATTTAATAGAAAAGGTTTTTAGTCTTGTGTTTGCAAATTCTGGACGGAAAAGATTAGATGATCGCAAAAAATGGGTATGAATATCGGACGACTTCAAGAAGAAATCATGAAAGGATTGAGGTAGAGTAGAATTAGAATATTTATACATAAAAGAACCAATTTGAAACAGATTGACTTGATAAATGTTTAAAAGCTTATGTTCAGTAAATTTTGACTTACAAGAAGAAAGAGGATGTAAAAAAAAAATAATACGGATGAGTCGTTTGAGCAAAATGTGTAAAGAAAGAAGACGAGTTGGGTAATTAGAAGCCCAAACAATATTGCAGTAAGAAATATAGGGAAAGACAAATGCATAATACAACATAATACAAGTTTTTGTGTCTATAAAACGACGTAATCTATACATAATTCCAATATACTTAGAAACTTTAGATTTAACATGCTTAATGTGATCAGTCCATGTTAAATGTTGATCAAGAAACACACCTAAAAATCTATATGAGGTGACACGGGTAATAGAAACACCAGAAATGCTGAGACATGACTTTGTAATAATAGATTTACTCTTTGGATGAAATATGATATAGTTGGTTTTTTTTACATTTAAAGAAAGCTTATTGGCACAAAACCAATCATTAATACATATGAGACCATTATTAACGCTGTCAAATAAAATGTTCAAATTGTCACCAGAAGCAAACAGACTAGTGTCATCAGCAAATAAAGAAAAACTGAACAGGTTAGAAATTAAAGGTAAGTCATTGATATATATAATAAATAGGAGTGGACCCAATATAGAGCCCTGTGGTACGCCACAGTTGATGGGTAAAGATTGTGATAACACATTGTTGTAGCAGACATATTGTGATCGGTTCTTCATGTAATCCCGAAACCAGTCAAGAGGAACTCCCCGGACTCCATAGTACTCAAGCTTCTTCAATAATATTTCATGATTTACAGTGTCAAATGTTTTTGCAAGGTCTAGGAATAGGCCAATGCCAAAGTTTCCTTGATCTAGAGCTTCAGCGATTTTGGATTGAAGAACAACTAGTGGCATGTATGTGGAGTGGTTTTTTCTAAATCCATATTGGTATGGTGAAAGGAGAGAAAACTTTAATAGGTAACTGTATAATCTTGTGTGCATAACTTTTTCAAAGAATTTGGAAAAATAAGATAATATTGAAATGGGCCGATAATTTGTTACATTATTTTTTTCACCGGATTTATGAAGTGGAACAACTTTAGCAATTTTCAATTGGTCAGGAAATATTCCAAATGTTAGGGAACTATTGATCAGAGATGTTAGAGGAGAGACAATTAGTTGGATAGATTGACTTGCTATTAGATGATCAATACCATCTGGACCACAACTTCTAGATGTTTTTAAACTTTTTGCAATTTTGAGGATTTCAGTTGATGTTACTGGCGTGACATTCATGGAATCGACCACTTGGTTCTTGAGGAAGTCAGTGAAATAAGAACCCTGAGAGTGAATTTGTTTTGCAAGGCTTGACCCAATGTTTGAGAAATACTTATTAAACATATCAGCAATCAGAGAAGGTGAACTTATTTCGGATCCATCATTTGTGAGAAAATTTTCCTGATGCTCTTTTGATTTGAATTGGCCTAGTAAAGTCTTTATCAATTTCCAGATTGCATTAATATTACCTTCATAAGATTCAAATTTAGAAGAGTAGTGTTGTTTGATTGTGGTTGTTTTTAAGGATTTAAATTTATTGCGACAAGTTATGAATTTTCTTCTATTTTCTTCTGATGGGTGTTTTAAAAAATTACGATAGAGAATGTTCTTTTTACGGCAGTGTCTGAAAAGTGTAAAGTTCATCCATTCATGGTCAAATTTTACTTTTTTCTGTCTGGGTTTCTCTAGAGGAAAACAGAAATTATATGCAAGGAGATATTCTTTCACAAATAATGAATAAGCAGATGTCACTTTACCATTTTCACCTTGTTGAATGACTTCAGTCCAATCTTTGTTAGTTAATTTAACATGGAACAAATTACTGTTTTTAAATTGTCTTTTGAAGTTTTTTTGATCTTTAGAAATGGTTATTTGAAAAGCAAGATCAAGAGAAAGGTAAAGTGGAAAATGGTCAGACAAATCATCAATCAGTATCTTTGAGAGCGTATTTTGAAGAGGGAAGTTTGTGAAGATATTGTCGATTGCTGTTGCTGTCGTAGAACTTTTCCGTGTTGGTTTTATAAAAGCAGGAAACAATAAATGAATATAAAAGTAAAAGTACTTGGCTGTTTTTGGCACGGTTTCGATCATATTTCTTGGAGCAGAAATTCTGAGTTTTAGAGGTCATGTGGCTACCAGAATCGTTTGGAGATCGAAAGAGCGAGCGAGAAAGCAACAAGAAGAATGCGGGAAAGTGACTGGAAGCGGGAAAGCGAGCGGGAAGGAAATCGGGAGCGGGAATGCGGCCGTGAACGGGAAGGCAGTCGGGAGCGGGAAAGCAAGCAGGAAAGGAAACGGGAGCTAGAGAAAACGATAGAAAAATTGTATTATTCCGCGTATCAGCACTGCCGTTGGATAATTTTGCTTAAAGTCGGTTTTTACTGTTTTTAGTAAGTTTTTCTGTAAAAAAACTTCTTTGTAAGCATCAGAACAGAAAGTGTTTAGAAACGTTGGCATTCAACGGTCGATTGAGATTCATCAACCCAAAAGCAATTTATTCAATCCTTTGTAGACAACATGCGCCAGCGACATTGCAGTTCCACTAACGTTGGAGCAGAGGAAGTTATTGCAGCTATTGCAATCCTCAATGCCGACAACTAGCCACAAAATGTCTCAATTCGATATGTTGAAATGAAGATTCGCATGCTCTCGACACGCTTTTGAAGAGTCGCAATGCATAAATGGGATGCGCGACTATTTTCAGGATTCCACACAGATTCCGAATGATCTTGTGCCATTTCAAACTTGTATCAACACCTTACCCTCCAGCACTGCTGAGTGCAAACGCAGTTTCAGTCTCGTGAACAATATCATCACTGATACTTGATCTTCCCTCTTAATTCGTACTGTCTCTAGTCTAATGACCCTTCATTCAAATGAACCACCGCTCAGCCTCTGGAATCCGATGCCTTACGTTAAATCCTGGCTGCTGGAGCTTCGCTCTGTTACTTGCACTCAAACCAAACCTGTTGACTCAAATGGCAAATACGAGGCCGAAGGTTTACATTTAGTCACTCTTTTATTTCTCAATATCTTTATCATCCAGCATGCACAGGATGAGGAATTTAAAAGAGCATTCAAGAGAGAAATGGATTATTTCCCATTCACTATTGTGATCCCAAAATTGGGGAGGGTCAGTGCGATATTTAACCAAATGGGTCATTTTGTAAAAGTTGTACCAACATTTTTTAGATAAAATTTGGTTTGCCAGTTTATAAAGTTTGACTTGACCTTTTTACTAAAACGGCCCGATTTTAGCGTATGGGCACAGCTTTTTTTTACGACTACACCACTGATCATAACATCCTCTTCTTTTTAAAATTCACTAGCAGGGTACCCGGCGTTGCTCGGGGTTTTTAGAAGTTTTTCTAATGTTTGTCTTTCTTGCTCCGTTTCCTTCCCCGCTTGCGTTCCCGCTCCCGGTCGTTATCCGTTCCCTGTCGCTTTCCTGCTCACTTTTTCGCTCTCATTTGCCCCCCTAGATTTTTCAAAGATTATTTATGCCATGGAGAAATGAGTCAAAGCATAATTAATCCAGAAACAGGAAAACCAAATTTTCTTCTTTTCGACTCTGTGCATGTTTTTAAAAATATTTACAAAAACTTTCAAACTAGAAAATTTGATAAAAATCAATGTTAAAAAATCAAAAGGAAAAATTAAAAAATGCGTTGTGTTTTTGATCTAATAAAGTTAAATAAAAAAAACTATAGCATAAAATCAACCAGCATAAAACCAACTACAGCGTAAAATCATAACAGCCTCCAGGGTATCCTATCAAAAGAGCGAAAACATAAGGGCAAAAACAAAAGGGCGAACACAAAAGGACGAAACTAAAAAGGGCGAAACTAAAAAGGGCGAATGCTAAAAAGAGCGCCCTATAATAAGAGCGAAAACGAAAAGGCGAAACTAAAAAGATTGCACAATAAAAAAGGCGAACGTCAAAAAATCGAAAATATGAAATGTTAAAACTTATAATTTTATCCACACAATAGCAGCACAAAAAAACAACTTTTTTTTCTGCTATCTCACTTTCTCTCTCTCTCTCTCTCTCTCTCTTTCTTTCTCTCTCTTTCTCTCTTTTTCTTTCTCTTTCTCTATCACTTTCTCTTTCTTTTTCTCTCTCTCTCTCTTTTTCCAAAGTGAAACACATGGTACTTAAGTTTATTTTTTGTTCTTTTCTCTTTTTTTTCTTTTATTCTCTATCTCGCTCTTTCTTTGTCCTCAGTAGAATGCATTTTTCTCTCTTTCCTTCTTTTTAATGTTTCTCTCGTTATAATTTTCTCTATACTATCTTTTTTTGCTTTGTTTGTCTCCTTCTTTTTCTTTCTTTTTTCCATTTGTGTTTTTTTCTTCCTTTTCCTAAATGATGAAAATATTGTGGCAAAGGTCTTTTAAATGTTTAGTAGATATTATAACAGTTAATCGTCTCCTTCTCTTTCTCTTCGTTCTCTTGTTATTCTCTCTCTCTCTCTCTCTCTCTCTCTCTCTCTCTCTCTCTCTCTCTCTCTCTCTCTCTCTCTCTCTCTCTCTCTCTCTCTCTCTCTCTCTCTCTCTCTCTCTTCTCTCATAGTTTTCCATGAAGATTCAATCACACAAATGTTGCAAACACATTAATGTCAGATGCCAATGTCACGGTCAAAAAACTTCCTACTTAATTATAGTTCAAACTTGAATTTATAGATAAGTATTTTTGGTACCAAGATGGTTATAGGAAAATTTGCTCAGGTAAAAACTTATTTAATTCTACAGCGTCTGTGCAAAAAGTGATGAGCAAATTATACCCAGCAGTAGAGAGTTATAAACTACATTGTCAAATTAAACTTTAATTATCCGATAATGGGTTGAAATAATTTTGGACATTTTAACTAGGAATAATCTGATCGCAGACATGATCGCGCGTGTGTGTGTGATAGAAAGAAAAATAACCAGTAATGGAGAGTATCTAAAATTGTTAAATTTAAAATTAATAACGGGGTTGCTCGGAGTTTTTAGAGATTTTTCTAACATTTTCCCTCGCCTTTTCTCTCCTTTCCCACTTGCTTCCCCGTTCTCGCTCACACGCTCGTTGAGTGCTCCGCTGCCACTCGCTCTCCCGTTCCATCTCACTCTCTCACTCGCTTGCCCAATCCCGCTCGCTCTTCCGCTCCCGCTTCTTTTTTCTTTTTTCCTAACTTTTCTTTGCCCATCAAACTTTTAATAGATTTTTTAAAAATTGCCTGAAACAGAGAGAATACAAATTTATTTTCGCCTTTTTGATGTTCGTTTGTTTTATTGTACGCCCTTTTTAGTTTTGCCCTTTTTAGTTTTGCCCTTTTTTTTTCGCTCTTATTATCTTGAGCTCTTTTTAGCATTCGCCCTTTTTAGTTTCGCTCTTTTGTGTTCGCCCTATAGGTTCGCCCTTTTGTTTTCGCTTTTATGTTTTCGCCCTTTTGATAGTAAACCGCCTCCAGATGTCCGGCGCTGAAATAGTTGATTTTCCAGGTAGCCTATATATTAAGAAGTCCATGTTCCAGATTTATATTAAGAATTCCATGATTTAACTTTAAAAAACTACCAACAGGATGCTTTCTTTTATAGCTTCACTGTGATTTCATTTACATTAAATTATATTATGTCCTTGGTGTTAGGTTCCAAATGAGTTAGGTGATATTGAATAGAAACTCAACGGAATGGTGGAAAAACTTGATAATTCTCTGAAACTGTGTGAGACTTGCCAGTTCTGAAACATTTTAATACACGTACCTATTAAAATTATATCGACATTTTTGATTGATTATAATGTTGGAATTCTTATGTCTAAATTCATTTGACTTATTATATGTTAATCTTGGAATATTGCGCGCCTGTCAATGCTGTTCACACGCTAGGTTTTGCTCATATATATATATATATATATATATATATATATATATATATATATATATATATATATATATATATATATATATATATATATATATATATATATATATATATATATATATATTATATATATATATATATATATATATATATATATATATATATATATATATATATATATATATATATATATATATATATATATATGTATATATATATATATATAATATATACGCATAGTATATATTAGTTTAACAATCATCACGTTACCCAGCACATGTCAAACATGTGTCTTGTTGTGCAGAACTGTGTTAAAGAAGGATTCAGTTTTACAAGTGTCTGTTGCCCCGCCTGATTGACAGTCGTTTCTACGTCGTGTCAGCTCAGCTAAGACAACTAAGACTTCATTGTAGATTAGAGTAGTGATAAGAAAATTATAATTAGGCCTGATTAGGAATAGGATTAATTCAATCATTAGAGAGTTTATCTATCAATGTTCTAGCTACTAGCTCTGGCTAGCTAGTCTAGTTGCTAATTAGATAAGAATAAGAAATAGACATAAAAAAGAGTTAGTTATAAAACTGAGTGACGGTGCTGTATATTTTTTATATTGGTTTATTCTCTTTATTGAAGTTTATTCTACTTACTATTACTATACTGATTGTGTCGGATCTTAGTTCGTCGAGCAACAGAACTCTTGTGAAGAAGTGTGTAATTGTTAAATTGAAAAGGAGTTAGTTAAAACTGATAACTTATCCGAGAAAGTCATGAGTTTTAATTAGATTAGATTAAAAGAAACGGTTACAACTGATTTGCTGGGTACTTTTCAAATGTTGTGTTCTTTATATAATCAACATAATAGTGATTATTTTAGTAGTGTATAATAGTTCATAACTATTACTAAGTGAAGAATAGGACTACAAAATGGGTTGCAGTGGTGTTCCTGATATGTGCAAGATAAACTCAAAGTTGATTCCAGTGAAAGCAGCTTATTTTCTGCTATTGGCAGGTAAATTTCGTATTTTTTAATTATTGCATATATATTTTTTCATATTTTATCCTCCTTAGTTATTACAAAGCAGTTTTTTACACATTGATGTAAATAACAAACCTTTTTGAAATTAGTTATTCACACCAAGGTGTGTCTGCCAGGGTCAATTCCCGTAGCTGAAAAAGTCCCACATGTTTAACTTCTTTAATCAAAGGATCACTTTCATTTCTTGACCATTCATTTAGCTGTGGTTGTCAAATAGATATCCACTTAATATAAGTAGGTTAATTGTCTTGTGGAGAGAGCTCTTTTTCTAAAGAACAATCTGGAAATAATGAAACCCATGTTGACCAGAGTTGTCTGCAGATTCACTTTTGTCTAACCAATCTGACATGAATTGTTGACCGGACCTGCCAATTATTCTAGGAGAGTAACCAAACCGTTTCAATAAATAAAAAACAAGCCATTACTATAGCATTATTATGTTTTTAATAATGAAAATTATATTTTGTACATTTAAATATCATGTATATAATTGAAGTAGATTTATGCATAAATATGTTGCTTATTTTGATCTAAAAATCTGACCTGATAATAATTTTTGTGCAAACATGCTGCATGCACCTGCTGCTATAACCACATTTATTTTGTTGAAGTTGATATCACAAAAGATCTTCCTGACTCAATTCCCTCATATAATTTCATAAATATACATATTTATAAGCTATAGACTATAGACTAGCTGGATCGAAGTACATTTAAATAGGGGTAGATTTTAAATTATATATTGATCTGTGAACATGGATTAAGATAAGATTTATGCAACAATTAATAAAGTATGGGTGAGTATGCTTGAATAATGCTTAGGTTTTTTTTATTGGGGCACCAATAACATTGGCGTATGTTGAGTAAATTTAGATTAGACACATTTGTTTAATTCATTTTATTTTTATTTCAGCCCTAGCTGCTTTGTTGCCATATCTTCCAGTGTTTATGGGATTTCTTAAGTTGAGTCCAGTACAGATGTCCATCATTCTTGGTACAGCTACTGCAGTGTCAGCTCCCATAAGACTAATTGTTGGCTATGTTGCTGACAGAATTGAAAAGCGGAGTTTAGTTTTCACTATTGCTTCTGTGTTGACTACCATTTTTCATCTCTCCTTGTTTTTTACTCCCGTGGATGATTCATCATTTACTTCTAGAAGCTTTTCTTGGATGCTTTGTACCCGTCGGGATTATTTGAGCCTGGAAAATCTCAGTGGATCAAAATTGACAAATAAAAATAATACAGGTATGCTGAATCAACATTACGGCACCATGAGATGTTGTACAGAGGAGCCTTCCTTGGATGTAAAATCTGGAGTTGGTTCAGATGAAGGTTTTAACTATACAGAGTGTTTAAATTTTACATATTTTGAAAATTCAGTCAGTAGTAAACTAGTCAAGAATTACAGTATTTCAAATGGTTATTTCTCCGGTGGTTTTCTAAACATCTCATCTTCGGATTCCTGCATGAATTTCCACTATTGTGATGTTGATATGTCTTTACCAGATTTGCAAGATAGTTCAAGGACTTTTTGGATATATTTTGTTTTATTTTTCATGGCTCAAGCCACGTTTTGTCCTCTGCAGAATATTTTAGACAGTTTAATATATTCCTATCTGAGTAGTTCTGGGAAGTTAGAAGATTTCGGTAAAAGCAGATTGTGGGGCACCATAGGGTTCGGTATTTCGGCTCTTTTATCAGGCATGGTCATGTCACTATTAGAAAAATATGGATACACAGGAAGAATGAATTATTCATACGGTTTTGGGTTTTATTGTGTCGGACTATTGCTGGCTGCCCTGACGACGCTTTTCATAAGAACATCTAAATCAAGTTCTGCCATGGAATCAGTTGATCAGAAGCATGACAGTCAAAGCATACCTATCAAAACTATTCTGGAAGAAGATAAAAAAGTTATACCAGATGGTACGGATGGAAAATCTATTTTGCATAACAAAAAAGAGATTGTAAAACTTCTTTGTAGATTCTACATATCTGTCATCATTATGACTGGAATGGTGTCTGGCATTTTGGCTGGGTGCCTTGAGGGATTTTTTTATTACTTTCTTGTTTCCCTAGATCCTTCAAACAAAATGGTTCTAGGCATATCTCTTGCAGTGTCATGCGTGTGTGAAGTCGTCGTGCTGTTCTTTTCTGGGAGGATCATTTCTTTTTTGGGATACCATAGAAGTCTCTATTTGGTCTTCTTTGTATTTGTGATCAGGTTCATTGCATCATCTTTCTTAAAAAATCCCTGGTTTGGTCTTTTAACTGAAGCCTCACAAAGTATCTGCTTTGGTCTCCTCTATCCAGTCATGACTTCATGGGCAAGTTCTCTTATTCCACCAGAGCTGCAAAGTACAATGCAGTGCTATATTGGTGCAATATATTTCTCTCTTGGTGGGTCTGCTAATTTTCTTTTGTTTACTTCATTGTTAATTGAAAAATGAATGTAGAATGTACATTTGTTATGGAAAATTCAGATTATTAATGGCAATGTTGCTACGATAAATTATTATCAAATGAGTATTTATATGAGTAAAAACTCATTTAGTTTTATTTATAGGTAATTTTCATCTTTGTAAACATTGTTGGCTAGATATATATTTTAAAAAAGATGCATAGCTGGAGCTCTAACAAAACATATTTACCTACAATTCATAGGGAGAGCTGTGGGTGCAGCAATAGCTGGAGTATTATATCAGGTCTATGGTCCCCAGATCACATTTCAAGTTTTTGCTGGAATCGCAGGAAGCTACCTTTTGTTGTTGGTGTTTACTTTTGAGGTTTTTGATAAACACAGATTGAAAAAAAGTTCTCAGAAGAATTTGTCTGCATCAGGTTCTTTTTACATGTGTTATTTTTTAATTAAAAAATGCATTAACGAATTCACTTTTAACTTATTGCTGCTAAGAAATAGTTTCCAAGTTTAGATAATGCTTTCTATATTATAATAAGGGCCATCCACATATTACGCACACACGGAGGGGGGAAGGCACCCGCCTTTATCCTGGGGAAAAAGTAACTCTACCTCTGATTTACTCTAGTTCAAGTATGCATAATGGGAGGGGTCTAAAAATTTATGAGCTGCAACAGGGGGAGAGGCTGTTATAATCAGTAGTTTATTACATACATAATATATGGATGGCCCCTTATTACAAACTTTTATTTAGGTTACAATCTCTCTTTGTGTATGTGTGTGTGTCTTTCTCTGTACTCAAATCTTGCAAGTAAAATTTAACCAGCTTTTTGACTAGCTAGGAAGCTGAAACTTTCAGCATAGCTTTATATTAGATGACAATACATGATTCAATTAAAAAAAACTTAATTTGAACATCTTTCGTATTTCTAAATCGCGTGTATTTGAAATAAAAGTTTGTGTTGATAAACTTTTTTTCCTTCACTTGTTTTTATTTTACTCTTTCAGCTCCAAGCTCTACTATCACAATTGAACCACCTGCTACAAATGGACACACACCTCAATTGGATTCTACCAGGTTGTAAAATGAAAGCCAGAGACCATATGTGGAAAATTACTGGCTTCAGAGATATTCTCTTTATTTCACCTGGCATTTGATGAAAATAAGTCCAAAGGTTATTCAAATGATTGCAGCAGTTAGAAAAAGATGTTCTCCTCTTTCTTATTATTGGTGTCAATATTTAAGTGCAGTTTATCGTGATATCATTGTTCTTTATGTTAAATTTGTTGTTTTTGTACCTAGTTAAATAAGTATAAATTGTTTACAGTTAAAGGCATGATAACAATATTAAAAACCAGGTGTATGTCAAAGAGAGAAAGTGATGAAAATGAGATTTGTATGTATATACTCTCACCAGGGTCTCGTGATGTGAATGCTCAACTTCTTGATATCAAAACATTGCCATATTGTAGTTTTAAATGTTTCTTCTCCGTGTGTTTTACTTAAGCATTGGTTACTCAGCCTTAATTAAGCATCTGCATAAGCTACTTGTTGGTTGTCTTCTTTCATTTTCGGTGGATGCCTTATGAAGCTTGACAGGAAATGAGATTTGTAATTCTGAGTTTTTCCAAAGTTCATGCAAATGAAAATATTTATTGGTTGAATATTCCGTCTACTACTTGATGAATAAGTTTATATACCTTTTTCTGGAGTATTTGTAAATGGGCATTTGATGATTTTAAAAGTGTTTCAACTTATTAACTAGCTCCAAAGCAAGACCACATCCTGGGACCATAAGTCAGAGTCCCAGTTTTTTTAATTTTATATTTTGCATGTTTATAGAGCTCAAAGGACAGTGATTCAGGTACTGCTGCTGCCATGCTTCTTAACAGTTTAATTTAAGCTCGTTCTATTTTTATAAAAGAATTCTGTAAAGTCTGTCTGATATAAAAGATATATTTTTAATTTTTTGTGTTCTGCAGGTAAAACAGCTTTTCAATTTCTTCAGTGTTTTATTTTTTTTAGTCTGGTTGAAGATATTAGTTTTATTCACTCATATTAAAAATAAATTGCCTCATTTTCTTTATTTACATTCAAGAAGTGCTTAAGGTTAAGAAGCAATAATATTAGTGGGGCGGATATTAAGAATCTCTGCATAGCACAGTTCTTGAGTAGAGATGGGAATCAAACCCTATTTTGAAAGTTCGGTTCTATAGGGGTTGAGGTTTGATTTGGCAGTTGCAAATTAATTTCTAGTTAGTTTTGATTTTAATCGTAGTTTAAACTTAAACATTTCAACATAGGGCTGCTATATACGCTACCCCGTCAAATGGGCCCAAGACAGAAGGGCCCGCGTTCTTGGCCGCATTGCTTAAAGCTTACTTTGTATAGCCGTGATTTTCTGTATATTAGTGTACATATGTTGTATATCGTATGTACTAGTCGCTTTCTTTTAGTTATTTATTGAAAATTATTTTTAGTAATTATTCTTTTTATGATTAATTGTAATTAAAAAAATGTATAAACAGAAAAAGTGAAAAATATTATAAAGCACAAAAATTATTAAACAGCATTATTAATCTGTATATATAAAAATGACTGTCTGTGTGTTTGGGGGGTATGTTTTTTATGCATTGCTACACCATTCATCCGATCGTAATGAAATTTTCACACAACCTTGAGAGTCAATAGAGAAAAATATTTTTGAAAAAATTAAAATCGGTCACAAAATGAGCGAAGCGGGAGAGCGGGCCGAAACTGGAACTGGAGAATGAACGGGAACGGAAAAGCGACGAAGAAAAAGAGCAAGCGGAAGCGGGAAAGCAATCGGGAGAGGGAAAGCAACTGGAAGCGAGAAAGCAAACGGGAGCGGGAAAACGACCGAGAAAGGGAAGCTACCGGGAGCAGGAAAGAAACCGGGAGCGGGTAATTGACCGGGAGCGGAAAAGTGAATGGGAGCGGGTAAGCGACCGGAAGCGGGAAAGCGACTAGGAGCGGGAAAGCGACTGGGGTCGGGAAAGCGACTGGGAGCGGGTAAGCGACTGGGAGCGGGTAAGCGACTGGGAGCGGGTAAGCGACTGGGAGCGGGTAAGCGACTGGGAGCGGGTAAGCGACTGGGAGCGGGTAAGCGACTGGGAGCGGGTAAGCGACTGGGAGCGGGTAAGCGACTGGGAGCGGGTAAGCGACTGGGAGCGGGTAAGCGACTGGGAGCGGGTAAGCGACTGGGAGCGGGTAAGCGACTGGGAGCGGGTAAGCGACTGGGAGCGGGTAAGCGACTGTGAGCGGGTAAGCGACTGTGAGCGGGTAAGCGACTGAGAGCGGGTAAGCGACTGGGAGCGGGTAACCGACTAGGAGCGGGTAAGCGACTGGAAGCGGGAAAGTGACCAGGAACGGAAAAGCAGCCGGGAACATTGAGAGAAACTGGAGCGAGAGAGAAAACCCTCTAAAACCCCCGGACAGAGCAACCGGGAACGGGAAGCGACCGGGAGCGGGAAAGCAAGCGGAGAAAGAAACAGGAGGGAGAGAGGAAAATGATAGAAAAATCTCTAAAACACCCGGGCAACGCCGGGTACCCCGCTAGTGATCATTAAGAAAAACTTAAAATTTCATTTTCAATAATCAAACAGGAAATTAACCTAATAGATTTGATAGTCAAAACATCTAAAACAGATCTAAACAAATCTGAAAAATATATATTCAGCGTTATTACTTTTATTACACACCTGCATGCACTAACTTGATTAACTAGCTGACCCTTCAGAAAATAGTGTGAATATAACAATCATGTAAGAACTATCCATTTTAATCTGACCTTTAACAAGTAAAGGAAAAACGAATTTTTCAACACAAACTTTGATTTCAAATACACGTACTCAATTTAGAAACACGAAAGGGAAAGATGTTCAAATTAAGTTTTTTTTATTGAATTATGTATTGTCATCCAATATAAAGCTATATATGCTGAAAGTTTCAGCTTCCTAGCTAGTCGAAAAGCTGGTTAAATTTTACTTGCAAGATTTGCGTACAGAGAAAGCCACACACACATACAATCACAAACAAACGGAGATTGTAACCTAAATAAAAGTTTGTAAAAAACAACGTAAACGCTTTCACAGCGCTCTTTTGATGTAAACTAATAAGTAAGGGCCCTTTTCATGGACTCCTAGATAGAATTACTGGATGTGAAGCGCGCATAAGGCACTGGAGTTAAGCTGGCAGACTCGCTTAGTATGGGATTATGTAGAGATTTGTAGATTGAATGTATGGGTGAAGCTAGCAGACTCGGAAATAAAATTCACTTTAATAAAAAAAAAACATCGGTAATAAAAGATACAGGTCTATTATAGTGGGGCAGCTAACTGCAGCATCGTGCAAACGCCGGTCAACCGCTATATCTCAGTAACTATCCACTATTAAGCAATCATTTAAAGTGTCACACAATCATCTAGTGGTCTTTTAATGAACATCCAAAAATCTTTACTACACCCCTAAGTTTAATAATTAATAAGTTACTGAGATATAGCGGTTGACGTAAGGAGTATTTTTCTCAATTCTACTATATAACATATCAGAGCAATGTCACTGCTTAAATTTTCTGGGATCATACTATCTGAAATTAATGACGTTATTATGAACAATGACACAGCTGCCGGATCAGTCGATGATAGTACTGGTGGTTATATCGCAGAGTCTCTGACATACTTAAATTATCCATCGGCAAGTGAGGCTAAAAATCTTGTCAAAAAACTGACTGGCAAAGGAAACTTTGAAAGTAAAGAAAAAACAAACACGAAACAAAAACTTCAAAAACTATCAAGAAAATAAGACCTGGAACTTTGTGGATATGTGTATTTTTGTGTTAATACTTGTAAATTTCTGTAAAAACAATAAAGATGGACTATGTGTTGTGTCATTATTTATTTGCTTAAAACTAATATAGTTTAAAATTGAAAGAAAAAAAATATAATTGTGGTTATTATTGAAATAAATAGAATAAAATATTTAATTATTAGCAGCATTTGTGCGATTGCCGCGATAGCCCTTAGTAGGTAACAAGTGCTAACGAGCTTCATGTCCAGTAGTTCTATCTAGGAGTCCATGCCCTTTTGTATAACTTGATCAACAGCTGATCCAACATTTTATAACATAATCTATATATATAAAAATGAATGTTTGTATGTTAATGGCCTTTATGCATTGCTACACCATTCATCCGATCGTAATGAAATTTTCACACAACCTTGAGAGTCAAGGGGAATCAAATATAAAATTTTTTTTTTTTGAAATCCGTCACAAAATGAGCGGGTGAGCGAGCGGGAACTACACACACACATATATATATATATATATATATATATAGGTATATATATATATATATATAGGTATATATATATATATATATAGGTATATATATATATATATATATATATATATATATATATATATATATATATATATATATATATATATATATATATCTATAAAGTACAAAACTATTTCCTTTAAAACATCATCATATATTGAAAATTGGCTGAAAAAATACAATTTCAAATTTCAAATCTTTCTATCGAATTAATTATGCCACCTAAACGAAAAGCTATTGATCCCACAGTTTATTCGCAATATATATATATATATATATATATATATATATATATATATATATATATATATATATATATATATATATATATATATATATATATATATATATATATATATATATATATATATATATATATATATATATATATATATATATATATATATATATATATATATATATATGAATGTTTGTGGGTTAGTTTGTCTATTATAGAAACGGGAAAGCGACCCGGAACGGACAGCGAGCGGGAACGGAAAAGCAAGCGTGAGCGGGAATGGGAGAGCAACCGTGAGCGGGAACGGGACAGCGACCGGGAACGGGAAAACGACCGGGAGCGGGAAAGCGACCGAGAGCGGGAAAGTGACCGGGAGCGGGAAAGTGACCGGGAGCGGGAAAGCGACCGGGAGCGGGAAAGCGACCGGGAGCGGGAAAGCGACCGGCAGCGGGAAAGCGACCGGGAGCGGGAAAGCGACCGGCAGCGGGAAAGCGACCGGCAGCGGGAAAACGACCGAAAACGGGAAAGCGAACAGGAGTGGGAAAGCAGGTGGGAAAGGAAACGGGAGTGAAAGAGACAAACATTAGAAAAACCTCTAAAAAACCCGGGCAACGCCGGGTATCTCCGCTAGTTAAACTATAAAAACATACACTTTCGGGGCCTTTTTGTCGGGGGCCGTAATGTCAGGGCCCTTTTGTTTTGGGCCCATTTGACGGGTCACCACTATATATATATATATATATATATATATATATAGAGAGAGAGAGAGAGAGAGAGAGAGAGAGAGAGAGAGAGATTAAGCAACAAGTGATTTTTTAAATAATTTTTATTTAACAAAAAATGATGGAGAAGTTGTGCAAAATGCATCTACAATTACCCTCCAGTCATTGTGGGAGGCAAAAGTGTCTAGAAGTTTTGGAGTGTGTGTGTTATATACTATTTCCCCTCAATTTATGCTGAAATGATGCTCCTGCCCTTTCATTATTTTCAAATTCCTTAAGTCAAGGAGTCTGGATGAAACACTGCTGGCAATATTTCTCAGGGTTATAACTTTCCCGGGAACAAAAGGTTATAGGTGGAAAGGGTTGAAAAGCCCAGAGACTAAGTAAGTCTCCTGAAAAGAAAGTGCAAAAACCGAGCGTTTATAAAACGGTGACAAACTTTCCAGATAAAAAAGTAGGAGTGAAAACGGGTCGAGAAACTGGGAGGGGGGCGAACTTTCCGTAAAAAAATAAAGATGACCCGGAAATGCTGCAGCCAGTTTTTGCATGCGCAGACTGTAGTAGGAGCTGCTGCTCCGCATTGGATTATTCAACCACAAAAGACGTTGTAGAGCCGCAAACTTGGACAACTCACGGGGGCATCCTTCCATTGTCTCTCCAGAAAAAGCTGGCTTATGCTCTCATTTTTACACACAGAAGAATGGGCTGAAATAAGCGCAGAAGACATACATCCAGCCAAACACTCTGCTTTCGCCACCCGTTTGGAACGCCTTTATCAGGACAAACAACTATGTGGGTAGTAGGCTATGTATTTTCAACAACTTTGATTTATATTTACTTGAAAAAGCAGTTTTTAGCGTTCATTACCAAATTGAACAGCAACGTATATTTCAAGCATCCTAATTTAGAAGATGAAGGACGAGTAGAAATTCTGGTGTCGCCGAACAATAGTGCAGCTCCATGCCGTCTTCTTAGTCATCTAAATAGATACGCCACATTTCAATAGGCGTCTTAACAACGTTGGCTCTTCAATCAGCGACAAAAACTATGAAAAACAAGACAAGTTTCAATGTGACAATCTTTTTTTGAGCTCAGCTTCAACAGTGTCAACATTTATCAACACTGCAAGTAAATGAATGCAATTTAAATATTTATTACTTATTTTCCCGGTCACAACAACCAGGTAAGAAAGAAGTGAATGATGAAAGAATAATACACCACATGACAGTGAGTACCTTTCAAAGAAATGAAAAATTAAAAAAAAAAACTCGGGCATGCACACTCGAAAAACAAAAACACAAGATCTTCAGCCATTTCAAACGGAGCAATCCGTACACGCACACGCATAACCACTCCAGCTATGATTCAAATTTCAGTGGACTATAAACAAACACTTCAACAGCTGAATGAAGCCCAGATTATCCCCTTATAAAAAAAATTATTTGCAATAATAACAAAACTGACGGATGAAATCTGCTCGCAAGCACACAATAGAATAACCTCAAGATTAAAAGAAATTCAGTTTATGCAAAATTATATGGAAACCTTTATATTTTGTACATTAAATTATGAACATTAACATCCGTAAATTTATGAAATTGATCAGCTGAAAAGTCTTTCCGTGGTGATAATGATGTTTGATTTCAATAAATTATCTTAGAAAATACTTCAAAAATGTCAACGGGAGAAAATTATTTTTATTTCAGTAAATATTTGTTGAGGATAACTTTATAGTTATTTTCATCCATTGCAAAAAGTATAATCACAAAAATGATGTTTTACAGCATCCCAAAACCTTTGGAATATGTAATGGCTTTAAGCAGCCTCTCTTGAAGTTTCTCCTTCGTGGAATATTCGGGTAAGAGGAGAACGTTGAAGCAAGTATGCGATGTTGGTAATCTATGTATTCAAATAAAGTTCATTTAAAAAATATTCAATTATCAGAAAAAATATAAAATTATTTGTTAAAATTATTATTTACTATCAAGGGTGCCCAGCATTGGCCGGGGTTTTTAAAGGTTTTTCTATCAATTTTATCTCTCTCACTCCCGTTTCCTTTCCCGCTTGCCTTCCCACTTCCTCTCCGTTTCCAGCTCCCACTCGATCTCCCGTTCCAGCTCACTCTTCTACTCATGTTCGTTCTCCCGCTCCTTTTCTTTCTTGCTCTCCTAACCATTTTTTGCCTCTAAAACTTAAATAGTTTTGCTAAAAGTTGCTTGAAACTTTCAAATTTTGTTACGCAAACTAAATTTGAAATTTGTTACGCGATAACCTTTAAAAAAATTTTTAATTAAAACTATTCTATCTTTTTTACATCTACCTCCATGCCAAATTTTGTTAAAATTGGTTCAGCGGTTTGGATTTGGATAGAAAACAAAGAAATAGACAAACAATATATAGATATACATATAATAAACAATAATTATTCACCGATCAGTATCCTGTCCATTGCGAGCGATGATGAGTTTGAGTTTGGCGAGCCCTCCTATTGGAACCCTATCTGAGCCAGTGGTAAACTGGAGAAGTTTCTTTTTCTGTTCCTCTGTCATGCTGTGCACAGTTTCCCAGAAGTATCTACAATCATATTGGAGTTACTCAAAATTCTGGACTATTCTTGCTAATAGTTTATATACAAATAATAATACAAATAGTTTATATACAAACAATAATACTAATAGTTTATATACAAATAATAATAATGCTAATAATATATATATATATATATATATATATATATATATATATATATATATATATATATATATATATATATATATATATATATAAATGATAATACTAATAGTTTATATACAAATAATAATACTAATAGTTTATATACAAATAATAATACTAATAGTATATATAAAAATAATAATACCGATATATTTTATATAAAAATAATAATACCGACATATTTTATATAAAAATAATAATACCGATATATTTTATATAAAAATCATAATAACTTTATGACAAGCGAGTCCTTCATGTAACCTCCGTCATATTCAGTTGACTCTTCAAGAGCATGGAAATCCGAACTCTGTTTTAAAACAATACAAACATACAACTAACAAACATTATTCCGATTATAACAAACTGGATTTTTAAAATCATAAACAATAACCAGAGAGAATAAGAAACAATAATTTTGTAAAAATTACAATACTGCAAAAACTAACTTCATCGCTACCGCATATAAGAAGTTCAAGTTCTTCAGCTGTAAACAGCTGTGCCAGGGGGCTTTCGTCGGTCACCAATTTAAACCCTCTCTGAAATGCTTTAAATTGTTTCTCGACAGATTTGTTCAGCAGAAAATCGGCATATAGTTCAACAAACTCCTGTAAAATGAAAAAGAATTTTTTTACAAAGTAATAATTCCACAAATGAGCACATCTAAATGATATATTCATTGTGGAGCAAATTCTTTCACAAAGTAATTCACTTAGCAGCTCAACAAGACTGCTTCATAATAAACCTTTTTGTTTTCGTTAGTTACAACTGCATCGCTTCCACCGGGTTTCAAGTCGTGAGTGTGAACATTACCGAAGACATCGACAGTACTGACGCTGAATGTCTGCATCAGGTCTTCTACATTCCCATCATAATTCAATAAAGACAACAAACTGTTTCCTAAAGTCTATTAAAAAAATTAATCTTAATTATAACTTGTAAAGAACTTTTTTAAACAAAAAGTGTTAGCAGAGATGCCCATTCTGTAGGTCCTTCTAGAAATAACGTATTTTAACTTTTTAGTTAAGTGTAAAAAATGAAGAGCTTAAAGCTCATGCTCTAGAGACTGTGGGCTGGATTCCTGGCAAAGCACATTTCTGGAGATTTACTTGGCCTTCTATTTTTTTCAGTAAGCTTCTGCGTCCCGTTATTTTTTTTGGAACGATACGATACGATTTCTGAAATTTGTCTAGAATTAAACGATACGATACGCCTCGAACAATAACGATACGATATCGGGATCTCGACTGAAGTGGAAATTTTGTCTCGAATAAAACGAGATAACATAGAATGATGAACTATACGTGACAGACAATATTAATAACTACATTAAAGGAATTCATTGAAAAAAAATATATAAATATTAAAAAATTTCAAAATTTATAAAAATTTACCAAATTTAATTTTTTTTACAACTTGAAATAAGTTTCATTTGTTGAGTTTCGGTACATCTATTTGTCTAAATTTAGACTCTAAATAAAACGCTATCGCTGATAGTAAGTATTTATTTACTTTATTTAGTTCGCATTATGCAGTAGTTTATCAATTTAATTAAATGATTTTACTTGCCGATGAAAAGAAAAATTAAAATTATTTTTTCAAGTAATTGAAAAGTAGAAAACCTTCTAGCACACCAAAAGAACGACATTTTTAGGCAATTCAATAGTGAAAGTGGAAAAACCAATGGAGATAGAAATAGATTGCAGATTACTGAGATTGAGGATAGTGAGATTACTAAGATTACTTGAGATTGACTCCTGCTGATTTTGAGATGTCCTCGCATGCCTGTGGTGTTACCATCGTTAAATTGATACTGTTTCCTGCAGTCTTTGCATCTGGCAAGATTTACTTCTACATCCTTGTCATTGAATTTCTGCGTGACCGTCTCTTCCTCAAAGTACTCCCAGATTTGACCCCGGTGACGCGGCATGATGACAAACACGAGAAAGTGCCTCTATGCAAGAATTACGAAAGTGAATAAAAAACCAGCGTGTTTATTTATAGGCGATGGCGAATCCGGTTAGCAATAGCAAGAAAGAAGCTGAGAAAGTTTCGAATTCCAGCTGCAGACGATGTGCACTGTCGTGCACACTACAGGTGGCACACACAACCAAGAATATAATTGAGATTATAAAAATACATCTTAGATGAGCTACTATTACGGTCAATTACGGATATCGAAACACTAAAATAATCATTCCAATTCTATGTAACAAATTTGAAAAAATAAGTTTATGAAACAGACTAAACCAAAACATAAACATAGAATGATCATTACTATTACATTACTCATTATTCTCATTAATAATAATAGTCATCGATGTCAGCGAGTACGATTGCCCTGTAGTATCAGTAGTATGCAGAGGTCGATTAGCAGCCTAAGAGGGGCGTGGCTTTTTTGCTGCCGGTTCCCAGACTAAAAATAGTAAATAATGGGGCTACAGGCTGTCTGGAAAACCGAATTTAAAGTGGGGATGATAATAGTTATAAACTTCTGTCAATAGGTCGATTAATTAATCAATGTTGATGAATCAATTGCAAATATTCACAGTTGTGACAATCGTTAATTAAATATGTATGACTTTCGTTATTTATTGGAAAATATTTTTTAAAAATCTCGGTATTTCTTTCGGGACTTTATACGAGAACCAAATTTAAGTCTCGCTATTTTATTTCGATACGAGACTTCTTCCGCAGGCTGTATCGTTTCAATGGCGATACAGGATCTCCCATATCGTTTTGAAATCTCGATTGAATTCGAGATAACGATATCGGGACGCAGATGCTTATTTTTCAGTGTCATCGAAATCACAGTATAACCTTTGTTATGGGTCAACGAATATGAATTTTTAACGACAGAAAGCCTTTATCAAATAACCATTCAAATTATTAAAGTGATTGAAAAATTCATAATAATATTTATACACACAAGCTTGACAAATAAGAAAAACCGAAGTCATTTTACCGGCCGAGCAATGAGAAGATCGTCAAAACTTCCTTTTCTTGATAAAAGTTTCCTGTAGAGAACCATTGGGAATTGAACATCAAGGATAACATTGTTGTAAATGGCCAGACCGATTAAAATTCCAATTAGAGTGAATTCGGCATCGTTCTCAAATGAAAATTCATTAAACCAAAACGTTTGAGTTTCATCATCCAAGCGAAACATTCCTTAACAAATGATTATTAACTATATAAATATATTCCGGTAAGATTATTGACTTTTTTTACAGAACTAAGAAATAAAGGTCTCAACAAAATCAAAACTTACCAAAATCTGGATTGAAAAGTTCTTCAACAATAAGTTGAAAGAATTCTTTTGAAACTCCCCCCTCATCAACACCTTGTTCTCCTTCAAACTCAACAAACAACTGTTTCTTAAGATCCTGAGGACTGTTCATTGTTATTGCCTCCAACTGTTTGATAACAATGAAAACAATAATATGTCGATACGATATAAAAGATAAACGAGCAAGTTTATCGATCTTGAAAACAGAGACCGACCGAATTTCGATTTCTGGACTTAAAATTACCACGACAACTTTTGGTTGAAAGTGATTTAAGCTTTTAGCCCTCTGCCATAAAAATTTTGGGTTTGATTTTTTATGCTTGGTTTAAGAATTTGCTTAGAGTAATGCCAGTAGATCATTTGCAGATTTGTCAAACATGTTGGCTATTGGTATTATAATCAAACCCATTAGTAGAGGTGTGCACGGTAGTGGGGACAGCGGGAATACCGCGGATTTTGCGGTAATTCCGCGGAAATGGGGACGAATGAGGTGGGGATACCGCGGTATTGGGGACGACTTTGCGGGGTTACCGCGGGGATGGAAAAAACCGTTGCGGGACTACCGCGGGGATGGGGACAAGTTTTTGCGGTATCACCACAAAATTAAAATAAGTTTATTTTATAAAAAATAATAATTTTTTTACTTTATCGAAAATTTATCAAGTAATAATTATCATTGCTAACGTTTTTAATCTTTGCAACACGCCGTTGTTTATCGCTGATAATGAATTACCGAAAGTTTTCAAGTCGTAGGTTGCATTATTTGTTTAATTTTCGAAATCGTAGTTCGAATTTCAAGTTAAATATGGAAAAGGCTGACATTCAAAAATTAGTTAACTCCAACAGTGATCGTGTCAGTACATACGAATGTGACAAAGGAAAGAGTGTTGTTTGGAAGTCATTCAAGCTAGTAGCTAGTCAGAGTAGATAACGTGCCGGTGGCATTCGTTAAATGTGAAAAATGCAACTCAATTCTGAATTGGAAATCTCGCGATGGTACCAGTGGGTTAAGCACTCACATCGATTTTTGTATGTCACAATCACCAGTGCCACAGAAAAGTCTGTTGTCATATAAAGAGTTTTCAGAGCAGGCGTGACGTCGTAGATGATATAACAGTAAATTCTGAGCCACAAGATGACGTTTCAGACAACAACCCGTCAAAAAAAGAAAACTTGAGGACGACTTTTATGCCAGCTTGTACACCACAACGTCAACAGGTTCAGTTTCGAATGAAGTAAGTTTTATTATTAAATTATCTTTATATTAAAAGCAAGAAAGTTTTTTCTTAGATTGGTTCATTGTTATTAATTACTTTTGCTTACATGAGCAACGAGTTTCACAATGTTAATTATTTATATAAGGCTGCTGACTATCTGGCATTAAAGGAAGAAGGTGTAAAAGGTGATTTGCTCAGTTTTTGGGAAAAAAACTCAAAGAAATGGCCAAAACTATCCCAAGTCGCAGAAAATATTTTGAGTGTGCCGGCAGCAAGCACATCCTCTGAAAGAGTATTTTCAATGGGTGGACTAACAATAAATGATAGAAGAACTTAGCTAAGTGAAAAAAACGTCGATGGACTTTTATTTATTCATAGTCTCAAATAAATAAATTGTATTGATTCCTATTACAATGTAATTACAATTCTATATATATATATATATATAAACACTTAAGTTATAATTTGGTTGAAATGATGTACTAAAAATAATGACTAGTACAGGATTGAATAAAAATTGGGAATAAACGGTGCGGGGACGGATGGGGATGAAAGATTTATGGACTGCGGGGATGGTTGGGGATGGGGATGAAACACTGCGGGGACGGTTGGGGATGGGGACGATAATGGCGGGGATGGATGGGGATGACATTCACGGGGACGGTTGGGGATGGGGACGAAAAGTCGTCCCCGCGCACACCTCTACCCATTAGTAGAGCTTTATGTTGACCAAGCCAGCCACCTCCTGAACAAAAATGCAGAGAACATTTTGTTACTGAAATACAACATTCATTTGTTCAGATTCAAATACTAAACAATAAATGCTGAAGTACTACTAATTTTATTTTTTTTTATAACATCTTTAACATTGGTACACATCTAGCATATAAGTAAGTTCTTGGGTTTTATGTGTTTCGGTTATGGTTTCGGCCGATACAGAAAATCCCATTCGTTCGGCCTCTACTTGAAAATTATTAAACGCTAAATGGTACTAATTTAAAAAATGTTAAACTCACATTGACAAGGGCATCCCCTATGATATGGTCTCTTCTGACATTCAGCCTTAGATAAGGTGATGTCATTGAAGCAGTGGACGAGCCAGCATAAAGAACATTCTGAACCAACGTAGCACGCCTTTCATCAAACA
Source organism: Erpobdella octoculata (assembly GCA_963978895.1). NCBI lineage: Eukaryota > Metazoa > Annelida > Clitellata > Hirudinida > Erpobdellidae > Erpobdella > Erpobdella octoculata. The sequence goes on from OZ022239.1 coordinate 14,324,276, forward strand.
TCTTGATTCGGCTGTCAAAGTACAGTCCCATCTGTTTGGCAGTCGTGGTCAAAACGAAGGGATTGGCCATAAAGGAAAACCTCCATTTTGGTTGTACATGAAAGAAGGCATAATCCTTATCCATTTCAATAGCTTCGCTCAACGTCTCATTGATAAATTCTTTGCGTGAAAGCAGAGGTTCTCGGCAATCATCAGATCTGGCACCCAACTCTTCGCCGAGAAGATCGTTGCTCAACAAATTAGAATTTCTTCGTTCTTTTCTCATGTTAAAAATATCTCGAAAGAAACTGTCCTCCAATCTGGTCCTATCCTCTTCCTCCTCATCTTCATCTGACAATAACGTACTTGGATCATACTTTTCTATTTGGGAAACACTAAAAGCATCTAAGCTTTTTGCTTCACCTAAAAATGACTTATTTCTCTTAGATGATTTTTTAGCTCTTTTTCTAAGCCACCTTTCATCCATCCTGCCTCCAAGCATTGATGCATAATAAAATAACTTCAGCATCACAACAGCACCACAGATGGCTTCATCATCATTTACAGTCTGGTCGAGAACGGTCCACGGCGTCATGACGACTCGAACGGTGATCATCTGCTGGATGGCACAAACAACTCTTCTCATGGAAGTAACCCCGTCAGGCGTACTGCCATATCTTCTTGACCAATGTTCTACCAGGGCCATCTGGCAACTGACTGGCAGCAGAGACACGGTACGATAAAAATTTGGTACTGCTTGCTCCAACAACTCTAGACTGTCCAATAAAGGCATCTCTAATATAATGGCATAGATGTTCGGAAGATTCGGATTAAGCATTAAGTTGTCTTTATCTTCTTTAGCAAGAAAACTTGATTCAAGTTTGCGAGCTAAGTGAGAAAGAGCAGCCTTTAAAGGTTCCCCAATGATGCTGGAATCCGAGAGTTCTGAAAGCCGGTTGTAACACGACACCAAACTATTAACGTTGACCGTGACGCGGTAAGAAACACCGCGAGGATGTTCTTCAAAATAATTAGAAAAAAAAGACGTGGTCGCATTCTTACTATTCACTGCTTCATAAACTTCGACGCCACTTAACTCATTTTCAGATTCCTGCTGGTACCCCGGACCATCAACGGCACTTCCTTCCTCCATTCTATCTCCATCATCAATTATGCCACTCCAAGTTGCATCAACATCCATTGCTTTGCTTTGTGATTTCGGTGTTCTACTGTGCCCGGCATCTGCATCTAAGCTTATCCCAGGTTTCTCAAGTGCATTGAAACTTTTAACTGATGTCTTCGAAAATTCGTTGTTCTCTTCGTTCAAACTAAAACTCTGGATCAATGCATCCGGATTGGAAAATGTAGAAAACATCACACTGGCCAGTTTAGTCCATGAGTTTGATTTTTGGGCATCATCGATGAGTTTGCATAACATTTTGTCAGTAAGAACAACTGAAAAAAATTTAGATTAAAACTGAAATAATTCTTTAAAAAATCATTTTATTTCTATTTTAATCTTTTTTGTTAAAACACCCTAACTTCAAGCAAACCAGTATTAACAAGCAAGCATATAATATTACCACTTTCATTTTTCTTTAACAGTTCATTGTAGTTGATTAACATGTTCGAAGCCACAGAATTTCTTGATTCTATCTCTATAGCATCATTTATAACAGAGCTTGCCTAAAAATAAAAACAAATGTTTTCCATTCTGAAGTTTGGAAATGCTTAATAATGCAATTCCATAAAAATAGCAGAAAAGAAACAGCAATAATTTGATGATAGCGTTGTATTTACTGACACAAAAAAATATTGTTAATCAATGTGTCAATCCATATACATAATTTCTCATGTATGTATGTATGTAAGTAAGTATGTACGCAATGGCGGGTCTAGATTGCTTTGGTGGAGGCCAAAAACCACAAAGGAGCCAAAGACATCAGAAGGATCAAACATTAGGCGTTAGATCCACAAACAAGAAAACAAGAACCAGATGCTAAAAAAAACTTCAATTTCTCTAAAAAGTAATCAATTTGTTTTCTAAATTTGTTAAGGGAAGGGTAGTAATATCTTATTTGGATAACTTTTTCTTCAAATTTAATTTTTTCTCACTTTTTACCAGTTTTAACTGGCATTTCTCATTTTATTATAATTATAAATTTTTCTTAGTATTTCAAAAAAATAAACTTTTAAATCCATGGGGGGGCATGGCCCCCCGGCCCCCTAGATCTACCACTGTATGTATATATGATGTACGTATGTTATAACTTCGCATAACGCCGGTACGTGGCGAAGCAATTGCAAAATTATATGATATTTAATAAAATCCGTCATTTTTAACAAGCTTTCTGTAGTATAATAATAAATGTTGAACAAATCAGCTAACAAACTTACAATATATTTACATTTATTCTAAATTTCCATCAAAACAATATTTCAAAATTCAAACACTTCCATTTGAAATGATTTCAATCATTTAGAAGTAGGGTTAAGGTTAGAGCTGGGGTTAAACCTACAGCCTTATACGCTCTATAGCAGCTTCCACCAGTATATGCTCCAACACCAATGTGATTAATCCATAATGGATGCAAGGCCTGGGTAATTCAAATGTCAGATGTTTATCACCTGTTGTAAAACCAATGACCTACAGGTCACAAGACAGGTGCTTTAGGAACTTTTAGATAACTTTTATCTAACTCTTAGATTCGATACTAGCGACAAGACTTTCCATGCTTAAAATCAAAGTACTTTATAAATTCATATCCATTACAGAATGCACGACATGAAAATATTAACAAAAATCAATTAATGAATCATTAAATGAATATAGAACAAAATGAAACCATTTCTTACCTCAAAATCAGCTGCTTTTAACTGCTTCTTGGTCGACATGTCGCAAAGTCGACAACGATTTTTGAACAATTCTACAGCCCTGCCTGCTGCTTGATTGCGAGAAATGCCTAGATAGAGAAACTTTTGAGAAGAAGCGCAGAATTCATTATCACATTGAAGGTCTCCACAGCCATCAGTCAGCTGATAATAATATCTTTCTATTTTTTCTTTTGCTGCCACTCTCTTCCTTTCATTAAAAGCAATAAATTAATGATTCTACTCAGACATTTAAAAACTTATTCAAATAACATATACTCCCAGGTCAAAAATCTGTATTATTGTATGCTGTTCAAAACGTACATAAGTCAAGGCATGTAAGACATCAGACCTTATAACCAACGCATCAGACTTGTATTTCAACACATTGGACATAATTCAAGGCATATAAAGACATCACACCTAATAACCAATGCATCGGACTTGCATTTCAACGCATCGAACATAATTCAAGGCATGTAAGACATCAGACCTAATAACCAATGCATCAGACATAATAACCAATGCATCAGACATAATAAGCAATGCATCAGACCTAATAACCAATGCATCAGACCTAATAACCAATGCATCACACCTAACTACTCAACTCTTTGTATGATACTTGTTGGTCTAGTGGTTTAGACACCGGCTTGGATATCTGGAATAACAGGGTTCAACTCCAGGTTCGAGCACCTAGTTTCCTTAAGCAAGAAACAAACTCACTCTGCTCAGGCCAATTCAGCTTTTCATCCCTCACTGGTCGATAAATTAGTACCAGTTTCGCAACTGGGGGTAATAGGGTTCGGCATATCCCGATTTTGGATACACATGAGAGTGGCAGGAAACTGTGAGATCCCATATGCACGAGCCGTTCCTGGTCGATAAATTAGTACCAGTTTCGCGACTGGGGGTAATAGTGTTCGGCATATCCCAATTTTGGATACACATGCGAGTGGCAGGAAACTGAGATCCCATATGCACGAGCCCTTCCCGACACCTCGGAGGTTTCACAACACTAGAGTGCACCTTACAAATTCTCTAATACTAATAAATAATAGTTCCCAGGTATTAAATGATATATGTTTATTACATAATGAGTCAAAACATGCACGCAATGCAATGTGTAATAGGCCTGATTTATTGCGTAACAGGTCTGATGCGTCTGCTGATGCAATGTTTAATTACACTGTGAGCTCCGGGTTAAAAAAAAAACAAATAAAATTACATCTCGTTTTGAGAGCTATCACAGCAAGTAGACGTTAGAGAGGTCGATTTCGTCTCTTCTGTGCTGGAGTCATGAAAAAGAACCATCTAAATTAAACAGCTCAACCATTTTTCATATGACAAGTCGTATTTAATTTAAAACAAAAAAGTCACCACACATTACATGAGCTTTGTCATTATTACGCGTTAAATTAAAAGTCGACAACTCCTTCACCAACCTGACAACTTCGTTGGTTACAACACCAGAAATATTTGATGGATTCATATAAACCAATCTTTAACAAAAATTCATATAGCGACTTCCTGCTGGTTTTTAAATGAATTGATGATAAAATGAGCTCCGAGTCGCAAGCAATAATATGCTGTTTACTAAAATAATATAACACAGCTTTTACTTCTAGTAAAAGCCATTTTCAAAGATAAGCTAAAAGTATATAATAGTTTTTTTTCGTAATTTATAGAGTAAAACTTTACTAAACTTAAATTAAATTTCATGTAATGTGTAAAGCTATTTATGTTACACAAATGAGTTACACATAAAATAATATATTTTTTTAGTTATTAATTTCAACATTTTAAATTATATTACAATAAAAAAGTTGATTAAGATGTTACTATTAGCTCCATTGTTACATCGCCGGTCAGTTTCTAAACAACAGTTTCAAATTATTATTCGCCTTGACGCCTTGGTTTCGTGAAAATGGCAGATTGTAAGTATGTCGTTTTCTATTGTTCATTTAGACATAAGAATTTAATTAATAAAAAATTTCTCAATTGTCAAGCTAATCATGTCGTACCAGAAACAATGCCGCAAACGGAAAATCCAGACTTTTCTCTTCCTTTGAATATTCAAGTAATAGCATTTTTATAATAGAATAGGCAATAAATAACTTGTGATTATTATAGTGGGCTGGACTGAAGTTTATTTACTGAAAAGTAGATCTGCTTACGCCCATTTTAACAAATATAATAAAAAAAAACGTTCTTACTAAAGTTAGCTCATTGAGCGAACTCGCCGTATATTTAAACATGGTAATATAAACGTTTGTGAATTTTTATCAAAGAATTGTCATCTATATATATAAAAATGAATGTTTGTATATATGTATATATGTATGTTAATGTCCTTTATGCATTGCTACACCATTCATCCGATCGTAATGAAATTTTCACACAACCTTGAGAGTCAAGGGGAGTCCAATAAAAAAAAAAAAATTTGAAATCCGTCACAAAATGAGCGGAGCGGAGCGGGAACTATATATATATGTATGTGCGTATGTATGTGTGTATGTATGTATGTGTATGTGCATGTATGTGTGTCTGTGTGTGTGTTTATGTATGTACTAGCGGAGATACCCGGCGTTGCCCGGGTTTTTTAGAGGTTTTTCTAATGTTTGTCTCTTTCTCTCCCGTTTCCTTTCCCACCTGCTTTCCCACTCCCGTTCGCTTTCCCGTTTTCGGTCGTTTTCCCCGCTCCCGGTCGCTTTCCCGCTCCCGGTCGCTTTCCCGCTCCCGGTCGCTTTCCCGCTCCCGGTCGCTTTACCACTCCCGGTCGCTTTCCCGCTCACGTTTGCTCTCCCATTCCCGCTCACGCTTGCTTTTCCGTTCCCGCTCGCTGTCCGTTCCGGGTCGCTTTCCCGTTTCTATAATAGACAAACTAACCCACAAACATTCATATATATATATATATATATATATATATAGTCTTAGCAAATCTATTTTACGTTTTATAGGCTAACAGAAGTTATGAAAGAATGGAAAAGAAAAAATGAGCGTGAACGGGAGAGCAACCGTGACCGGGAATGGGAGAGCAAGCATGACCGGGAACGGGAGAGCAAGCGTGAGCGGGAACGGGAGAGCAAGCGTGAGCGGGAACGGGAAAGCGACCGGGAACGGGAAAGCGACCGGGAACGGAAAAGCCACCGGGAACGGGAAAGCGACCGGGAACGGGAAAGCGACCGGGAACGGGAAAGCGACCGGGAACGCGGAAAGCGACCGGGAACGCGGAAAGCGACTGGAATCGGGAGAGCAAGCTTGGAAGGAAACGCGAGCAAAAGAGAAAATCGATAACAAAACTTCTGAGCGGGAAAGCGAACGGGAGCTGGAAAACAACCGAGAGCGGAAAAGCGACCGGGAACGCGACGAAAACGGGAAAGTGGAGAAGGAAACGGGAGCGAGAGAGACAAACATTAGAAAAACCTCTAAAAAACCCCGGGCAACGCCGGGTAACCCCGCTAGTTATGTTATAATTTTTTATTCAAAATCAATGAAAATGCACGAAGAATTGAGTTATTAGCCAAAATCGAAATAAGTTTCAGCCGCTCATATTACTATTGATGCACCCAAAGCGGTTCAGACTGAGTTAAATCCTTTCTGGATTCTAACTCTGTCAATTCTTTGTGCATTTATGAATATGTTGGACCATTTAATTTGTAATCAAGTTTAGAATTTATTGATAATTGTTAAGTAAAATTGTACAAAATTTAATTTTCATGTTAAATATGCGGCGAGTTGGCTGCTAGCTTCAGAAACATAAAAGACTATGTTAAATGATGTGGATATTTATATATATATAAATCTCATGTCATAGTGTTTGACTTCAAACTCCTCCGAAACGGCTGAACCGATTTTTATGAAATTTTTTGTGTACATTTGGTAGGTCTGAGGATAGGTTGTAGGCTATTTAGAATATTTTTTAAAAATTATTTTAAAAAGTTATAATGGAAAAAGAAAGAGGTGCAATTATGTCTTTTTCATAGGAAAATGCAACAGATAGATTAGTATATATGCATATATATATATATATATATATATATATATATATATATATATATATATATATATATATATATATATATATATATATATATATATATATATATATCTTATAAATTTACTCAGTAAAATTATTTAAATTAACTTAAAAAATGAACCTAAGATAACACACAAAGGCATGATTTGCAAGAAAAAGCATCTCAAAATTAAAATATGTGTGGTTGAAGGCTTTGAGTTGTAATATTACCTAATCCTGAACAATTACGAAGGTGTGGCGGCTTAATGGGAAAATGTTCCACTTTTTTTGCTTTACGATAGGGTTAAATTTCCATAATTGAAAAATTTTTAAGCCAAGCCTGAGGAAGAAAATTTACTCACAATTCATGGGTTAATTGTCTTACGTAGGTTACTAATTTTTGTCACCAACTTTATAAAATAAGACATAAATTTGAGAAGGGTATGATGTACAGCAGATCATTCCACCTTCTACATTCATATATCAACCAATACAACTAATATTGTAAAACAAATGGCTGATTATAATTATTGAACAGCAATGTGTTTCTGTGCCAAATTTCAGAGTGATTGCTGATGTGAGTGAAATATGGAGTCTGAGGTTTGTCCATGACAAACAATTTAAACTAATAGCATTCAGGTGTGTATAAAAATTAAGGGCCTGCGTTCGATGCGGCTTTGTGCGCATTATGTGGAAATCGCACAATTGTACGCAATTATCTTCTGCAGTTTCTGCCATTTATTTTTAGAAAATCGTTACAAACGAGAAGTCAACTTTTGACCTGCCACCAAAAAAATCCAAAGTGGAGCTTCAATCGTTGCCCACCAGGGCTTACTTAGACCAGACTGTTGTACCCATCTTAATGCAGGGAATGTCATCTCTAGCAAAAGAACGGTTAGTTTTTTATATAATTGTAATATGATTTAATATTACTCTTTAATGATTGTTTTATTTTCAGTCCCCCAAACCCGATAGAATATCTGGCAACATATTTGCTGAAAAACAAAAACCAGTTTGAATAGCCTTATCAGGAGAACTTGAGATTTCATCACAGACATGTACAAAATAATAACTAGACTGGAGTTTGATTTATTTCTCAATAAATTTTCTAAAGTTGCTATAGTCACAATAAAGTTGATATGAAGAAAATCTAGTCTTCTCTTAAATCTTCGTCATCGCCATCTGCAAAAATTTAATTACGTGAGATCTTGTTTTACAAATATATTCGGTATAGTCATGCAGTAATAAATTCGGTTACAACAATACAACTTACCATCGTCTCCACTTTCTTCATCATCAAAGGTATGTAGTCTCATGTTGTCCCTTACATTCGGAACTGTGAAATAATATTAATTCTAAGATTAAGGTTTCTACAAAACATGAATAAGTTATAATTGGCTGTAGTGTACATGCAAGTCACTCATTTACTATGGCACTTGTTCACAAATATTGCTTGTTTCTGAACTTAATATATAATGCCATAACTTCTGCTACCATATCTGACTGAAGCTTTGTGGTTGTGGTTAAGGTTAAATAAACTTTCTGACCTAGATTCCACTTACTACCTATTTATTCTATAATTAATCAATGCAGGTCATATATGACTCAATTCTCACAAAAAGTTTTAAAAACTTCTGGAATGTATGGAAGTAAAGTCACTCTAACCAAGCAGACAGCTTGTATATATATATATATATGCTTAACATAAATTTAAAAAAATTAAAGCCCATTTTGTTGAAAAAAGCATGTTGCTTATTTTATGAGCAATACTGTTGAATTGGATCGAGTAAAACAGAGCAAACAATACCTTCATTTAAATTAAGTTTGTCCAAGTTACTGAGCTGAGCTTCTACAATTTTTTTCGATTTCAAGTTTTTCATCGTCTGGTAGATTGGCTTGAAATCCCTAAAAAAAGAACAAATTGTGTTACCAAGAAAGGAGATAATTTGTATACTACAAGCCATCACAGCTTATGCTTATGTTTACTAAAAATAAAAGTAGCACCATCATAATTGGGTGAAACTATTAGAAAAGATATGCAATAAGTGAGTAAGTAGGGGAGATTGGTAAGCATCTGCGTCCCGATATCGTTATCTCGAATTCAATCGAGATTTCAAAACGATACGAGATTCACGTATCACCATTGAAACGATACAGCCTGCGGAAGAAGTCTCGTATCGATATTAATCGGCGATACTTAAAATTTCATTCTCGATTAAAATCCCGAAAAATATCGGGATTTTTAAAAAATATTTTCCAATAAATAACGAAAGTCATACATATTTAATTAACGATTGTCACAACCGTGAATATTTGCAATTGATTCATCAACATTGATTAATTAATCTACCTATTGACAGAAGTTTATAACTATTATACCCACTTTAAATTCGGTTTTCCAGACAGCCTGTAGCCCCATTATTTACTATTTTTAGTCTGGGAACCGGCAGCAAAAAAGCCACGCTCCTCTTAGGCTGCTAGTCGAGCTCTGCATACTACTGATACTACAAGCCCTACAAGGCAATCGTACTCGCTGACATCGATGACTATTATTATTAATGAGAATAATGAGTAATGTAATAGTAATGATCATTCTATGTTTATGTTTTGGTTTAGTCTGTTTGATAAACTTATTTTTTCAAATTTGTTACATAGAATTGGAATGATTATTTTAGTGTTTCGATATCCGTAATTGACCGTAATAGTAGCTCATCTAAGATATATCTTTATAATCTCGATGATATTCTTGGTTGTGTGTGAGTATGTGTGTGCCACCTGTAGTGTGCACGACAGTGCCGTAGCCCGTATCGTCTGCAGCTGGAATTCGAAACTTTCTCAGCTTCTTTCTTGCTATTGCTAACCGCATTCGCCATCGCCTATAAATAAACACGCTGGGTTTTTTCACTTTTTTAATTCTTGCAGAGAGGCACTTTCTCGTGTTTGTCATCATTATCATGCCGCGTCACTAAATAAAGTAAATAAATACTTTCTATCGGCGGTAGCGTTTTATTTAGAGTCTAAATTTAGACAAATAGATGTACCGAAACTAAACAAATGAAACTTATTTCAAGTTGTAAAAAAAAATTAAATTTGGTAAATTTTTATAAATTTATAAATTTTTTAATATTTATATATTTTTTTTCAATGAATTTCTTTAATGTAGTTATTAATATTGTCTGTCGCGTATAGTTCATCATTCTATGTTATCTCTAGGCAAAATTTCCGCTTCAGTCGAGATCCCGAAATCATATCGTATCGTTATTGTTCGAAGCGTCTCGTATCGTTTAATTCGAGGCAAATTTCAGAAATCGTATCGTATCGTTCCAAAAAAAATAACGGGACGCAGAAGCTTAGAGATTGGCACTGAAACAACCAAATTTTTCATGTTTTAGGGAAAGTGTTGTCCTTCCACTTGATCAAGGGTTAAGAAAAAAATTGTCAACCAATAAAATCTTTATATGTGAAAAAATCAAACTACAAAAACTTTTAAAAATTCGCACAAGATCCGAAAAATTGACACCCTGTGTGAAATTTTCTCTGGTTATTTCAGTACTGCAAGAGTACCCAGGGTAAAAACATGATATAAAACTAATTGTTTAACATGTAAGTTATTTTTTATCATGTCAAACAAAAAAAATTAAATAAAAATAAAGAAAAGCAAGCTATATATATTTATATTTCATTTCGTTAAACATTTTTCAAGATTGCAATCTTTTTCTACAACTGTGTATTTTTTCTCTAAAAAACTGTCATTTGTAACAAAAACTATAAATTTGTTAAACATTTAAATATGTAGAGTTAATTTGAGTTATGTTTTTATGGAAATCTTAACACCGAGGGTAAAAACTAGGGCTGTGCCGGTATTTGGCAATCCCGGTTCCGCCGGTATGAAGCAGAGATGTTGCGAGTACTTATGGTCCGAGTACGAGTACCATGGTATCAAGTTATCGAGTACGAGTACTGAGGTCTCGAGTACGAGTACAAGAAATTTTTAGCGAGTACTTTTCGAGTACTTTTTAAAATCAACAAAATAATAGTTTATTCTACATCAAAAAACTATTACATTTCAGAAAAATTAGCGACGACAGTTTAGAGTCCGACATCTTAGCCCTATGGCGTCTTAAAATTATTCCGCCGTGACTGAACACACGTTCTACTGGTGAACTTGAAGCTGGAATACTTAAGGCACGAAGTGCTGGGTGATACAGTTTGTCAAGGTCACTGGAATGATTCTGCCAAAACGTTAGTGCATCATCCACATCACCAGTGATCCTCATCTCAAGATATCTGGTCAACTGTGCATCAACATCAAGGCAGGTGTCATCTAACGCCGACGAATACTTGTGAAACAACTTTGACTTTTTGGCTGGTGGGGGTGACCCAGATGAACGGTACGAGTACGAGTACCAAGTACTACATCTCTGTATACTAGAGTTCAGCAAGTATAAACGAAATATTATCCCAAACAACTGTTTAGTAAACAAGCAAATTTTTTTTAGAGAAGGTGTCGCATATGCGAGTACGAGTACTGAGTGGAATAACGAGTACCAAGGTTCCGAGTACTTGAAAACGGTACTCGAGTTGTACTCGAGTACGAGTACCAAGTACTACATCTCTGGTATGAAAGGTACCGGTATTGAACAATCGGCTTTCTTCACATGATGCAAAAAAAACAAAAAAAGTGAAAGTCCTACTACAGCAGCAGGATGGGCAGTGCAATTACCTGTATGCCCATTGTTTGCTACACTTCAAATACGGACAACGGTTCTTAGCAATAGCATAGCACTAACCGAACGAATACAGTAACACTCAGAGATGTTGCGAGTACGATTACCATGGTATCGAGTTCGAGTACTACATCTCTGGTACTCAGTGCTGAGTGGATTAACAAGTACGAGTACTAAGGCTTCAAGTACAAGTCCGAGTACTTAAAAAATGTAGGAACAATATATAAGTAAGAGTACCAAGTACTACATCTCTGGTAACACTAACATACTTTCAAACAGTATTTCTAGCCATTTACAGGATTTCGACATTATACCGGTTTTTGGCCCGGAAATACCGATATCGATACTGGCAGAAAAAAAACCATACGGGCACAGCCCTAGTAAAAACTTACTGAAATAACCAGTTATTTCAACACCCCTGTTCTTGGTTATTTCAGTACGATCTGTTCATTCGGACACGATAAAAAATATACTATTTGAGAATGAATTATTTTTCAGTGCTTATTTATATTATAGATCATTAACTATTCAAATGCCAAGAAATTTGTTGCAATTACAACCTAACAACAATTTCATTAAAAAATTACTTTTGATGATGAAGAATTATGATTGTTCATAACTTATCTTTTGATAAAATAAAAATTATTTTACGCCGTAAACAAAGATTACGATATAGAAGTTTAAATAAAGGCAGAAGTACAAATTAACTAATAAAAAAGTAATTAAGAATGCTGATTATTTCAGTACCGATCTCCCCTACAATATAATGAGACATAGAATGGGCCTAGTTTAACAGGCTTATAAATAAGACATGGCATTACAAAGCACACTAACTTTTCATATATCAATCTAGCTTCCTGAATTGCTTTCACCAAATCTTCCATACCATCTCCTGAAACAGCAGAAACTCCTACTGCCTAGAAAATAAATTGTCGTTAATATCGCTTTTTACAAATTATGCTGAAATAATTAAAGTTAAAAAAAGAATGCATATGTGAAAGTTACTTTAAGATCTTGGTAAAATGTGTCGAGAAACAATGATGATGTGTACGTCAAACTGGATGAATAATCTTTTTCTTTTTCAAGTGCCGCGTGAAACTGTTCAAAATCTTTCATCCATTCCATTGCTTGGGAACAGTCAACTATGTCTGTCTAGAAATAGGAAATCAGATCAGGCTTGCGGAGCCGCTAATTTTTGTGGGAGCCGGAGCCAGAGCCGAAAATATCTGGCGGCTCCGGCTCCCAAAATTTTTTTATATGAGCAGAATTTTTTCAAGATGAAAAGCTTTGAAATTCTAAAATTATTTGATTGTTTATCTCCCTCAAATTTGAAATGTTTTAATATTTTACAAACGTCACAACAGCAACAGCCTTCAATCAAATGATAGCGTGCGCACATCACCACAAGAAATCTTTAATGAATTGTTTTCGTTTCGGTTTAGTTTGTTTACCTGCCAAACTCTGTTTTTGGTTACATTGTTATTTTTGGACTTTTTTTATTTTATTCAAAATTTTTAAAACTGCTTAAAAATTAATACAATTATGTTCCAAATACACACTCGAGATGCGGTTCAAGATTTGTTTTCGTTTGATGAGTGTTTATATTCTTATAAAATAATAACAATTTTTTAAATTGCATATTATTTTAACTTTATAGTAAAAATATTTTAACTCTGAATAATTTTATCAAGCATTTAAAATTAAATTTTTGATGCGCCAAAAAACAAAACGTACCCTTTCGTATACATTTAAAATCGACTAAAAACAAAATGGTCGGTTTTAATATTTAACAATTGTCATATAAGTAGAGTAGATAAACTAATAAAGTGTAAGTATAAACAGTTGAAAATGTTTTAGTGAAAAGTTTGCGCAATTTTGTCTCGTGTGACACCCCCTTTATAGGGAGCCGGAGCCAGAGCCGGGAGCCGAGCCGTGGAAAAAAATGGCGGCTCCGCAAGCCTGAATCAGATACCTTGATAAGTTGTTATGCATGAAAAAGCACACTCAATAACTACTGCCTAGATCCCTCAACATTGATTTGTTTCTAAATTAATGATTTACTAATTTTTACTTTGAATCAACATTATTTAGTAACTGAATGACCTTTAAGAAAGCCATGATATGAATTGACTAATTACACATTTTTAAATAATACAAAAGTGTAATAAAATTGAATTAAAACCTTGCTAAAAACAAGAATGAATGGAAGTCTTGATTTGAGATAAATGCTACAAGCATATATCATGTTTGACATAAAACAGATCGGGTCCATGCAGGACTTTGTGTCAACTAGGTAGAGTATAACTGTTGGATATGCAGTGGCCTTTAAAAAAGTATAATAAATAATTAGTCAGAGTAGTTGAAATGAATTGAAACAAAACTTATGAAATTTAACAATTAAGCAAATTAACTGGTTTAAAATTTACTTACCATAATACTATAAGTAATTTTTAAATTATTTACCGAAGATTCTGAAACTAACTGGTTTACAAATTACTTACCAAAGATTCAGAAATGATAGAACTAGATGCAGACCAGGTGAATATTTCTACTTGTCCAGGTGTATCGAACAGGAAATATCTGAAATATTAGAAAATGTTTTTGTGTCTAGTTTTGTAAATTTAACATATTAACATGTACTTAAAAAGAGATGATTCGGTCAAAACCAGTTTGTAGACAGCAATCGTAATAAAAACCGTGTCATAAAAATTATTTACTTGTGTGACGATGCTCTTTGTGACAGAATATTCATGACCTAATAATTTCAAATTTGAAAAAAATTATTTATAAAAAAACTTTTAATAATGAAAGTGGCAAAAATCAGAAAGCCAACCTGGTCAAATTTTGTCGAAAAAAGAAGCAGTGAGGTTGCTATACCTGCATTAGGTCCAAGGGAATATTTTTTCATGACACCCTTGTAATCAACAGTGTCTCTGATGTCTGTGAAAATTAAACAAATAAATGATCATCGGTTTACATAAATTTCCAAAGAATCTTCAGAAATAAATATTCCCAACCGATATTAATGTTATATGGCACTTGAATCACAGCTGGGTCTATGTTAGTGGTGTAAGGAGGAGATCCAGATTTCTCAAGATATGAAACTAGACTCTGGAATAATAGAATGATTTTTTTTATAACATTTTAACTATAAATAAACAATAAAAAATCGATTTATATTTCAAACAAGTGAATTTATTTCAGTAAAACTACAACCCTCCTGCAGTTTGGGGTTTCAATTTTATTTCTTTATTTTTACACCATATATAAATAAATTAAGGATTTGACGATCATTACTTCCACTTATATTCGGATTTTTTAATTTTGTAAATACTACCTCTCTGACGGGATTATCGTGAAGTATTACCTCAAATTTTTATTTCTACTTCAAAAAATACTTGAATTAATACCGAAACTAGAGATGTTTTGCCTGAGGCAGCCATTCCAAGTACAATAACAGATATGGGAGATTCTGTCGGGGATTGCGGCATAGTTTCAAAATTACTGCTTGAAGCCATTTCAGTCAAAAAATATGAGTACAAAAAACGTGAATGCGAAGTAATCTAATTGTTGTAGATTATGTTTTCTTGTCTATTTACGTTCAGCAGCATCGACATGAAAAAAGTGAAGGCATCAAAACAAAAGTTGTATGTTAAATACATAGATATATATGTTCTATGGTGAAATATATCTATGAGTTAAATTTTTTTGGATAAAATAGTAATTTAAATTTTAAATGATTAATTTTTCTAAACAATTTTAATAAACCACTCACCACTTCAGAGGCCCATTAAAACATCACAGCGGACCCACTTCACCACACTTCACTACACAGTCAAGGACAGTATACCTATAATCCAGGGGCAGCCCCGCAACTACGGGGGACAAAAAGGAGAAAATCTCACCTAAAAGATATTTCGCCTTCCCGGAAAAATTTTAAGATATGTAGTTTTTTGAAATTTATAAACCTGTTAACCGTTACAGAAGTAGGTACATAGCTGGGATAAAACAGCGTATTTCGCCCTCTTCCCAAAATTCTAAGATATGTACCTATTTCTTCAAATTTTATAAACCTGTTAACCGTTTAAGAAGTTCATAGCTGGATAAGACAGCGGATTTCGCCCCCCTTGAAAAATTCTAAAACATGTACTTTTTTAACTTTAACAAAACAGATAATTAATTTTGTAATGCAAAGATTTACGATAAATATTGATTATTTTATTTAATGCACTTTTTGTCGTTTTATTTTTATAACCCCCCCCCCCCCGAAACTAAAGCAACATTAAAAAAATTTTAACAAAGGTGCCCAGGAATAAAGATCAATCTAATCTCAAATCTGACCTGAAACTATCATTAATATCCATTACAGTTCCAATCACCGTAACAAAGCAAGCTTTTACTATACGTTGTAAAAAAAACATTAGCAGGCATATATAAAACTATTCCGCAGTAAATGAAAAGTACACATAGTGGAAATCCAAAATAAGGTCATAAAATAATTAACGATATGAATGTTGCTGTGTAAACGTAGAGGAATATGCTTTCTAGCGATTCGTAACGTTAAAGTCGAAGTTATTTATAACACAATATTTCTCGAATTTATTTTAACTTTATTATTCTTCCTTGAATATAATCCTTTTCTTGACTCTAAACTGAATTATCTCACTTTGCAGAAGTTAGCCCGGTTCTGACAAATCTTTTGATAATTCCAATTTCTCACCAAGACAATTTTTTTATATTTTTTTTTATATTTTTTTTATTATAGTTTATAGTCTTTTACACCATGTGTTTTAAGACGCGAAAACAAAATCAAAATGAAAAAAAATACTTATTTACACTAGGATTATTTTGTATCCATTTATAGATGATGTCGTGGCATATTTCCGAGTTCAGTATGGTTTGGAGTGTAGTTGGTTTTTGAATCCTTTTACAAAAGTTCCCAAGTTCCATTCCTAGTTGTGTCGTTTCTTTGCAGTGCAGCAACCAGTGCTCGATTGTTTCCTCTATTCCGCAGGTTTCGCACAAACCTGTCTCATGAAGATTCATTCTCTTCAAATTTTGTTTCAGCCGACACTTTCCAAGTCGGAGTCGGGAAATGATGACTTCCTTTTTTCTGTTTGTTGTCTTGAATTTAATTTTATTTGAGACTTTTTTTTCGAGAGACCAGTAGTGTCGACTTTCTTGAGCAGAGTCCCATCTGGTCTGCCATTCGTTCAAAAGCTCTCTGCGTATGGTTCTTTTTATGTCAAATATCTCTGGCATAATCTCAATCTCTATTTCGGGATGTTTGGTGGCTTCTTTGGCAAGGCAGTCTGCCATTTCATTTCTACGTATGCCCACGTGGCTAGGTACCCAAATCAGGGTAATTGTTTTCCCTTCTTTTGAGAGGTTGGATGCTAGTGTTAGGACTGATTCCACAAGAGCAGATTTTTGAGCATTTGCGGAATTTTTCAATGATATCATAGAGCTATATGAATCCGTAAATAGGGCTATTTTATGTGGACCGTCTGGTTGTGCCATCCACTCCAAGCCGCATTTTATAGCTGTTAGCTCAGCCGTATAAATACTAACGTCATTCGTGACTCTCTTAGCTATTTTCATATCTTTTTCCGGGATATAAATTCCCACAGCTGCTACATTGTCTATCTTAGATGCATCTGTGTACATATGTGTCGAATCTGTATATGTAGCAATCAGTTCCTTAGCTCTTTGGACAATTGACGGATCATCCTTCTTTAACCCCACCAGCCCTTCGTTAAAAAGAGGTGGAATAAGTTTCCATGGTGGAGTTAGAGAAGGAGTTAAGGGGACTGGATTGAATTTGTCAACTATTTTGTTCAATGCCGCTGTTCTTTTGGCTGCTGGATGTTCAGCTTCTTTCACTTTTCTGTGAAAGAACCATCGCCATTTAACCCCTTCTTGTCCTCTGGGGGGTACAAAGACGTCTTTTGTCGGATGGTTTGGAATGATCTTGGTTTTAGTGGCAAGGTTTGTAATTAACATTTTTCGTCGTATATCGAGTGGAGGATCTCCGCATTCTATTTGTAAAGCGGCCAAACTGGTTCCAACCATTGCACCGCAAGCTGTTTTTAAGGCACTATATTGGATTTTCTCGAGTCTTTGTTTTTGAGATTCTGACGCACTGTCAAATGCTTCGCAGCCAAACTCCATCACTGACCGTATGGCGCATCGGTAGAAAAGCATCAGTGTTTCTTTGCCGCATCCCCAGCTTTGTCCTGTTAGGCATCGCATGATATTTAATCTTTTTTTGCAACGATCAACGATCTTATCAATGTGTTTTTTCCAGGTTAATTTTGAGTCAAATATTATACCGAGAAATGTAGCTTCGCTCTTCCAGCTGATTTTTTTACAAATAGGTAGGGAATTTGTTCGGAATTAATTGTATTTTGTAAAACAGACTGCTACCGATTTCTCGGTTGACAGTTTGAATCCCCAATTGAGGAAGAATGTTTGGATTTCGTTTAATCGAGTCTGTAAGCAGTTTCGCATAGTATGTGGGTCTTTTCCTGAAATCCATATTGCTACATCGTCCGCAAATATAGATGTCCGAATTCCATGGATTTCTTGACAAGGG
Organism: Erpobdella octoculata; assembly: GCA_963978895.1. Classification (NCBI taxonomy): domain Eukaryota; kingdom Metazoa; phylum Annelida; class Clitellata; order Hirudinida; family Erpobdellidae; genus Erpobdella; species Erpobdella octoculata. Next base: position 14,342,466 of record OZ022239.1, read on the forward strand.
ATGTCGCTCATCATAACAATGAACAAAAGGGGGCTCAGGACAGAACCCTGCGGGGTACCATTTTCCAACAATACCGGGTCTGACAACGTGGATCCCACACGAACCATGGCCTCTCGATTATTCAAGAAGCTATGGATCCATTTTAAAATCTTTCCTCTGACACCAAGCTTTTCAAGCTTCAACAAAAGCCCCTCTCGCCACATTAGATCGAAGGCTTTTTCTAAGTCCAGAAAGACCGCCAGTGTCCCACCCTTATTCCACATCGAGCGTTTAATATCGTTTTGTAGTCTAAGGATGTGATCTGTGCATCCTCTTCCTTTTCTAAAGCCTGATTGTTCACGATTTAAGAGATTATTTTGCTCCAGGTAGAACCTTAACCGATTTGCAATAATTCTTTCAGTAATCTTGAACAATGAAGATGTTAGGGAAATGGGTCGATATGAGTTGGTGTCTGCAGAATTTTTTCCCGGTTTTAGTAGCGGAACAATTATGGATTGCTTCCATAGTTTTGCTACCTCTCCTTTGGACCAAGATAAGTTTATAAGATCCAAGAGCTTATTGAGACCTATCTCGTCAATTTGTCTTAGCATCTCATAGCAGAGATTGTCTGGACCTGGAGATTTGCCGTTTGCACTCTGCATCAGAGCTTCCGTAAATTCTTTTAAGGAAATTTCTGTGTTTAAATCATGTGGGTCGTTTTCGCAAGAAATGCCAGATCTGATGGTAAAGGTAATTTCTCTTTTCAGAGCCTCTTTCCTTTGAATAAATCTTAGGTCAAGATTTTTGTCTGATGAGTTTTTTGCGATGGCAGTTGCTAACGCATTCGCTTTGTCTTTGTCAGAATAAGCGGTTTCATTTACACTCAGCTTCAGCGCTGGAACGTTAAAACCTGCATGTGTGTGGACCATATTTTTTACCGCTTTCCACATGGTAGTCTGACTAGAGTGTGAGTTAAGAGAGCTACAGAATGTTCGCCAATGGTTCTCTTTTGCTGTCCTCACTATCTTCTGTGCGATTTGTTTGAGTTCTCGATACCGTTCAAAGCCAGTCGTAGTATACTCTTTCCGAAGTGAGTATAAGACTTTGTTTCTTGCTTTGATTGCGCTTTCACATTCATCATTCCACCATGGTACTGGCCTAAGTCCTGATCGTCTTCCATTTTTGGTTGGTATTGATGCTATGGCTGCTTTGTTCAGACCTTGCGTTAACAGGTTTGTTGCTTCGTCCACATTTGTGAAAGTTTGGAGTTCATTGAACATTCCTGTTGAAAGCCGTTGGTATTTGTACCAATCGGCTTTCTCCAGGTTCCATACCTTTCTGTTGTTTACCTCGTAATTGACCTTTTTATTTAGTGTGATCAAAACCGGGTAGTGGTCACTGCCCAGATTTTCATCTAACACCTTACACAAGGCTTTTTGAGATAAAGAAGAAGAGCACATTGCTAAATCTATAGGAGTTGTCCTTCCGCTGGGAGTCAGGTGAGTACCTGATCCGGAAAAAAGGGCAACAAGGCCATACTGATCTAACAATTTCTCAATTAATTTTTCTCTGTTATCTGAAGTTTCAGCACCGAAAACAACAGAGTATGCATTGAAGTCACCTAATACAATTGAGTTGGTATAACTGAATGACTTTTCCAGTGTAGTTAGCAGTGTTTGATGATTGGCATTTGGTGGAACGTATGCATTGATAATGGTGATGTTTGATCCCTTTTCAGAAGAAATGGTCACAAGTAGTGACTCATATTCGTTTTGTTCTATGGTTTGCGAGGTGTATGAGATGCCTTCTCGGAGGAGTGTTGCGACCCCTCCTCCTTGATGGCGACCTCTATCCAGCCTGACAATATTATATCCTGAAATACTGAAGTTATTGCCCTCTTTCAGCCATGTTTCCTGCAGGGCAATGATGTCGGGAACCTTCTCCATTTTTCCGATAAAAATATTTAGTTCGTTGACTCTTGTACGAATACTTTGACAGTTCCACTGTAAAATGGTAATGTTGTTGTCCATGTTTGGTTTTTTGAACTGGTTTTTACCGTTTTCTAGAGGATTCAAATTTTAAGATTCGGAAACCTCCATTATTATTATTATTATTATTAAATGTAAATTTATAATGCGCTTTTTTAAAAAGTCACAAAAGCGCGTCGCGTCAAATCATAAATTTAAGAATAAAGTTCGGTCTTAAGCAGCTTCCTGAAACCGCCGAGGTCCAAAGCTGGATTCCTCAGGTCAGCAGATAGGCTGTTCCAAACAACTGGACCAGCAGTGGAGAATCCGCGCCTGCCGAGAGTCGTTGTCTTTGACGATGGAACGAACAAGTCGCCAGCCGCCGCCGATCGAAGGTGGGACCGACCAGCAAGCGTTGAGATCGGTACACACAATTGCTGCAGGTAGACCGGAGCCGTGTGGTGGAGGCACTTGTATACCATCAGACCCAACTTGAACTGAATTCTCTGCGGGAAAGGAAGCCAGTGAAGTTGCGTCCGCATGAGATCTGATACGGGAGACCAGCCGGGCAGCTGAAGAACAAGACGAGCGGCTGCTCGGAGAATGGATTGGAGCCTGTTGATTTGAAACTGTCTAAGTCCGGCCATGACACCATTACAGTAATCAAGCCGGCTGTGCACGAGTGCTCTGATGAGTGAATGGGCGGAGTCTATGGTGAGGCTACGGCGGACGACGCGCAGTTGACGGAGATGATAGAAGCATGAACGAGTAAGATGAGAGATGTGTGCTTCCATAGACAAGCTACTGTCGACCATCACGCCAAGATTACGAACATAAGTGGAGGGCCTGACTGAGACACCAGCGATGACCAGGTCCCCCTTCGGACAGAAGCTGAGTCGACCAGGCGAGCCCAACCAGATCACCAGGGTACGCCTGAAAGTCATTGTATTTAAGGATGTTATTGAACATTTTTATAATGGCTTTCATTACAGCTTCCAAAGGCATTTGTGGTATGTCTTTTGTTATTTCCTGAATCTCCTCGACAAGCCCCTGTATCGTTGGCATGCTCATTGGTTCTTCACGTTTTTCTGTCTTTTTTTCATCCTTTGATGCTTTCTTCTCTTCTTCCTTGTTTTCAGCAATAGTTTGCTTTTCCTTTTTATGAGTTTGTGTGACAGGCGTTTTCTTTTAAGAACCGCTCTTTTTTGGCGTGTCTTTGGACATCTGTTCTGGCTTTTTCTGTGCTGTATTTTTCTTGGTAAAAGGTTTTTTTGACACAACCTTTTTCAAGGCAGCAGCATAGGAAATACCTTCTTTCGCAACAGCTGAATTGACTTTCACGGAGAAAACATATTTTGGACAGGTCTTACTTCCTGTGCAATGTCCATTCTTTCCACAGCTTGCGCATACACGAGGGCGTTCTTTTTTGTCTTTTTCCTTCTCAGGACATGATTTGAAACCATGATCTTTGGTGCAAAGTGGACATTTAATTGCATTTCTGCAATCCTTTGCTTTGTGACCAAAACCGTTGCATTTGAAACAACGAAGTGGTTCTTGTACATAGGGGCGTGTACGAAAAACTAAGTAGGCGAATCTAACTCCTTCCGGTGCTTCGCCTTTGGGGTATGTAAGGATTACAGCCGTTGTTGTGCTCACTACTCCTTTTATCTTTTTTGTAATTCGATACGCAGTTGTACTCCCGGTCGATGTCTTGATGTCTTCGGTTGTCAGTTCCAGGGGAACCCCTGTAATGACAACCTTTGAAACAGGTTCGGGTCTTGTCTTGAATACCTTAACTGGGTACCGTAAAACGGGGTGACTTTGCCCGTGCGGGTGACTTTGGCCCAAAATAAATCAACCTATATTTTAAAGTACAAATTATATTTCTATGAACAATTATGCTAAAAAGGTGTGCATAGTAGTGATGTATGGCGTGACCTAGCGAAAGTTTAAAAAAAAAATTTTTTTAATATATTTTTATGCGTTTAAAAGTTGGGCCAAAGTCACCCGCACGGGCAAAGTCACCCCGTTTTACGGTAGTTTTCTACTTTGGACAAAGAGAAAACATTCTCTTTTTCTTTTGCCGAAAGGACAAGCACACCTAACCTTGACCCTCGGGCTTTTATTTCTACTTTTCGACCAAATAAAGTGTCAAAGAATTTTTGCACTTTAAATGGGTCGACAAGTTTTTTGGCCTCAATAATTTGAATCTGAATCATGGCTGCTTCAGACGTTTGTGGAACTTCTGTACGTGGAGATTGTTCAGCATTTCCATGAAAGCGTTTATTTGCTGGTTCACTTTGCTGCTCCGTGATTTCTCCGCTTCGTACTCTTTTTTTCTTTTTTCCCACTGTCTCCCATACTTTTCCATCATGTTTTTGGTTTTCCAACAGGTCAGTATTCATTCTTTCCTCCATCGGTTCTTCGTTCTTTGAATTGGAAGTCACTTTCTGCATAGAAATTGCCATTTTAAATTTCTCTTGCTTATCTGTACTTGAATATATCTCGTTAGACTCGCTGATTTGTCAATAACCTCGATCGATTATGTCTTGTTATTAGACTCGCTTGTTTGAGTGAACTCGCTCTCGCCTGCTCACCAAGACAACTCATTTTCTTATTGAAGACCACAAAAAGGAAAAAGACCAATACCAATTATATATATATATACACATATATATATACATATATATATATATATATACATATATACATATACATATACATACATCCATCCATGTATATATACACTCAAACACACATATACATATATATACATTAATGATACAAAAATTATACGCACACACAATGTCACAGGAGCACAAATATACATATATACATACATATACATATATATATATACATATATATACACACATATACACACATATACACACAGATACATTCATACATAAATGACTATTGTTTCAACACAACCAAAATATGCACACATAATAAAATAAAATAAACAACTATTATGAAAATACGTAAGATGAATCATCTTCATCTTACATGCTGGTTAGTTCGCCCCCCAGAACATGACATCTAGTTGCGGGGCTGTCCAGGGGCTTCTTTTCTCTCCAGGCAGCCGTGCTCAATTTTTCCCTAAAAAACCGACCTTCTTCTCCAAAAACCACAAGCTAGATGCCCTCAATTTTTTTTTTACATTTAAAAAAGCGTTCTATCCCGTTTGAAAAATAGCAGACGATTAGTTTGAGTAAAAGGCGCCCCATGTTTTAAGTTTAAAAAAAATTAGGACTTGTTCGTTAAACGAATGTCCACTTTCCGATTTGGATACACGTGCGGGAGGCAGATAACACTGTGTGATCCCATATGCTGTGGTATTTCAATAAATTTACATACATTTACAAGACATTTCTCACACAGCCCAGAGAAAAATTATTTTCTTCTTTTTAGTTCACAAAAACGTGGTATTTAAAATGTTTTTTTTAAATATTTTTACAAACTTTTATTTAGGTTACAACATAGATATATATGGGTTACAATCATTGCCGGATTAACCATATGCCATGGCGGGGGGCCCGCACGGGGGGCTCCCCGTTGTGACTTGGAAAAAAATTAGGTTAGCATATATTATATATACGTCTTATAGTCATTAAAGAACACCTTTTTAACCGATCTGAGTACCGTTGCCGCGATATACCAAGTACCGCAGTATTTCTTTACGGTACTCTAGGTACATATAGACACCATGGTAGAAATTTGCAGTACCGCCTAGCACTACTCTCAGTGCGCCATGTGCATAATAAATATTCTTTAACAACGAACGATTTCGTCACCGAGGAACAAGTTTTGTTTTGCAAGTTCGTTCAGTGATCTTGTCTGTGTGTTTGTCCTCTATGCGTTGCTACACCATTCATCCGATCGTAATGAAATTTTCACACAACCTTAAAGGTCATTAGAGGAAGATTTCGGTAAAAAATTGAGATCAGTCAAATTATGAGCAACGGAAAAGAGAGCGAAAGCGCAAGCGGGAAATGGAATGCAACCAGGAACGGGAAAGCAAGTGGGAGCAGGAAAGCGACCGGGAACGGGAACGGGAGAGCAAGTGGGAGCAGGAAAGCAAACGGAAACGGGAGAGCAAGCGCGAGCGGGAAAGCGACCGGGAACGGGAGAGCAAGCGGGAAAGCGACCGGGAACGGGAGAGCAAGCGGGAAAGCGACCGGGAATGGGAGAGCAAGCGGGAACGCAACGTTGCAATTGCACTGCGCAAATAATTACATGTGCCTCATGGTTTCAAATTGCTCTGGAGAAAGATCATTCAGTAAAATGGCCCTAATAAAGAACAAGCTGCGCAGCACCATGACAACTCCGCCTTGCTTTTGCAAGCCAGTCCCAAGCCTAGAGAAAGGAGGAGGGAAAAGTTAAAAGGATCAAATTATGATCCACGTCAGGAAATACTTAGGTGCTTCCAACATACAGCCGTTTCAGTCTTAAAACACCTTGCGTAAAGGTGTTTAATAATTTAAATTTTTTTAATAATTTATAAACTATTAAAAAAACAGCACCATGACAGACAGACGCCTACTGCGTTAAAGCTTCTCAGCGTGGAAAGTGATGTTTTGGACACCGTATCATTCATGGACATTGTCGAACAATTTGCTACTGAGAAAAGTCGAAAACGTTTTTAGCTTGTTTGTCCTTGCCATTTATGATTTATGTCCGTCCTATGTAACTTCAACTTGTTTTGACTAATAAATAACTTCAGTTACTAAATGTATTAGACTGTCAGTAGATAAAGATTAAACCAGTTAAATAAATGTGTCGCTTATCTCAACTATTGTTATGACTTTAGTTGTTGGATACTTAAATGGCATTACTGCAATTTGCTCTCCGTTGAGTCAGCTTTCAGTTTTTATCCAAGTACAAAAACAAGTGAAAAAACCACTTGAATTGTATTAACAGAATCACATTAAAAATTTAACATAGAATAGAACACATGCAAACATATGAAAAATTGATCATCTAGATTTTCAAACAGAAACATGAAGTGAATCCATCAACACATTTGAGCCTGATGACAGTGACTGATAAGGTTGTTGTCCTCCAACAAATACATTGATAGTGCCTAATAAATAAAACAATGAAAAGATATTTCATAGCAGCAATCTATATTCAACCCTAATAATTTTTAACCCACCAGCTTGTAATCGGAATCCTACAGAATCATCCCAAATTTTGAGCTGACTACCATGGAATGTTAATGTTACATCAAGAGGTCTCTCGGAAACCGGAACCACCTTTCTTGAAACAGCAACAAGCTGAAGTTGTGGCATTACAATAGATTTTGGAAGGTCCTCCCAACTAATGTAGACCTGAACAACCTACAAGACATGACAAACATAAAATGAGGTATTTTCTAAACTAAGAGAAAGAATATATATAGCAAAAATATCGCTTAAATATTATCAAAGCTCTATTCATGAATCTCTTAAAAATTACAATGAACATTTTAACTCTATTAAAAAACTATATAACAGAATAGAACTAACTTCTTCAGAATCAATTGATCCCATGTTTTGAACTCGTAAATTTACATTGATGACATCATATTCAGATTTAATAATATATTTACTGAGACTCAGTCCTGAATAGAAGAATTTCGTGTAAGAAAGACCATAGCCAAATGGATAAAGTGGAGTATGTTTGGAGTATCTATAAGTTCTTCCCTCCAATGAATAATTTTCCATTGGTGGGATCTGTAAAATAGAAATAATGTGACATAACAATAGGTTATTCAAAATTAATAATAATAACAATATGACTCTGCCAAATATAACACAAGTTTACACTAACTTGATCTAGAGAGGTAGGCCATGTATAAGGCAATCTACCAGAAGGACTGACTACAGTTCCATCATTGTCATTGATAAACAGAACTTTTCTTAGTGCACTGCCAGTTGACTGGGCAGGATAAAAACATTGAATAATTGCTCCAACATTGTCAGACATATTTGCCATTCTTAAATCCACAGGACATCCAGTAAATAACAGCAAGACAATTGGCTGTTTTGCTATCGTCAAAATATTTATTGAAAATTTATGAAGCCTATAATAGACATTTATGTTTTTTAAATTTTGTTAATCTATTAAACTAAAAACAAGACCATATTTAATGACATCTTGAAGAAGCTGATTCTGATGTCCAGAAAGATCCATAGATGGTCGATCTTTGGATTCACCTTCAATTGATTGACCTAAAACAACATTTCACTGCACACATTTTTGACAAATTAAAATATAACTCAATAAAACTCACCCGTTCCAAGACAAACAATGATCACATCAGAGCTAAGAGTTGCATTTATAACAGAAGTAGCATCATACTTTTCACATTTGTTTGATTCACAGCCCGAAACAAGAATAGTTGATTTGGCTGCATCTTTGAGCCCTTGATAAGGGGTTGAAGAAAATTTAGGATCAATAATTGGTGCATAACCTCCAAATAACTGCCTTAAATTATCTGACATGGGTCCTATGATCTGAAATTCACAAAATTTTAAAAAGAAATTAACAAACTTAATACTAAAAATTAATCTAGAAAATTTTTAGTTATTATAATTATTTTAATATTAAAAAAAATTTAAATTAATTTCTAACTGCAAGTTTTTCAATGGTTCCCTCTGTGAATGGAAGAGTTTTCTTAATGTTCTTCAGCATGACAAATGTCTTTGTTGCCACATCTATCGCAAGTTTTCTGTGGTAAGGACTTTGAACAACATACGAGGCTTTTATCGTTGAGTATGGATTCAAATTAGGTGGATCAAACAAACCTTTATGTCAAATAGGAAAAATATAAGCAAAGTTTGACTAAAAATAAATTCAATCTTTAAGATGCTAATTAAAGTTATTTTACCTAACTTCATTCTAGCATAGAAGAGAGTGCGAGTTCGGTTGTATATTGTTGCAAAAGATACCAAATCTTTTTCTACTGCTTCTTCCAAAAGGTTATATGTCAAAGGAGTATCACCATGAAGTTCAAGGTCGACTCCTGCATTGGCTGCAAGAGCTGCGGCTTGCAGATAATCTGGAGCATATTTGTGCCCAGTCACAATGTTTTCTAGGGCATCCATGTCACTGATAATAAACCCTTTGAAGTTATATTCTCCTCTTACCAAATCTGTCAATAAAGTCTTGTGGGCACATGCTGGGATTCCATTGATGCTTCAAATAGTATTTATTAATTTATTAAAAATTAAAAAATTTCATTATGGCATGTTCAGTATTGTTCAGCTATTAATTTGCTCGCTTTAAAACTGTATAACTATATCTTCAATAATTTCTATTTAATAATGTGAATGCATTCTATCATATATTCATTCCTATAAAGCATTATAAAAATGTAATCAATTAAGAATAAGAATAGCAAGTTAAACCTGTTATAACTGCACATTAGATTGAGGGCTCCAGCATCAATGCATGCTTTAAAATGAGGCAAGTAGGACAATCTCAAATCTCTAGTACTGACCTTTATTAAAAGTGAAATACAATTTCAATAAAGAAAATAATATAATTACACCATTAGTTCACAAATGGATCTGGAAAAATACCTGCCCTTATCAATGAAAAATTGCTTTATTAAAATATTGGTTTTGTCAGACTGTTTTGGTATTTGTCATTGCTTTGCGCCTTGATAAAAAATTTGTTTCAATTAATTTAAATAATAATAATTTAAATAGCTGCCTGCCTTCAATCTATTATATCCTGGAGTTCTTCTATGTGTCTTAAACTTAATCCTGACAAGTTTGAACTAATCTATTTCAACAAGTCCTCTAAATCCCTAAATCCTCTTCCTTTGGTTTTGCCACCACCATCCTCTCTTTCCATTTCTCCTTCTCCCTTGATTCGTAGCTTAGGTTTTCTCTTTGACTCTAACTTGTCGCTAACCCCCCAAATTACTTCTGTTACTAAATCCTGCTACTTTCATCTTCGCCGTATTAAGCAGCTTCGTCCACTTCTGGATGATCCTTCGCTGCAACTTCTAGTCTCTTCTCTTGTCCTGTCTCGAATTGACTACTGCAATTCTCTATACTATGGTCTTCCTGACACTACCCTCTATCCTCTCTCTAAAGCCTTCAACTCGGCTGCTCGCTTAGTTTCTCGCACCTCCTACTCCTCTCACATCTCTCCATCTCTTGTTCTTCTCCATTGGCTTCCTCTCAGATATAGGGTGATTTTTAAAATCTGTTTAATAATGTACAAAATAAAAAATTGTCTTTCTCCTCTCTACTTAACTAATTTAATACATATCCCTCCTAAGTCTGGTCTTCGTTCTTCTTCTCGTAATCACTCTCGCATCTTCACTATTAAGCATTCTTTTGCTAAACGCTCTTTCTCCTACTCTGGTCCCTATCTCGGAAACTCTCTTCCTTCTTCTCTTACTAACTCTACTTCTCTCACAGTTTTCCGTCGTGGACTTAAAACATATCTGTTTATTAAGTTCACGACCGAGCGCTATTGAACACTGCGGAAATAGCGCTATATAAATAATTGATTGAATTACGGCAGAGCTACAGAAAGTCTATAAAAATAATTAGTTAAGTATTTAATGCTCTTGGAACTAAACCTGCAGTTTGTAAACTAAAAAATCTGAAAATAAATGTGCTAGGCAATGTTTTAGCAACTAAGAAGCTTAAATTGTGTGAGTATTTTCTAGAAAGAACAACACATTATGACAGGCGAAAATTACAGTTCATATCAGTGTAACAATTCAAAGGCGGTGATTGGGGGGGCGATGGCCCCCAAGATTTTTTCCACCAAATAGAAAAAATATCATCATTAGCTCACTCACAATTGAGTATTTAGATTAGTTGATAAACGTAGTATTTTTCATACATTTTGAATTATATCTACTTAGCTATATCATATATCTCCACTAATATTTTTCAATCTTTTAGATACCCTTTGTTACTTTCATAATTTAAACGTTTTTTTTGTCTGTGTTCAATAAATAAAAGATAATATTTTTGTATACTGTTTTTTTTATTAATATGATGTTACTTACTGAATCAACTCCACTGGTTACCAGTGGATAAAAGAATTAAATTTAAAATTGCTACAATAACATTCAAAGCTGCTTCAACCTCCACTCCCAGATATCTCTCTACCTTGCTACACCCATACACTCCCTCCCGTCAGCTCCGCTCTTCAACTCAATTTCTTCTTCCACCCCAATTTTCAAACACTAAGTTTGGTGCACGAGCTTTCCGTGCTGCAGCTCCTCTGGTTTGGAACTCACTTCCTTCCCATATCAAATCTGCTTCATCTATTTCCCTCTTTAAACGTACTTTAAAAACTCATCTTTTCCAGTTAAATTAGTCAGTTCATCTCACGTTCACCCGCCTCAGATTCGTTTACGACATTGGCGTTAAATAAATTTGATTTGATTGATTTGATTTACATGAAAATACAACATACTAGTGTATATTTACATGGTCATTTGAGTTTGAAAATTCTCTAAATTAAATTTAAAAAAGCTTTGCCCCCCCCAAGATTTTCTGTAACAATTCCAATTAGTTTATGCACCAAACAAATTAGGTTAAAAAATTAAATTTGATACAATTCAGTTATAATCAAAAAGTTTAGCAAAAGATGTTTTATTCTAACCATAACATATTGTATATTAATCATTAACAGATCCAAGAAAATTTTTAATAATTTTTAATAACTTTATATGTAATAAAGCCAACCAGGTTTGTGAAAATGTGGCACAACCAAACTTTTAAACATTGTTAGAGAGAAAGTTGATTAATTTTTTGCAAATATTTTAAAAATAAGAGACAAAAATTTATAAGCCCTTGTCTTGGGCCTTTAATAAAAGACAAAAATAGGAGTGTCTGGTTAAAACCTTAGGCCCTGACATTATTCAGCTAATTACAAAATTATCCAAAATCTATTATATAAAAACACCACAAATAAACCATTGACCAATCCAGATCCACTGCTGAATTAGCTTTATAACACATATATGAACATTCATGTTTTGTAAATGGTTTACCTTAGCATCAAATGTCATTCTAGAACTGGGAATGTTTTCAGGACCAGAATGGACTGCAAAATGCTTGCAACCTGATATTGCTTTAACGTATTTTGGATGATTTCCCTGAAGTCCTTTAACATAGCTTGCTGCAAAAATTCCTGTTAGAAATGGGTCTTCACCATACGTCTCTTGTGACCTACCCCATAAGGGATGTCGAACAAGATTAATGACAGGTGCAAAGCAGTTCAATCCTTGACAATTAAAAATATGTTTAGTTGCAATACAAATATTTTCACTATTTATATAATTTCAGTAAGCTTTTAAACAGCACTAAAAAAAACAACCAAAATTTTGACAACAAAATTCTTTGTGAGATCATATTACCATTTCCAAAATACATATAACTTGTTATAGATAAATTAACCTGGCCATATATATTTTCTAATTACCAGATAAATCCAGACTCATAGCCAGAGAAGCAGACCCTCTTGAAAGCATGTTTGTTCATAAATGTCCTCTCATGCACAAAATTGAAAAGTTTTGAAACTGAAGGACTAGGACCAATTGGAAAGGAGGTGGTTAGGCTACTTAGCAACAGTAACTGATATCCTTAAATTTTATTATTTGACTGAGCCACCACAGAATTGAAGTTAGTCCACCATCTCTCAGGAGAACTGAGTGCAATGACCTGAAGATATCTCTTAAAAGCATTCACAAACCATGCTTCATTTCGCATCCAAACTTAAGCCAGTCAATTTTTTATTACATTTGAGAGCTTTACTGCCTTTAAATAGAATTTGCATAATACAAATATCCTTTATTACCTTAATTATAAGTTGTTTTACGAACATATCTAAGGCAAAACAAAAAAAATTGGAAAACTAAGCTCAGTGTGATATGACACTTTATAGAAAGTAAACAATATTTGCTCAAGTTATTTATTACTGATAAAATGATTCCTTCATATTATACAGAAAACCCTTTCTTTTAAAAAATCTATTCTAACTTTTGTTTTTTCTACAGGCTTTGAATCAAATGTTGACATAATTGTGTCCTTCAAGCAGTGTTGGGTAAAATACTGTTCAAATGTAATTTAAATACAAATACTTTGTCAAAAAAGTATTTCAAGTACAAAATACAAATAGTTTTTTGAAAATATTTTAAATATAAAATACAAAATCCGTTAAAGTATTTTACTGTAAAATACATCATCATCATCAACACGCATCTCAAACACTTTTTAACAAAAACAAGTCAACAGGGTAAATCTTTTATTGCAATAAAATAAACAGATTCAACTTTTAACCCATATAACCCGACAATCCTTTATAAGGGATCTATGTTAAACTAATTGCAAATTCTTAATTTTTCAATATAATATCAATGCTGCAGTAAAAATCAGTTAAGTGATATCTATAGAAAACGATAGTATATTTTGTTTTATTTATAATTTTCATGTTGGTTAAAATATAGATACGTTTTGAAGTTCACTTGTTTTTTTATGGAAACCGGAAACTGGTTAGCTCATAAAGTTTTGTAGAAAAAGTGCACTAGAACCCTAATAATGTTTTTTTTGTGTTGTTATGTTGATGCAGAATATCTTTTAAAAATGTAAATATAGAAAAGAGTAAAAAATGTTCTGCTGTGTGCCGACAATCCTTTACAGAGGATCAATCTTCATAAGAGATAAAAAATACTAAATGTTAAAATATTTATAAAAAAATTCAACTTATCAATAAGACCAATATGAAGAACAGCTCATATTAATATAACATGCGAATTCAAACTTCGGCATATATGGGTTAAAATGAGAATTTGCTTTTAAAATTAGTAAATGTTCAAAAGTTTCATCAGTCAAACTACTGTTGCAGATATTAATCCTGAATATGTTTTATTCGAAGTACATTTCATGCACTAGGCCACAACTTTATCTCCATCTTGGCTAACAATTTTAAAGAATTCGCCATCTAACATGGCCGGCATTCGACCACCACTGCTTGAATTATCTGCCATCTTAGTATTAATAAAACTTTAATTCTAACGATAACAAGCTACTTTAAAATTAAATTATTTAAAATAAAAATCCTAAATAAATCCCCTACAAGTATTTCAAATGAAAGCACAAAACAGCTAAAGTATTTCAAATATATATTTCAAATACAATGTATTTGAAATATTACCCAACACTGCCTTCAAGGCTTTTAATGTATTTGACCAACTTAATTTGTTCACCTTTAAGAAAAACATTATCCCTGCATAACTTACTTTAGTTAATTGTATTTGACTTTATATTTACAGTAAAAACTTCTGTGACAGCTCTCATTGCAAGTAGACACTATAAAACTTCACATTGCAATAGGCAAAAATATGCTGTAGTTACGTTTTTCACTTTCAAAACCAAGGCTGCAATTGTGAATGGTTGCTTCACAAAGTATTTTGCTGCCTTGCTTGTAAGGCTTGCCCACTATGGACACGAATCCTGGCTACAAGTCTAGAAAAATCAATAACAATAAGCAAAGAACCTGTCATATCTCCATAATCTCCTTTAGCAGAAGCATTATTGAATATTCCTCTGACCTCAGTAGAAATTGCTGAAGCGACATCATATATAATCTCAGGGCTGCAAAATAAGCATTCAAATTTAATTTGTAAGCATTTGTAAATAAATAAATGATAACCCTTCAATTCTATTTAATTGACATCTTGAAAAACATTACATCTATGACAATCCTCTAATAGTCAGTCCAGTTATTTTTTATCTTAAAGTGTAAATCGACTGAATATTCAGCAACAACTAATTAGCATATGCTCTTGTCTCCCTTAAAGAGAAGGGTTAAATTAGTTTAGAAAAGGTTCATAACATGACTTCTGTTTGCAATTTGAAAATATTTAGCATTTATCAGTAATGCCATTACTATAAAATAGTATAAAAATCCACCGAACACCGCTATACTAGAAGATTACCATATAAAATACCTAAAGGTGGCTGATAGTCCAATTGGCATAGGAAAAGAAGTTGAATTCATATCCATCACCCCTCTTAAGCACTCTGTGTCAAAATTGTATGGTGGAATGCCCAATCTTTCAATAGCAGGAGCTGGTACTTCAGGATATCCTCCACCATTGACCATTTGATTTACCATTTCTTTAAGTGTTAAACGCTTTAGCAGGTCATCCAGCCTCTCATCGAGTGGTAATGAATGATTCCAGAAAGGAAAGTCCATTACTGTGATCTTCGACTTATTAGACTTATCTCCACTACTAAAACTAAACTTGTTCAGGTGACCAAAAGTTAGTGTTAAATAATATTGAAATATAACTATAAGAGATAAATAAGAAAAGGAATACATTTTTAAAATCATTACTACCCGTACTATACAGTTTCAATTAAACTATTAAACTAACTAAACGGCGTGCAACACGCACGATTTAAATATAATAAACAGTGCACACTCCAGTCCCTTTTAAGCGAATACCGAGTAGTGAGTAAGAGGATAAGAGCTGACGAGCAAAGCTAATTTTATGTTAAAATTTGTCATATGATTTAAACCAAAAAGGTCAAACTGAAACTTATTCGAACTAGCACACGGTTAATTGCCTTTCTTTACCGGGGCAGGGGTACCGGCGGTACCGGAGTACCTACGTTTTGCCCTTTTGTGGTTCAAACTCAATTAATATCGGAGACTGCATGATCTCACTCCTTGAATGCTGTTCGTGATTGGGGTGTTCCTTGATTCGCGTTTTACAATAACTGATAACATCTCCGCTATTGCAAGCAGTAGCGTAGCGAAGGGGGGCAGAAGGGAGAATCGGCCCCCGGGCGCAAGGCTTTAGGGGCGCCAAAGAGCAAAAAACAACAATTTCATCAAATTTTAGTCATTTTTGAACATATATAACATGTAAAATGATAAAATTGTATTTTTGCACTATTTCACACAAGTGATTTCCAAAATATTCTTGAGGAGAGGGTTCACTGAGCCTCGGATATGGCTCGGGCGCCTTCGGTTCTCTTGGTTTGGTCGTCCAATTGGGAAAATATTGGAAGATATGGGCGCATTTGTTATACCTTGCCCCAGGCGCCATATACCCTCGCTACGCCACTGATTGCGAGGGCTTGTTGCTTCTATCTACGCCGAATCCGTCAAGTGAAGCGCTGTTTAAATGAGCATGTAGTGCATTCGTATACTCTTGTTCAGGGTTTTGTCATCTCAAGAGTAGACTACTGCAACTCTGTGCTGGCTGGTCTTCCCTCAGCGTACTTGAAACTCCTTACTTCTGTACTCCATGCGGCCGCTCGACTTGTCAAAGGTCTCGGTCCCCGAGACCACATTACCTCAACTTTACGTCAACTTCACTGGCTATCTATCTATCGATTGCTAGATTAAATTTTAAAACATGCTTCTTAATGTTCAATATATACTCCGGATCTTCTCCCTCCTATTTGGCATATCTCATTTCGCGATGCTTATCGCTCCCTGCAAGGCGTTGTCTGCATTCTGCTAGCACAAGGATGATTTCGTCTGCATCCGGTCTCGCATTCAATTTGGAAGCAGTTGAGCTTTTGCCATCTCAGGTACTCAGGTGCGGTTAAATGGAACATCTTGCCCCTACATGTTCGACATCCTATAGACACTAAACAATTTAAAATATAGTCTAAAGCAGGCCCGTAGCCAGGATTTTAAAACAAAGGGTGCAACACTAATTTGAAAAAGTACAGAACGCTTAATATACAAACTCACGCAGAGCAGAGGCTCTGTCACAAGAAGATACTAGATGGTCACCGTCACCTAGGGCCCCGGCGACAAGAAGCCACAATACGTTTACAAAAAAGTAACTCAATATCTTAGAAATTTTTTTTTATGATTTATGAATACACTAGAGCAGTGTTGTTTCAGTTAGGGTTTTTCAGTTAGAGTATCAGTTAAAGTTAGTCAATTTAATATTTTTCAGTTAGTATTACAGTTAAAGTTAATTTAATTCTCTTTTTCCAGTTAATATTAGAGTTAATATATTTTTCAGTTACTATTACAGTTAGTATAACAGTTATTAATATTCAAAACAAGAAAACAAAATAGATATCGATTCAAGATTTTATTTCATGCCGAAAACCCAGTTAATAAAAATTTTTGTTCATTTTAACAAATGTCCGTAGTTCTAAATTTTTTGTAAGTCTATTTCTTTTTCCATGCGTCAAATCTCCACACACAGAAAAAACCCTTTCAACGTAAGCCTGTGATGCAGGGGCTGAAATCAAATCTTGTGCCATTTCAGCTAAAATTGGATATTTAGCACCATGAGCTGTCCAAAAATCTAATCCATTTGGTTTTTCATATGCTGTAGAAGCAGTCCGAATGGATGAGAGCTCTGCATTGATCTCTTCAGAAAAAGAAGTGCTTTTGGGACATGGCGCTGCACACAGTGCTGTATCTTCAAAAAGTGCTTTAAAGCGCTTTTTTTGTGGAGACATACCAGATCTGGCTGTAGTTGAAGGAGTTACTGATGATGACATTGCTTTCTTTTTTATGTTATGTTTATTGATGAGACTGTTAAAATTTTAAAAAACTCAGTATTAGTGGCAATGCATTATAAAAATGATTTGTAACATGTTAATTGAAAATTAAAATAAGTACCAAAAATATATAATCAATCACTAAAAAATAGAATAATTTAATACTATTATAAATTGTTTGGCTGCTGCTAGTGGCTTCATCATGTCATCTCGGTACATTACTTCGCAAACTGTTGGGTCAATCAGACAGGCTGCTGCTGGAACTGGGTCAAAATCTGGACATGACGTATCCAGAAATATTGCAAATCGAGTTCGTAAGGATTGCGTTAAAGGTTTTGTGTATGCCCTACCTAAAGTATCATCTTTGAGGTGAATAAGAAGTTGTAATAAACTTGGAATAATATTTGTTAGCGAAAGCGTATCTGTTTGTAGATGATCGGTTTCTGTCTTAAATGGAAGGAGAAGTTTTTCCAAAGCAGCCAATCGATCCCACTCTGTGATTGAAAGAGAATCAACTGTTTCTAAATATGTTCTGACATCAGGATTATCCAAAAATGAGGTCGATAACCCAGTGCTGATAAACATATTACTAAGCAAACGCTGTCTTAGTTTCACTTCTTGTGCATCTGAATTCCATTCTTTTTTATTGCTAATAAAAGCAGGCAAAGTAGTCAATGTGCAATTCTGGTTAACCGTGTTTCCTGTATTATTTTCGATGAGTTTGCGCTTGGCCTTTAACGTTTTGCGATTTGTCTCCAAAACCTCAAGTTCTTTTGCTACTTCCTTATGTCTATGACTTAGATGATTTAATAAATTAGTAGCATTTTTACCTTTCAACAGAGTTTCGACCACGTGAGTTTCCGAATCTTTTTCTCCCACACTACAAACCACGTTGCACCGGCTTTTATCAGTAGAGGGTTCGTAACTGAAATAACGCCAAACTCCATTTTCTTGTTTTCGGTCAGAATTTATTTTTAACAATGTGTATACGACGTTAAATGCAAATAAAGCGATGAAAAAGGAAATCATAATAGCGATAAAAGACACAAGTGGGTCCGGTTACCTAATATAAACAAAGAAATAAATTTTTGACGCATTTCATTATTAAATTTTCCGAAAGCATTTTTTTCAGTTTGTATTACAGTTACTACTTTTTTTTACTATTAGTATTACACTTAAAGTTATTCTAATTTTTCAGTTACAGTTTCAGTTAGTACTTAACTTAAATCTCTTTTTTCAGTTATTTGACTGAATTCAGTTAAAGTTACGCTTAACTGAAACAACACTGCACTAGAGGGGTACCCGGCGTTGTTCGGGGTTTTTAGAGGTTTTTTATCGTTTTTCTCGCTGCCGTTTCCTTCCCCGCTTGCTCTCCCGCTCCCGATTCAGATCGCTTTCTCGTTCCCGCTTGCTCTCCCGCTCCCGGTCGTCTTCTTGTTCCCACATGCTCCCCAGAGGCGGCGATTGAGGGAACTGGAAGGGGCGACGGCCCCCTCCAAGATGTTTTCCACCAAATAGAAAAATATCTTTATCAGATCATTTATTTAGATTAGTTGATAAACGTGGTAATTTTTATACATTTTGAATTATATCTACTTCGTTATATCATATATCTCTGCTAATATTTTTTAATCTTTTAGATACCCTTTGTTACATTCATAATTTAAACGTTTTTAAAAACTTTTATTCAGGTTACAATCTCTGTGTATGTGTGTCTGTGTCTTTCTCTGTACGCAAATCTTGCAAGTAAAATTTAACCAACTTTTTGACTAGCTAGGAAGCTGAAACTTTCATCATAGCTTTATATTGGATGACAATAAATGATTCAATTTAAAAAAAACTTAATTTGAACATCTTTCATATTTCTAAATCGAGTGTATTTTAAATAAAAGTTTGTGTTGAAAAACTCGTTTTTTCTTTACTTGTTTTGTCTGCGTTCAATATTAATTAAAAGTTAATATTTTGTATACTGTTTTTTTAAATAAATATGATGTTTTACATGAAAATAGGTACAATATACTAGTGCAGTGGTTCTTAACCTTTTTTCCGCGCCCCCTTTGGACAAACTCGATTTGACCGCACCCCCTACTTTTGCATATAAAAAAAAAATAAGCAAATTGTAAGTGATTTGCATCAAGTTTTTTATTTAATTTATTTCTTGTTGCTTTCCATCGATTAGGTTAGAAAAATGAGGACCAATGTTTAACAAAGCAATTCGCCTATCATCACCGGCATCCAATCAAATTATTTGCATGGTTTCCACATTTACCAAAGCAGAAAAGCTAATCTCACACAAGTAGGCAGTAGCAAAAGGAATGATGAATGTCAGCGCACTCTTGGCTAAAGCTGGGTAGCTATCTAAAAATGAGTGTGAAGGTTTTACCTTTTAACAATTCGATAAGAAACTAGGTAAGAGGCAATCAAGATTAGTTTGTCAATAATTGACCAAAATCCTAGTTGAGGTAAACTTGCTGCGGCCTCACTGCATCACACTGAGCTCTTTTCTGTTTAAGAATGTCAATCGATTCAAAATTGTTGGAATGCACTGCACTGAAACTTGTTTGGTTTTAAATTGTCATTTGACAGGATTTTGTCACATTAAAAACAATTCTGTCGTCGTTCGTTGTGTGTCGTCTTTGTCAGTGATAAAAGTGAAACCACACTGAACATAGTCTTCTGAATATTTTCAGTTTTGAAATGCCAGTTGAAGTGATTACCAGAGGCGGATCCAGGGAATGGGAAATGCATCCTCCCACCAGAGTATTAATTAAAATTTTTTTTAGACAGTACTACCTGATTTTTGAACAAGTGAAGCAAAAAACAAAGTTTTTTAAAATCACACTTTTATATTATTATGTATTATATATTTTATTAAAAATCTTTGTGTTATGTTTGCAGGGGCGCAACCAGCAGAAAACGCTGGGGGGGCTCAAGTGTGAAAAATGAAAAAAAACCTGCCGCAGGCGAAATTTTTTTTTTACTATCTTCAGTGTGCAGTCTTTTTTGTTATCTTTAATAATTTATTAATGAAAGAAAAGAAAGACTGCAAACTAAAGATAGTCAAACTCAGTTTCAAACCAGTTAAAGCAATTGTAAAAACATAAGTTTATAAATGAATGTAGTACCCCCAGTTTTAAAAAGAGAAGAAGGCCCGCCGCAGGCAAAAAATTGTTTTACTATCTTGAGCCTGCAGTCTTTTTTTGGTATCTTTAAGAATTTATTAATGATAGAAAATAAAGACTACAAACTGAAGATAGTCAAAATCAGTCTCAAACCAGTTAAAGCAATTATAAAAAAAATCCGTTTATGAATAAATGTAGTACCCCCACGCCCTTTGTATCATTATATAAACAACGAGCATATTAGCATAGACAATAAATAGTTCGACGAAAATATCACAAACATTTATTTAATTAAATTTAGTCCAATCGATCCGAAAATTTGATTGAATGCATTATTGTTAATCAGCTCGGAGGTATGTTAAAAATTTTAAGTCTCTAGCTCATCGGGAAGTTGGTTTAAAATCGATTACAAATTTTGACGACAGACAGACATACAGAGAGAGAAGTCAAGTTAAGTAAAAGTGTGTAAAAAAATGACTGTTGTTGAAAGTAAAATTACCAAAAAAATACCTAAGACTAGCCCCCGGTCAATAGCTTTTTTTTGAAGGAAAATGTGGAATTCTTTAAAAAAAAAATTTAATAATACTCACTTCACCAATTTTGGAATTGCATTCCCTCCAGGAATTTAATTTAATAAATGTAAAGTCTTCTGCAACAAATAAACCCACCAACTCGATTGGATAACGGGTAAGTTGATTTTTTAGTGGTAAAGGGTCATAACTTATGGTTCAAGCCAGCAAGCAATCACAGTGAAGTTAAAATAAATTATTTCAAAATACAAGCATTGTCAAAATTAAAGATTTTTTTCTAGTTTTCTAGTTATTCTCCGCATAAATTAAAATTGTATAGAATATTTGATTCAAATTTAAAAATTTTGTTTTTTAAACTTTTATTTTTCGCACCCTCTAAACTAGAACGGCACCCCCCCCTGTACTAGTGTATATAGGTCATTAGAGTTTGAAGATTCTCTAAAACATAAAACATAAAACATAAA
Organism: Erpobdella octoculata; assembly: GCA_963978895.1. Classification (NCBI taxonomy): domain Eukaryota; kingdom Metazoa; phylum Annelida; class Clitellata; order Hirudinida; family Erpobdellidae; genus Erpobdella; species Erpobdella octoculata. The sequence goes on from OZ022239.1 coordinate 14,364,034, forward strand.
CATAAAACATAAAGGAAATGATGGGCGCAAACTATATGTCTCTATGCCCATATCTAGAATTATATAAAATATTGTTCATATATATGTTCTATAAATAAATGTATGTATATATTATTAAAAATCCTTTTTATAGTTGTACATAATGTCGCTTATTTCGAAGATTCTCTAGGTTGAATTTAATAAATCTTCGGCCCCCAAGGCCAAGATTTCGTGAATCGCGCTTCTGGCTTCCCCGTTCCCGGTCGCTTTCACACTCCATTTCGTTTTTTAGCTTGCTCTCCCATTTCCGCTCGCTTTCCCTTTCATATATATATAGGATCCATTGTGGAATAGTTAAAAATAATTTACATTAAATAAATCATTAAACAAATTTAAATTATGTTCATAATATTTAGTAACAAACTTATAAATAAAATCAATTTTAAATAAAACTAAATTTAGTAAAGAGTTAAGCTCTCAATCAATGTATACGCTCATTTCAAGCATAAAAACATTGATGTATTTCCATTTATAGCACAAACATTTTTACCATTATTAGGTAGTTACATTTTAATGTTTAGTATGAGGGGGCAAATCTATTATACACGAATAAATTTGTAAACAGTGGTATAAAAAATCTCATCAATTTTTTATGTGAGAGGACTTTTTTCGCCCCTATGGGCGGGCACTCATGGATGATATGGGCAACCGCAAGCGGGGGCAAGAAGGGGCACTTGCCCTCTGGATTTATGGTTAAAATTTTTTTAGACAAAAATAGACAAAATATTTATAATTTAAACATTTATAATTAATTGTAACAACTGTGACTCCTTCTATTGTTATATCAATATCATCATTCATTATATTATCTTTGGGGATGCATCTTCCTGATGCTCTACTTTTTACTCCATTTACGTTTCTCTAAACACTTTGATTTGAGAAAATTATCCAGAATAACTGATCCACCACTTGTTAAATGGTTTATTCTAAGTATAATATGTATTTAAGCATGAATTAGCTAATAAACTCTTGTATAGCTGTTGGTAGTGCTGGGGATGTTGCGTAAATGGGCCTCCAAAAAACATTAGTGTGGGCTTTTACTGATGAATGACTTTTATTTGATTGTCCTATCTCATTTTCATAAAAATTTTTTCCAAATTTGTCTGTAAAGCCTTAAAGGTACACACATTTCTATCTAACAATGACAATTTGGCTGTGTAGGAAATATAAACCTTTCAAACTAAAGCATTTTTGTAATTTTCAGCGTGTTTTTAAAACATTTTAAAATTTTTATTATGATATAAATAAAATAAAGTTAACTGTAAAATACTCTATATAATCAATTTAAAAAAAAAACAATTAATAATTTGTTTTGGGGTTCAATTGAGCCCCAACACCTTACATAATTTTGGAAAGAAAAAAGAATAAATCTGACAGAGAATATGAGAGAAGAGGCGAAAAGAAAAAAAATAAGATGCCCCTTTTGCAAAAATTTCTTTGGGCGCCAATGATGGGTGCGCCCCCCTTAACAAAATTCTGGATCCGCCCCTGTATATATATATATATATATATATATATATATATATATATATATATATATATATATATATATATATATATATATATATATATATATATATATATATATATATATATATATATATATATATATATATATATATATATATCCAATTTAGTCGACTAAATTGGACGTGTTTGCCAGAAAGTGTTATCGCAGGATGATTGGTGTGGTTCATTCAGAGGATCGTATGACAAATGAGGACCTGTACGACAGGGTACAATCGGCTCCTATCAGCACATTGATCCGTCATCGTCAGATGTCCTTCACTGGTCACTGCCTACGTATGAACCAGGAAGAACCGGCAAATATATACATGCTGTATACATCGAACGTAAGAGCTAGCAACAGACGCGGCCGTCCAAGAATGTCATACTCGACCAGATGTCGACATACATGGGTTATGACAGAAAGAGTATCACCGCTGAGGATGTTAGAAGGGAAGCCACGGAGGCCAAAGGAGAGAAATGGAAGCTCAGATATTGTCGTCTGCGGAGTGGAGGGACCAACAAGTCCGGACGAAACGTAGTCGGTCGATGATGATGATGATGATATATATATATATATATATATATATATATATATATATATATATATATATATATATATATATATATATATATATATATATATATATATATATATATTCATGTAAAATCGCTGATTTTACGACCAGTTTCCCATTGATAGACGTTAAAGGATTTAGAACAATTTTTATAAACAATTATTAAGAGATTAGAAGGAATAAGTAGCATTAACCAAGCTTTATTTATTATCGTCCAATAAACTAGAAAACCATTCTTCTGGACCTGTAATACGATTTGACGATTTTACAACATTGGTGATCAGAAGTGAGATTTCAAGAATGGTTTTGAAAGCATTGGATGAGCTCTTGATACTTGAGTTGAGGTGGGAACTTAGAAAACGAGAGCTCAGTGATAAAGGAAGAAAGTCTGAGCTCGTGGACCGCCTCCGGACGTCATTGGAGGACAATGGGTTTGACCCAGAAGAGTATGAGTTCGAAACAGAAAATGAATTGATGAAGGCTCTGAATAAGATGGCAGAAGAATACAGAGCAGCACATCAGCAAAACAGAGCAGCACAGGAGCAAAACAGAGCAGCACAGCAGGAAATGAAGAAATTTCTTGAACTCCTTAATGGTGACACAAACACAAAGAATACAGAGCAGCACAGGAGCAAAACAGAGCAGTACAGCAGAAAATGAAGAAATTTCTTGAACTTCTCAATGATGACACAAACAATTGCGGAAACAAAGAAAATGGTCATGATGATGAGCCATGCAAAATTGTTCAAGATGAACCATGCAAAGATTGTGATGGCGAGCCTGGCAAAGATGGTGACAATGATACAGTCGGTTTGGACGTCGACAACAAAACTAAAGAAGATGAAAAGAATGTTGAAAACGAAATGCAAAACGATGAGGATGAAACTGATGATGATGATTTTAATAATGGCAATAACAGCGATGGCTTTTACCCATACAGCGACGGTTCTGAAACGGAAGCCTCCATAACAGACGACAGCACCGAATATTCAGGGTCAGATTTTAGTGACGAATCTGACTCGGATGAAGCAACTGAGGATTTAAAAACGGACGAAACTCCAATGGAGAAATACGTGGAAGTTAATTTAACAAAAAAAGAAGACACTGATTTGAGAGACGATGGCGATGATTTGAAGAAATATCCGCTGGACAATACGAAAGTTGACACCGATGAAAGAGTCAAGTTGGAATGTGAAAAAAAAACTTTCGATTGTAGCTTGGGAGAAAACAAAGATGAAAAAAACAACAATAGCTATGCAGCCAGCAAAAACTCTGAAAAGGATGAGCCCAGAACAGAGAACGGTACCGAGGACTCTGAATCAGATGAATCCACAGAGGATTCTGAATCAGATGAATCCACAGAGGATTCTGAATCAGATGAATCCACAGAGGATTCTGAATCAGATGAATCCACAGAGGATTCTGAATCAGATGAATCCACAGAGGATTCTGAATCAGATGAATCCACAGAGGATTCTGAATCAGATGAATCCACAGAGGATTCTGAATCAGATGAATCCACAGAGGATTCTGAATCAGATAAATCCACTGATGTATCTGAATTAGATGAATTCACAGAGGATTCTAGATCAGATAGACTAAGAGTCATTTTAAAATCAAATAACAGTTTGATGAAAGGATTTAATGGATTTATGGAACGTGTTTTCGAAAAACCTTTTGAAGAGTTTCTTGAGAAAGATCTAAAAGATGTGAAGGAAGAAGAAAAAGCAGACAGTTCCGATAAACCGTGCAAAGATGTTCAGAACGAAACATGCAAAAAAGGCTGTGATGAACCATGCAGAAATGGCGACGATGAGCCAAAGAAAGACTCTGTTGATGAGCCAAAGAAGCAGGCACGTAAATTGGGGGGGGGGGGCAGGAGGGGCATTTGCCTCCCCCTGATTTTTAAAATTTGAATTTTTTTTACCTGGAGTTTACTATATAATTATTTAATTTTAACTTTACTTAACCTAGTGATGATGCAATGCGTATTGGAATTCTTTTTGCGTGTGTAGACAATTTTATATCTTAGCTCGATGCTAGATTTACTAATAACTGCAGAGTAATAATTTGTGTATCAGTGTTGGTCCAAAGATTAGCTGTTTTCTGTGCCAAAATACAATCAGCGAACTCGTGGAATTTTACCCTATTAGTGGTATTCATACAATGTTGATTCCCTCACAGTTGTCTACATCAAAGTTATTATTTATTACACAAAAATAAAACAAAATTATACCCACCCCATTTTGACATCTTTTTTACAATCTTTTATTTAGGTTACAATCTCTGTTTGTTTGTGTGTGTCTGTCTTTCTCTGTACGCAAATCTTTCAAGTGAAATTTAACTAGCATTTTGACTAGCTAGTAAGTTGAAACTTTCAGCATAGCTTTATATTTGATGAAAATACATGATTCAATTTTAAAAAAAAACTTTGAACATCTTTTGCATTTCTAAATTGAATGTATTTGAAATCAAAGTTTGTGTTGAAAACTCGTTTTTCCTTTACTTGTTTTACTGCAGTATGATTAAATCATTCATCCCCCTTATACCCAGTGGCGCATGGCGAATCCAGAATTTTCTGGTGGGGGATTCACTTCAGAAATTTTTTTATATTCTCTTCTAAAAAGCTGATAACCGGTAAGGGGTAGTCGTAAGTATTTTTTAAAAAAATTTTCAAAGACTTCCAATTTCTCCTCCCAAAAAGCTGTGGTCGTTTTCCAAAAACAAGGTATTATACCGAAAAAATTTCAATTGATACTCTGATGGGGGATGCATTTCCCCATCCCTCTCTGCTTGTACCTACGTATTTATATAAATGTAAAAGGTAATGTGTGTGTGAGAGCATTCGTTTATCACGTCCAAGCCGCAGGAGCAATTTCAACAACATTTGGCATGCAGGTAATTTCATTGATAAGAAAATTTAGAAAAATTAAAAAAAAATCTGTTATTTCTTTGACGTTTCATTGGCAAAAACGAGACAAAAATAAGCACAAAAAACCCGGACAACACCGGGTAACCCTGTCAGTAAACTATATAATGGCGGGAAAATTTTGCCCCCTTCCCTGGAAAATGCTGAATTTACGTCCCTGCAAAGAAGGACTGGAAGAAACTGCGTCAAACGGTCAAGAGACTTGACCATGTTGTTTGCGAATTGCGGTCAAAGCCACGAGTAAAGATCAAGTTATTTTTTGTTTGTGGCCGAGTCGCATTTCTCAAAAGCGATTATGCTGTTCGGGACGAACAGAATTAAGAAGGGGGTATTCATGTAAAATCGCTGATTTTACGATCAGTTTCCCATTGATAGACGTTAAAGGATTTAGAACAATTATTAAGAGATTAGAAGGAATAAGTAGCATAACCCAAGCTTTATTTATTATTGTCCAATAAACTAGAAAACCATTCTTTTGGACCTGTATTACGATTTGATGATTTTACAACATTATATATATACATATATATATATATATATATATATATATATATATATATATATATATATATATATATATATATATATATATATATATATATATATATATATATATATATATATATATATATATATATATATATATAAGGGGAAAATGGCTATAAAATATTGATATAATTTGCTGGAAGTATCGCCAATACCGATACTACTGATTAATACATAAAGTATTGCCAACACAACCGCGATATCGATATTATTAACCCTGGTTTTTTATACTGTTACTATTAGCTAGTGCTAGTGTTGTAATGATCCTTTTGTTTACCTGCATGTAAGAACATGATCAGATCATCATATCACCTGACTTTATTGAGCGGCAACGTTTCGGAAATGAGGCTGTGGTGAACAGAAACTGAAAATGTTTCTGTTAATTTTCAAAGTAGTTATTGCTATTTTTGTGACTTTTTTGTTGAATTGCAGCTACTGTGCAATTGCAAGCAATGGCAATGATGGCAGATATACAAATTCGCCTTATTTGCGTTATCCTTTTTGGAATTATTCCCTACCAATTGAACAACGATTGGATGATCTGCTTAATCGTTTGACGCTTAGAGAAATGGTAAATCAAATGACTAATGGTGGGGGCTACCCAGAAGTACCAGCTCCTGCAATTGAAAGATTGGGCATACCTCCATACAATTTTGACACTGAATGCCTCCGAGGGGTGATGTTGTTGAACTCAACTTCTTTTCCTATGCCAATTGGCCTAGCGGCCACTTTCAGGTTACATTGTTTAAATTGTTAAAAAGTTAAGTTCTCTAGTGAATTAAATAAACTAAAAATTGAATGATTAGAAATGATTAGATGAAACAATTTATAATATCATTTCATTACAAAGAAATTTTTCTTGTTAGCTGGTTCACTCTTTCTAGTGTTTTAGTGTGTTGTTATCATAGATATATCTATGGTTGTTATAATAGAAGTTATCTGCTGAAATTGATCTCTTTACTGTTTTTGTTTTAATTACATCTCAGTCCTGAGATATTGTATGATGTTGCCTCAGCAATTTCAACAGAAGTAAGAGGAATACACAATGATGCTTCTGCTAAAGGTGATTATGGAGATATGAAAGGTTAGAGTTTTGTTGTATAAATCTCTCCTACCAAACACTGTTTTTGAAAGGTTTTTTGTTATAGTTAAAGCGGTGTACATTTCATAAAACTTTACCACCACTGTTGAATTGTGGGTAAACATTTGGTATAAAAGGAACTGATGTCATGTGATTGTGTATTTTTTATTATACATTTTAATGCGTGTGAAGTTAGCCTCGAGGCTTGCTATGCTAATTAAAAACAAATAATAATTGCGTGCACTGGGGCTGTGCTATACATTGTTGGATGGGGTTTAAAAAATGGAATCGAATGGTAGATTTGGGATTTTTCGGTTCAACAAATAAGAAAGTTATAAGCCAAAAACGACGATTTTGCGACGAAAATTGCACAAAATCAAGCTTGGCTCTTCTTTGAGAAATTCGAACTTTTTTTAAACTGCTGCACTGGGAATATCCGAGATGCTTGTTTTTAAATAATTCAATATCAAATCCAACAATGTAACTTTCGCTTCTAAAAGTTAATAAATAAAAAATTTATCAAATAAAACGTCAGACCGTATACCAACTTCTCCGAGCAAACCGAAACGTAAACGAACGCTGAGGTTGGACTATCAAGTCTAGCTCACTGGCTAATTATGCAAAATATGCAAAGTGGCTACTCCTGCCGTAGTCTAACGAACTTTAGGGAAAATTTTATTTTTAAGAAAAATCTATTGAATTTTACGAAAACAAATGTAATAATAAAAAGTTTTGTTAAAAAGGTAACTAGTTAATATAATTTAAGCAATCACGCAAGTGAAATGTTTAGTTCGTTTCAAACTCTTCCTTAGAAAGCATTAAAAGTGTGCATTTTTGGTGAATGAACCTTCTAATTTTTTCGCAGTCCCCATCTGCGCCCTCTCCACCGGACACGCAATACAAACAGTAAAAAGGCACCCGTGACTCAAATTCAAAATGATGCCCACAGTTGTGGTATATTTGTAGGAGTTTTTATTACAAGACTGGATCGTGGGGGAGATCTAAGTGTTTATTTTAATCCGGACAGGGAAAGGGAATAGTGGTTGAAAGAAATCTTGCTATCATCCGACAGCATGACGAACTGTTGTTTGTATTGCGGGTCCGGTGGAGAGGGTGCAGGTGGAGTGCGAAAAATGTAGAAGGTTGATTCACCAAAAATGCACACTCTTAATGCTTTCTAAGTAAGAGTTTCAAACGAAACATTTCATTTGCGTACATCGCTTAAATTTTATTAAATAGTTACCTTTTTAAAAAAACTTTTTCTTTATAAAAATGTTTTCTTTGCAAAATTCAATAGATTTTTTTTTAAATAAGAAATTCCCTAAAGTTCGTTAAGGCGGGCGCACACGAGCAACTAAGTCAACAATTAAATTTCTTGAGCAACCTTTGCGCGCACACGCTTAGAGTAACAGTTGGTATTTTTTGATGAAATTCTCTAATAAATTAATTTATTACATTAAATCAAATTCCATCACAATTTTTTCTTGTAAGTTTTGTATTTTATTTGATAATCAGGTAATAAAACCTTTTGCAAATGATTAAATTATTTTATTAAAATTCATCAAATTAATAATAAAATCGTTAGTCCATTTTATTGTTATATTTTTCTTATAAAAATAATTATTTAATTAATTATGGAAAGACGAGTGACTTAAAGTTGTCCAAAGTTTTGAAACGAATTTGAAAACAACTAGTTGGGCCAATGAGTTGGCAACTTAAAAAGTTGCTTAACTCATGACGCGCACTCGAGCAATTCGGCTGCACAACTCGAGTTGCACAACTTAGTTGCACAACTTTGTTGTTTGTGATTATGGCAGGAGTACCCACTTTGCATATTTTTCATAATTAGCCCGTAAGCTAGACTCGATTGTCTAATCGCAGCATTTGTTTACGTTTTGGTTTGCTCGGAGAAATTGGTATACGGTCCGGCGTTTTATTCGATAACTTTTTTATTTATTAACTCAGAGAAGCAAAAGTTACATTGTTGAATTTCATATTGAATTATCTAAAAACAAGCGTCTCGGATATTCCCAGTGCAGCAGTTTTAAAAAAGTTCGAATTTCTCAAAGAGAGCCAAGCTTGATTTTATGCAATTTTCGTCCGAAAATCGTCGTTTTTGGCTTATAACTTTTTTATTTGTTGAACCGAAGAAAACCCAAATATACCATTCGATTCTATTTTTTAAACCCCATCCAACAATGTATAGCACAGCCCCAGTGGACACAATTGTTTTTTCTTAATTAGCATTGCCAGCCTCGAGGCTAACTTCACACACGTTACATTTTATTGGCTGAATGAAGATTGAAGCCAATCCAGGTGACAAGAGGGCAGGCTGATATAAATCTATATTTTATTACTTTTATTTTACTCTTATATTTTATGCAAAATTGTATTTTTGACAGATGGTTTTTAAATTCACAGGGTTGAACTGCTTTGCACCTTTTATTAACTTGGTACACCATCCACTCTGGGGTAGGATACAAGAAGTATTTGGGGAAGATCCATTTTTAATTGGAGAGCTTGCATCATTTTATGTGAAAGGACTTCATGGAAATCACCCAGCTTATGTCAGAGCCATTGCTGGGTGTAAGGTATTGCTGGTTCATTCTGGCCCTGAGAACATACCAAGCTCGAGATTGTCTTTTGATGCCAAGGTTGAAAAACTTGACACTTGAATTTGTATTGATGTCATATAAGAAAATAAATCATAAAATTTAAACGACTCAATACATTTTATATTTGTAATTAATGACACACTAACTTTTAGTTAACTTCAAGATTTGAATAGTTGCTAATTGATTATTCGGTTTTTAATCAGGTAACTGTGAGAGACTTGAGGTTGTCATATTTACCTCATTTCAAAGCGTGTATTGATGCTGGGGCACTAAACTTAATGTGCAGCTATAATAGGTAATTTTTATTGATAAAGATTAATTATTTTTCTTTTATAAAATGGTCAATTGTGTGTTTTGAACAATCATCTGCTACAATAAAATTTATTATAGCTAATCATTTACAGCATAAATGGAATTCCAGCCTGTGCTCACAAAACTATACTAACTGATTTAATAAGAGGAGAGTACAACTTCAAAGGGTTTATTATCAGTGACATGGGTGCCCTAGAAAACATTGTCATAAAACACAAATATGCACCTGATTATCTGCATGCTGCAGCTCTTGCAGCCAATGCAGGAGTCGACCTTGAACTCCACTCAGATGCTAATATGGCATATAACTATTTGGAAGAAGCAGTAGAAAAAGATTTGGTATCTTTTGCAACAATATACAACCGAACTCGCACTCTCTTCTATGCTAGAATGAAGTTAGGTAAAATAACTTTAATTAGCATCTTAAAGATTGAATTTATTTTTAGTCAAACTTTGCTTATATTTTTCCTATTTGACATAAAGGTTTGTTTGATCCACCTAATTTGAATCCATACTCAACGATAAAAGCCGCAGATGTTGTTCAAAGTCCTTACCATAGAAAACTTGCGATAGATGTGGCAACAAAGACATTTGTCATGCTGAAGAACATTAAGAAAACTCTTCCATTCACAGAAGGAACCATTGAAAAACTTGCAGTTAGAAATTAATTTCAATTTTTTATAATATTAAAATAATTATAATAACTAAAAATTTTCTAGATTAATTTTTAGTATTAAGTTTGTTAATTTCTTTTTAAAATTTTGTGAATTTCAGATCATAGGACCCATGTCAGATAATTTAAGGCAGTTATTTGGAGGTTATGCACCAATTATTGATCCTAAATTTTCTTCAACCCCTTATCAAGGGCTCAAAGATGCAGCCAAATCAACTATTCTTGTTTCGGGCTGTGAATCAAACAAATGTGAAAAGTATGATGCTACTTCTGTTATAAATGCAACTCTTAGCTCTGATGTGATCATTGTTTGTCTTGGAACGGGTGAGTTTTATTGAGTTATATTTTAATTTGTCAAAAATGTGTGCAGTGTAATCTTGTTTTAGGTCAATCAATTGAAGGTGAAGACAAAGATCGACCATCTATGGATCTTCCTGGACATCAGAATCAGCTTCTTCAAGATGTCATTAAATATGGTCTTGTTTTTAGTTAAATAGATTAACAAAATTTAAAAAACATAAATGTTTATTATAGGCTTCATAAATTTTCAATAAATATTTTGACGATAGCAAAACAGCCAATTGTCTTGCTGTTATTTACTGGATGTCCTGTGGATTTAAGAATGGCAAATATGTCTGACAATGTTGGAGCAATTATTCAATGTTTCTATCCTGCCCAGTCAACTGGCAGTGCACTAAGAAAGGTTCTGTTTATCAATGACAATGATGGAACTGTAGTCAGTCCTTCTGGTAGATTGCCTTATACATGGCCTACCTCTCTAGATCAAGTTAGTGTAAACTTATGTTATATTTGGCAGAGTTATATTATTATTATTGTTAATAGAATATGCGGTCAAAACTGACGGTCTTTTTTGTTTTTATATATATATATATATATATATATATATATATATATAAATATATATATATATATATATATATATATATATATATATATATATATATATTATATAGCGTTACGCGAAATTGCTAACATACATACATACATACAGTCATACATAGCAAATTATGTATGTAGATTATTATCAATTTTAAATAATCTATTGTTATGCCACATCAATTCTCTTTTACAGGTCCCACCAATGGAGAATTATTCAATGGAGGGAAGAACTTATAGATACTCGAAACTTACTCCTCTTTATTCGTTTGGCTATGGTCTTTCATACACAACATTTTTTTATTCCTGGATCAGCCTCAGTCCCCATAATATTAGCAAAGACAATGATTTTGTTGAGATAAAAATTCAAATTAAAAACTTGGGAGAGATTGACTCTGAAGAGGTTTATTTAATATATTTATATATGGAATTACTTCAAATTCTCTCGTTTACTTGTTTAACTTTACATTTAGAAGAGTTTATAGTATCTAAACATGGAATTTGGAAAATGTGTCCAAAAAACATAATATATTTTTATAGATGCTTGGAGTGTTGAAACTGTGAGTAGTTAGAAGACAGTTCACGTGGTTCCACAACATAGAAAATTTCAGATCAGTAACTTTGAGTTTAGTTTGTTGTAAAATTTTTGAGTTAGAGACTAGAGACCATATTTTTTATGCATGCTCAGTATGGGTTTTCTTCTTACCACACGCAGCTCTTGAAGTTTCTAGATATGTAGAGTGAGACTATTGATCTTATTAAAATTGTACACCGATCTGGAGAAGTCATTAAACAAAATTTCACATAGTAAGCTTTTGTTTGAGTTAAAGAGATATGTAGTCCACAGAAAATGTCTACAATGGATCTTAAACTATTTAGAAATATAATCCTTTGAATGATGATTTTTACACATATTGCTAGTTTCCAGTGGAGTGCCTCAGGGAATTTTTTTAAATTTTCACTAATGGTATACAGAATTTGTTTTTTTAGTTTGCTGACAATGCATTGTATCAGTGATCTGTCAGATATTACTAGAACTGTAGAATGGTGCACTAAATTTGGCAAAAGTCAACTTGAAGAAATGTTGTTTCTTGAAGCTGGTAGAAATAATTCAGAGACGAGTTACAAGCAATTTGACTTCGAAATTGTGGAAGTCAGATTATCAGTAATAAATAGTGTTTCAGATCTTGATATTTTCAGTAAATATTGGTTGCAGTTCAAGGAGCATATTGAAATGCTACTTTGTTAGATAGCATTGAAAGAAATTTCATATATCTTATACGAGATGTTTAGGTGTCTATTAAAGTTTCTAGATAGATAAGCAAGGTTTAATTAAAAATACAGAGAAGACCAATAAAAGAGATTTTTCTATGAAGAGGTTTGACCTACATTGAAACTGGGGAAAAAGCTGTTATGACTTACTGCTATGAATAGGCCTGGGTGCTGAATTTTTTTGGGATTTCGGCTGTCTGGAGCAAAATTACGACTCAAACTTCTTATGGGTCGATTACAGGTCACAAAGTTATGGCTGAAATACGACTTAAGCAGTATTTCAGCCGTATGTCTTTAACACTTTTTCCTCCTAAAATATTTGATGACCGAGGGCAGGGGTAGTCGTAGGTACTTTTCCCCAACATTTTCAGAAATCTTATACATTTTTTCCTCCTAAAATACCTGATGGCTAAGGTGGGTTGTTGGTACTTTTTCCAAAAAATTGTACCATGCCGAAAATAAATTCAGCTGACTCAACCATTTTATTATTACGACTCACACTTGAATTAGCCGTAAAAAAATATTGTGTTCGCCCTACCAAAGCCCGTTAATGAGGCTCTTTAATGATAAAATACATGACTATTGCTTCACTTTCTAACTTTTTTTTCTAAAAATATTAATGACCAGGTTGTGGAGGGTAGTTGTAATTCATTTAGAGAATTTTTTTCAGTTTTCTTATAATTGTCTAATTTGCCCTCTAAACAATTGGATGATCAGATGGAGTGTCCAGGTTGTCTTTTATTTATGGAAATGGAATTGCAATGATTAATATAAATTTTCATTACAAATTATGTCATAATTTTGGGGCCCTTTCAAGCCTGGGCCCCCTTCCCGTTCGAGAGTTCAGGGTGTGGTAACCACAGCACTGTTGATGGTTTAAGAAACTTTTAAATAAACAGTGGACTGTGCATTAATAATAATTTTATTTAATAATATTGTTGAATAAGTTCTTTTAAACCAGGATGCCATAAAATTTGCACTATTTATCTTAGGTCTTTAAATTCTCTATTGAAAACTTTTCAGAAAACTTTATGTTTTTTTAATCAGGTCGTTCAGGTTTATGTAAGTTGGCAAGACCTTCCAACATCGATTGTTATGCCTCAACTTCAACTTGTTGCAGTCTCTAGAAAGATGGTTCCAGCATTTTCGGTACCCATCAATTTATCTCTAACTTTCAAAGTTAACCAACTTAAAGTCTGGGATGACTCTAAAGGATTTATATTTGTGCCTGGTTGGTGTTTATTAACTTTTATACTAAATATTAAAACCTAAGCTTTTCTCATTTTGTAACATTTCTCCACATTTTGCAAAGCTTTTCATTAATTGCCAACAAAACACAATTACCCTTTAAACAAAACCCTGGTGTATCAGAGTAGATTATTTTTTACAAATTATGTATCTAGATTGTCCCCTTCAAACAAAAAAGTTAACAAGTGAAGCAAAAACAAAGTTTTTTAAAAACACACTTTTATATAATTGATTGTGTAGGCCACATTCTGTTACATAAACAACAAGCATATTAGCATAGACAATATATAGTTTAACGAAATTATCACGAATAATTATTTCATTAAATTTTGTCCAATCGATCCGAAACTTTTATAGAATGCATTGTTAATCAGTTTGGAGGTATGTTTAAATTTTTAAGTCTCTAGCTCATCGGGAAGTTAGTTTCAAATTGATTGCAAAATTTGACGACAGACAGAGAAGTCAAGTTAAGTAAAAGTGTGTAAAAAAGTGCATTGCAGCAAAATCTAATTTTATAAAATTCAGTTTTTAGCCTTTTATAAAATATAAAAGCAGTGTATCTTAGTGCAAGATCCTTCAAAGCTGCAAAAAAACCCATGCTTTCCAATCATCATAGTTTTTATTAGTGGGATATACAGATATCTGGCTGGTTGCAGTCTATCAGAGATGATATCAGCTAGGGATTACAATCTGGGATTTAGCTGTTTTTGAGTTTCTGTTCTATGAGGATACAGGCACCAGCAGTAGCATACGAGCCGAGGGGGCGAGGGGGGCTGCAGCCCCCCAGTATCGGGCAAAAATTTGGACAAAATGGGCTGAAAATTTGGGCACCTGTTAAATCTAGCAATATAAGATACAGTAACAGAAGTCAAACAACTCTGCAAAGCTTTAGGTGCTATTCAAAGTCTGTACAACTTTCTGGAGGCTAGCCCTAAAAGAAACGCTGTTTCACATAACGCTACGTTCGACGGTGAAAAAATTTCATAAACACTTAAATCTCAAAGTTTGACCAGGTGGTCATGTGGTAGAGCAGTTACCTAATATCATAACGGCCTTGCTTACTTTGACAAATGATCACGATCCCAAAACATATATAAGCAGTACAGCCTTACTTACTGCAATTTGTTTGGGCTGGTTGTGTTAAAAATGATACTATCAAACACAAATAGTCTCAGCAGATATTTGCCGGGAAATACTGTCGACGTGATAACAGCCAAGAAAACAGCCACAGCAACCAGACACTCTCCATCAATGTAGAAATGAAGAGTATTTTAAAAATGTTTGGATCTACACTAAGCTTGCGCAAAGTGTAACGGTAGTTATCCATGACACACGATTCTTGTTCAAAGAGAAAGAGTTGGAAGGAAAACACAAGTTTCACGTAGAAGCCAAGCCCTAGCTGGAGAAGAGCCAGCAACAGACGCTCAACTACTTCAAACTGCCAAAGATTGTCATAGAATATTGACATATTACTTTAGTCTGGATAAAGTTATTGGCAAATTACACTTCTGATTTAGTGGAAACGACCAAGACACGCTGTGCTCACTAGGATCTATCATTCTCAAATCTTATGCATCAGACGAACACTATAAAAAAATTGCCTCGCGGTATGGACTTGATCACGACTTGCTTAAGACAGAAAAGGTAATCTACTCTAAGTTTTTCACTGACCACACTCCTTAAGCAGATTCACAAGCAGCCGCCGCTGATGTTGTCTTAATGGCAATACTTTATAACAATGACCTTCATGTTGTTCTACCAGTTTTCAATCAAGTTGCTAATATTTTGGCCGCAATTCCAGCCACATCTTGTTCTGCCAAATGTTCTTTCAGCGCGCTCAAACGCTTTAAAACATATTTACGGAGTACAATGGGCCAAACACGTCTAAATAGTGTGGCAATTTTACATATTGGACGAAAATATTCTAATATGTCTTTCGGTACAAATACTGACCAAATTATACATTTTTGCTCCCACGAAATTCAGAAAACAATATTTTTTTGAATGTTTTAATAAAAGAGTTTCGTTACTATTAAAGTTTTTTTTTTATATAAATAGACAAATAAAATAGAATTGATAAAAAGTTGATTTATTATAACGCCCATGTTTATTTATCCCCTATTTTTTGAAACGCCTCCAGCGTTCGGGCAATCATTATTTCCAGCCCCCCCACTTCGATTAGCTCCCGTACGCTTCTGGGCACCAGTGTTCCGGCCAGTATTTGATCTGGTTGTATCAAAACACATAGCTCGGATGCTAGCGGCTGTGCCCGTCTTTAATAGCTCCAGCCTTCGTCCCTTTCTTCCTTTTTCTCGTTGTGCTAACAAAAATATTTTATCTTCTTGTAATACTGATGTCATGGTTAGAGCATCGGCGTGAGCGACATCAAAAAGATTTTCCAGTCTCGAAACAAAAATTGATTTTTTAGCAAGCTGAGTTGATGACGTTCTAGATTTGTTCTTCTTCAGAAGATGCCATTCCTCAAATGTCTGCTCAAGCATTGTCTGGCAGTTTTGGTGATCTCTCATCAGGATTCTAGCTTTCTGCCAAAATTTTGCTATTTCCCTGATGGTACCACTGACGTTTGTCTTATGGTCTTCTTCAGTTTGAGATGACGATGTAGGAATAATGGCAAAGATGGCAACTTGCTGCCTGTTAATTCAGTCACAGAGTTGCCAAGAAGATACAACTCTGTTTGAGATCTTGTTGCTTTTGCTACATATTTTTTTTGAACATTTATTGAGCACGAAAGAAAACAACAGTGAAGTTATAAATAAGGAAAAAAAATCAAGTGCTCAAAAGGTTCATCCAAAGGGAATTACTTCCCGCTAACTGGACGACCTATAAACGAAAATTTAGATACGAACCGAGACAGAGAAATAAAAGTTAACATAAGTGTATAGGAGTAAACATAAGTATATATAAGTTAACATATCTGTATCGAAGTTAACATAAGTATATAGATATTGAAATTATGAATCTAGCTGTAATATGTAAGATTTCAACGATTTTTTAAATAGCGAAATGCTTTTCAATGAGGATATTGTTATTGGAATACTTGAATACAACCGCGGACCATAACACTTTATGGAGAATGTTTTGAGAGTTGTTCGAGCAAAATCGGACCGAAAGCAATGCAAAGAACGCACATCATGAGAATGTACATGAGACGATTTTGTGAAAAGGTTATCAAATGACGACGGTAACATATGGTTGTCATATTTGTACATGAAAATACTAACAAGAAAAAAATTAATTTGATATACATTCAGTAGGTTGTTCTCGATCATTTTCATTTTACAAGATGATGTAAAGGGCAAGTTAAATAATATTCGGATGATTCTTTTCTGTAAGATGTGGAGAGACTTTAGACGTGTAGGATAATTTGAAGCCCAAACAATATTACAATAGGACAAGTAAGGGTAAACGAGAGCGTAATACAACATCATAGAAATATTTTTATCCACAAATCGACTCACGCGAGATAGAATTCCACAATTTTTTGCAACTTTAGAGGTGACGTAACTAATATGGTCAATCAGTGAGAGGTGCTCATCAAGCAACATTCCAAGAAATTTACACGAGGAAACTCGCGCAATAGGTTTATCGTCAATAAGAAGTTGATAATCAGAACAAATTAATTTATTTCTATGGTGGAATAGAATATAGTTGGTTTTACTTATATTTAAAGAAAGTTTATTCGCACAAAACCATTTATAAACGGAAAGTAGTTCATGATTAGTAACATCATATAAATCTTTTAGGTTTTCACCAGAAGCAAAAAGGTTGGTATCATCGGCGAACAAGACAAATTCGAGACGATGCGAAACAGTGCACAAATCATTAATGTAGACAAGAAATAAGAGAGGGCCTAGCACCGACCCCTGAGGCACGCCACAAGTTACCCGCCGCGTTGATGAAGTAACTTCGTTGTAGTGTACCTGTTGAGTTCTACCGCTCAAATAATCTTCAAACCACATTAATGGAATCCCTCGGACCCCATAGTGTTCAAGTTTTTTTAGCAAGACTTTGTGATTCACTGTATCAAAAGCCTTGGCCAGATCCAGAAACACGCCGATGATGTAGTCTCCTCGATCCATAGCCTCCGCAACCCTCGAGTGCAACAGAACGAGCGGCATGTAGGTAGAGTGATTTTTTCTAAAGCCGAACTGACTCCTGGTAATGATGGAAAATCTGGCAAGAAATCCATAGAGCCTGGAGTGCATAGCTTTTTCAAAAAACTTTGAGAAGAAACATAAAATAGATATTGGCCGATAATTGGAAATGGTATCTTTTTTGCCAGATTTGTGAAGGGGAATTACTTTTGCCGACTTTAACTGATCAGGAAACACCCCTGAAGAAAAAGAGCAGTTTATTATGCAGGAAAGAATATGGGCTATCCGTGGAACAGAGCATCTTGCAATACACGGGTCAATTCCGTCGATTCCACTGCTGTGTGAGATTTTTAATCGTGTCGATATTTCAATGATCTCGTCCGGTGTTGTAGGTACAGCATCGAAAGAATGGACCACGGGATTACCAAGATATTCATCAAATGTTTCATTAGGAATTAATATATTTTTTGCGAGATCTGTGCCAATGCTGGAGAAATGATTATTAAACGAGTCAACAATTTCTGTAGGAGAGGTCAAATAACTCCCGTCACCCGCATCAAAAGTCCTGCACTGCTCCACAGAAGATCGCTTGCCCATTAGGCTCCCAATGATTTTCCATGTTTCTTTAGCATTGTTTTGACATAAATTGAATTTTTTTGAATAGAATTCTTTGATTGTCGCAATTTTCATTGATTTGAAGCGATTACGGTACACAGTGAATTTTTCTTTATTGGCCACTGTCGGGCTCTTGAGGTATTTTTTATATAAGGCATTTTTCTTTTTGCAGCACTTCATGAGATTTGGCGTCATCCAATCCTTATCAAATCTAGCAGGACCACGAGTGTATTTAACCAGTGGAAAACACTTGTTATATATTTCGAGATACTTATTAATGAATAATGAGTAAGCAGAGGACGCATCACCACCATCGGCCATCCCAATCACCCCAGACCAGTCCATCTCACCCAACATCTGTTCAAACATCTCTTTCTGTCTCAGGCTGGTCAGCCTTCTAAATGAAATCTGATCTCTTTCAGTATTGGTGCGAGGTGCGAGATCAGTTGACAAAAAAATCGGAAGATGATCAGAGATATCATCAATCACAATCCTAGCAATAGAATGTTGTAAGGGGTAGTTTGTAAACATGTTATCAATTGCAGAAGCAGTTTTAGAAGTTATCCTGGTAGGCGCCGTAAATGCCGGAAGAAGGCTGTAAGAAGCCAGTAAATTGAAAAAATCAGCCATAGACGAGCTCTGTTCTCTACTGAGAAAATCAATATTGAAGTCGCCCATTAAAAGAATATTCATATTTCTTTTGACGAGACAATTTAACAAATTGCTGAATTCTATGTTGAAACTGTGTAAATTTGTGTCCGGGGGACGATAAATAACACCCACTAAGAAATTTCCAGTTTTTTGACAATCCATTGAGATTAGAAGAAGCTCGAATGAAGTAACACTGCTGTTCCAGAGTGAAGCATCAACTGTTGAATACTTGATCCGCTCATCAATAAAAAATCCAACTCCACCACCTCTTTTCATGTCTCGATTTTGGAACACGAAGTGGAAACCCGGTATTTCTATGCCTTTAGACGAATTTTCATCCAACCAAGTTTCTGTGACCGCCAAAATTCGAGCTCGACTTTGGCGAAGTAGTATCGTTAAATCGTCTAATTTGTTTTTCATACTCCTGCAATTAACGTGAAGGAAAGAGAAAAATTCACGAGGCAGTTGATTGGTCAGGTCATTTAAATCTTTTGGAGAAACATAAATGCTGGTGTCTTCATACATTGAACGAAATAAATTGTCATCCGGATCAATACCAGAATCAAATAAAGAAGAATTATCTTCAGACCTCTCAAAACCAAAACAAATTTCTTCTTTAACAACAGAATCCATTGGATGAAATCAAAAGTTTTCAACCTCCTCCAGACTTAGAACTCGGGTGGGCCTGTCAGACTCAGCCCGCCTGACAAAGACCGCACCATTCCAGGTCCAGATGGAAGCAATTCTCTTTTCTTTAAGAAGTTTTCTACCCTTTGAAAAGATGTCGGCATTTTTTTTTGTTAGGTGTTCGTTTATATAAACTTTTTGCGCAGTGTCTTGTTTTCGTAGTAATCTCCTTAATTCATAGATCCTATCTCTGACAAGCCTGGAGGCGAATGTAACAACAATTGGCCGAGGCGCGTTCTTTGGACCCGGTACGCGAAATCCAGCAGTGATGTCACGCTCTGAAATTTCGAGGTCCAACTTTTTCTGACAACATTCTATCACAGCCTTCACCGTATCTTGCCGTGAAGATGGCCTTTGACCTCCCCCATCCTTACTGGCAACAGAGGCTGCTTCTGCGTAAGATGACTCGGGTACACCGTGGAACACAAGATTGCCGCTCCTCATCTGGGTCTCCAATTGATCGACTTTGAGTTGTAGGGTACGATTCTCCTCTGTTAGGAATTTGAGCCTGTCAACAATAGGTTTGATCTCATTCTGAAGGGTCTTTGTTACCAGCTCCATCATTGATTCCTTCAACATCTCTCTGATGCTCGACTCCAGATCAGGTAGTATCTTACCTTTAATTTTATCTGCCAATGACTCGATGGTTTTATTTTCTGTTAACAAATCCATGATTTCCTCATGCTTTGGTGGCTTGCGAGACATTATCTGAGCTAATTCGACTCGAAAGAGTGACTCACAACAACAATACTGAATTCGTGTTCTTCACTAATATCGCCAATTCGACTCGAAGGAGTGGCTCACAACAACAAAATTGAATTTGTATTTTTTACTAATAACGCTACAAATATTTACTAAAACAGACAAAAAACTATACCGTCAGATAGAGATTTTTATAACAAGTTCAGTCGTATAATTTTCTTAACTATTATGTCCCTAAAAATCGTTTATTTAGTTATTTATAAAGCATAACGTAACGCTCCGTTCACCGCTCTTGAAGAACAGCCATTTTTAATCAGAACCAACTGGAAGTTATCTAGGGTATTAATCTGGTATTAGTACAAGGCGAGAAAAAAATGACCGTAGTTTTTGAGTATTAAAAACTTCACCATCATTGAGCTACCCCTAAATAATGTTCAATTGTGCTCATATTTTGCCAGAATATTTTTTTTATATATAGGAACCAAATTAGAGGGTAAGAAAATAATATTTTAAAAGTTCGAAAATAAGCTCCACCCTAATATACATATTAAAAATATTCTCCTAAAAGTTTTTTTTAAAGTTTTCTTATATATTTCTAAGTTTTCAAAGTTTTTTGAATATTAAATCTGATATTATCTGTTGCACAAATGATTCTGCCTAAATTATAGTGAATATATGGCATTTGAACTCTAGATTTGTTCAATTTTTAGTGTTCTCTTAAACAACAACCTTTTTGCTCAAGTAATAAGAAATGTACGTTTCCATAGACAGATTGCAGTCCAAATCACACCAAGATCCAAATAGTATATGGGAGACTTGATTGAGACCCTGGTCAGATTTTCAACCAGGCAGTGCCTGAGTGGCCAAGCAAAGCCAGCCAGACAACCATATCAGCTCAATTCTTAAGAGATTAAGCTTTAGAGGACTGCTGGCCATTCATCTGCTGATCTTATTAAAGCACCAGAGAATTATTGTAAATCTACAGATCGTCAGCAAAGAATGAACAGAAAAGCTTTGTTTTGATGTGGATAGCATCAACAGAATTGAGAATGAACGGAATCACTCGTGCCAACCGCGTAAGCTATGGCGTTTTTTCTCTTCCGTTATGGTGCTAGATCGAGCAACAGTGTCATCTATTGGCGGTCCGACTGCCCAGAATCTGCTGGATTACTTCGTTGAGAAGATTCGAACTATTCATCAATCTATTGGTGAGGCACCACCGACAACGATCGACGAAGTTCGCTGGTTCATATCATCAGCAAAATCAAAATCATGCTCGCTTGATCCGATACCGACAAACATTCTCAAGGAATTTCTGCCTGAGCTCCTACCATTCATCTCTACAATGTGTAACAAGTCTCTTCAAGAAGGTCACCTACCAAACTCCCAGAAGTTTGCTATCTTATCGCCCATCATCAAGAAGTCTGGACTGAACGTCGACAACGTTCAAAACTACAGACCAATATCCAACCTGACGTACATTTCCAAGATTATCGAGAGAATGGTATACAAGCAGCTTACAGCTTACCTTGAAAAGTTCAACCTGATTCCTACACTACAATCCGGCTTCCGAGTCAACCACTCGACGGAAACTGCCCTTCTCAAGGTTTGCTCAGACATCCTCATAGCTGCCGATCAGAGTAAAGTATCTTGCGTTTGATACGGTCGATCATGACATCCTCCTGGACCGGCTGGAAACCTCTTTTGGGATTACTGGCACAGCCCTCACTTGGCTACAATCATTCCTTACAGACAGGACACTACAGGTACCCTTCAATGGTGCCCAATCTTTCATTTCTGCCATCTTTACGAGCGTCCATCAAGGCAGCGTCCTTGGACCGTTACTGTTCCTGTTCTACACAGCAGATGTTCCAGTTATCGCTGACCTTCACGGTGGACAAGTTTACCTATCCGATAGAGTTGGTGCGGCTGATGAGCTGGTTGCTGGAATCACTCGATATATTGAAGAGCTTGACCTCTGGATGTCCTCTAACAGACTGAAATTAAACTCAGTTCATTGGCTAGGTGGCCGTCAGCAACTTCAAAAACTTGACATTGACAATATCCAACTGGGCGACAATCTTGGGGTACATCTGTACAGCCACTTGACTATGAAAGCCCAGGTACAACGCATTTTCCAGACATCGTTCTTCCAGCTTCAACAGCTTCGATCTGTCCGTCACTCTCTCACCACAGCAGCATGCTCAGCACTTGTTCATGCATTCATCACCAGCAGGCTTGACTACTGTAACAGCCTGCTCGCTGGAATTGGTGTTGGTCTGCTCGACCAGTTGCAATCCGTGATGCGAGTGGCAGCCCGTTTTGTTCTCAGAAGACGCAAGTTTGACAGGATCTCAGCGGACATTCGCGATTGCCTTCATTGGCTTCCCATCCGATCGCGAATTAATTTTAAGCTGGGTTTTCTCGTCTACAAGTGTCTCCATGGCAGCGCCCATGTGTATCTCTTGGAAATGCTGCAGCACAACTCTGACGTACCTACTCTTCACCGACTTCGTTCAATGACCAGGGGCAATCTCTTCATCCCTCGAACCAACACAAAAACATTCGGACCCCGAGGCTTCGCAGCAGCAGGACCGGCTTTCTGGAATACTCTGCCTGACAACGTCAGGGACCCAACACTGAGTCTTCCTGTCTTCAAACAACGACTTACATTTTTTCTATTTAACTCATCTAATTAATTTAAATTGTAATAGATACTTTAGTTCTGCTCGCAAAGCGTTTTCGCGACAGCTTTCGCTGTAAGAAGACGCTATATAAATCTATATTACATTACATTACATTACAAGGACAGATTCCTGCAGAACGCCTTGGAGGATTGCAATAGGACTGAGACCAGTCACTCAGGTAAGAATAAAACCATTTGAAGACAGCATCACTAAAGCTGTACAAGTCATGTAGCCAGTCAACTAAGATTCTATGATCAATGTTGTAGAAGGCAGTGCTATACAATGATATACTTCATTATAGAATGCTGAACTTGTTGGCGCAAATTTCCATGAAGAATAATGTTAATAATATAATAATAATATTATTATAGTGCCAAATTGAGAGTCTGAGGTGCTTTTGAAACTTGCTGAGCAAAAGAATTCAAAATAGCTTTAGCTGCATGGCAGAAAGCATTAAGACATGATTAAATTTAATCATTAGTGAGATTAGCTTGAAGGAGATGCTCTTGTTTTAATGGATGTTTATCAATGCCTCATTTCTGTTGAAATGAAAAGTTTGTTCTATCAATTGCAGTAATAATGAAGCATTCTAGTCTTTAAACATAAAAGACTGCTTTAGAAAGTTTATTTAATACATAATTAAGTTTTCATTGAAATAATTAAAAATGCATGTACTACGGATCTAGTTCTAACAATCTGTCATTTCCTTTTAATCAGTTATTGTTCCTTTAACAAATTTATTTAGAGGTTCTGATTTCATAAAACTTTGAATGTGTAAATCCCTATGCTGTTCTTGTGATGCTGGCTGGTAAATCAGCTGTTTAAAATCACGAAGTACAGTCCCTAACGTAACTCCGTCTTGCTTTTGCAAGCCAGTCCCAAGCCTGGAGAAAGGAGGAGGGGAAAGTTAAAAAGATCAAATTATGATCCACGACAGGGAGTACTTAGGTGCTTCCAACATACAGCCATTTCAGTCTTAAAACAGCTGGCGTAAAGGACTATAAACTATTAAAAAAAAAGTTCCTACCGCCCAAGTGCACAGAAACAACGTTGGTTCTTATTCATTGAATAAAGTTTAAATGATTCCAGTCCCAGGAAAAAGTTATAAAAGAAGAAAAATAAATTCAAAGAAAGGAAGGAGTGTCTGCTCTTAATCTTTCAGAAGAAGGTTTTGTGGGAGAAAAAGAGAAAGCTATTTTTTAATTAAATTAAGTAAATCAAGTTTTTTGGCAAATTCTAATAACATCGAGGTCCCAAATGATTTGTTCAGTTTAATTAAAAGAATGGGAATAATCGATTATTGCATGATTAGTTCAGTTTAGTTTAAAGTATTGGAAACAAATTTTTTTTCATAACTTACATAATTTTAAAACATACCTCTTTCAAGAATGGCTCTTGTCAATCAGATAGTTTGTGGCAGATAAACTAAATTTGACCCATTCCTGCTTATAATTGATTTTCTGCAGTTATTTATTTTTAATATTATTATAAAGGTACCATAAATGTTTATGTTGGAGGACAACAGCCATACATCTATCCTTCTACTGGATCAAATGTTCTGTCTGGTTTTCTAGTTCTTGAATAAATAGACATATATATGTTTGTTTTACATTTTCAACAGTTGTAATTTGTATATATTTTATCAGATGATTTTATATTTGAATATTTTTCTTGTTTTATATATTTACATGTGTGCATGCTTGCATTTAGTTGGCACATGATCTTTTACATAGCTATGGCGAGCTAGTCTCAAGTTTAGATAAAGGGGTTGAATTATGTCATAATCATAATTTATTATCTATTATGATATATATATATATATATATATATATATATATATATATATATATATATATATATATATATATATATATATATATATATATATATATATATATATATATATATATATATATATATGACAAATAAACAATTGTTTGTCAATTGGTTTTGTAAATGACTACACTTTTTAATACATGCTTTCCATGACCTCTGGAGATGATGGCGAAATAATAATGACGATTTCGGTCATTATGATAGCCACACCTGAAATAATTGCGCAATATAATGATGATTATAATTAAAAAATGTTTTGTTATATTATTGTTTTTTATTTGTGTTCTAAACAAACCTGACAGAACACAGGAAAGTCACAATCCTTACAAACAAATAATAAGTTGTATGTGGTCAGGATGAATCCAGGAATTCCCGGTGGGGGTGTTATATAGTGGCGCAGGAGCAGATACAAGGAGGAGTTCTGGGGTTCAGAGTCCTCCCCTTTTGATAAAAAATACTCAAGTTATTTAGAATTTTATAGGCAACTAGCGGGTTAGCCGGCGTTGCATATAAAGGTCATCCACAGGAGCGTCGATCTGACACAAATATTGGGGGAGACATTCCTTCTTTAAAACGTCTTTAACAAAAGCAGCAAGAGTTTGTCCTGTAGTATCTGGAGGGCTGAACAATCCGACAAAAACTTCATTGACCTGAAGTTGCTGGTCTACAAATCTGATACAAATTGACTCTTGCTCCAATCCTGAATTGTCCTGCGTGCCATCAACTATTATCGCGAACTGTTTGGAAGTGGTAATATTAACTTTAACTATTTCTCGCTGCACTGCATGGCACAACATCTCCAGGATTTCATTCACACTTTCTGATGATAGGAAGTCGGTGGTTCGTTCCAACGATGATGACAAAACACTGTTATCTTCTGCACGCAACTGAAGCAGTTGCATCAAGTTGCCTCGATCAGTTGTATGGCCACGCAGTCTTGCCAGAAATCGAACTGAGCTGAAAACAACAAGCAATGCAGCTTTGGCTAATTCGTGTTCGTTTGCTTTTTGTTTAGACACCTGAGCAATGACAGGGATAGATTTGATTTGCTGAGGCTGCGAAATTGCATGACGATAACATCCAGACTTCTCATGAGAAACAAACTTCTCAAGTGCATTTTTCCAATATGTAAATCCTCGGGAAATAAAATCATCCTCACTTTTCTTTGTCTAAGACAGAAGTGCGAGACTGCTCGTTTTTGCGCAATAAATACATAGCACAGCATTCAATTCAGCTGAATAGTGTAACCATAGATATCTATGAGTGTAACCAAGGTTATCGTTCAAACCATGCAGGCTGAAATTTGCGCATTTTCCCATTAAGGTTCTGTACAGCCAAATTTCCAGTAACAGTATGATTAAATGATTAGCTTGTGATCCCAAGTCCATAGATGTAAGTTCCTGGCTAGCAGACCAGCCCCGCAACTACGGGGGCGAGGGGGGGCAAAGCCCCCCTATAAGATATTTCGCCCCCCTGGAAAATTTTAAGATATGTAGTTTTTTGAAATTTATAAACCTGTTAACCGTTACACAAGTAAATAGCTGGATAAAACAGCATATTTCGCCCCCCCCAATTCTAAGATTTTTACTTACTTTTTCGAACTTTATAAACCTGTTAACCGTTATACAAGCTCATAACTGGATAACACAGCGGATTGCGCCCCCCTCCTGAAAAATTCTAAGACAAGTAATGTTTTGAACTTTATAAGCCTGTAAACCGTTATGAAAGTTCATAACGGGATAAGGCAGCGGATTTCGCTCCCCCCAAAATTCAAGATATGTACCTATTTTTTCGAACCTGTATACAAGTTCATAGCTCGATAATAAGGCAGCGGATTTCGCCCCCCCCCTGAAAAATTCTAAGACATGTACTTTTTTGAACTTTATAAACCTGTTATGTAGCTGGATAAAACAGCGTATTTTGCCCCCCCCCCCATTCTAAGATATGTACCTACTTTTTGGAACTTTATAAACCTGTAAACTGTTATAGAAGTTCATAACTGGATAAGGCAGCGGATTTCGCCCCCTCCCCCAAATTCTATGATATGTACCTACTTTTTTAAACCTGTTAACCATTATACAAGTTCATAACTGGATAAGGCATCAGATTTCGCCCTCCCCCCAATTCTAAGATACGTACCTATTTTTTCGAACCTGTATACAAGTTCATAGCTCGACAAGGCAGCGAATTTCGCCCCCCCCCCCTGAAAAATTCTAAGACATGTACTTTTTTGAACTTTATAAACCTGTTATGTAGTGTTTAGCTAGATAAGGCAGCGTATTTCGCCCTCCCCCTTACTGAAAAATTCTAAGTTATGTACCTTTTTGAACTTTATAAGCCTGTAAACCGTTATTCTGGTACATAGCTGGCTAAAGCAGCGTATTCAGGAATACTCACAAAATTGGGAATGTTGGGTATCTATCAACACACCTGCAATATAGTGTATTTTGTATCCAATGCGGTTAACTTATTAACGCATCACTGCAAACATCTCAGCAAAACCTTGGGATGCAACTTTTTCTCACGGCCCACTTATATTTAAAAAAAAATCTAAAACATTTTAAAGCCTTTCTTTAATTTTTCCTCCAAAAGACTGATGACCGGGGGGTTAGTCGGAGCTGTTTTTTCAAAATATTTTCAAAGCCACTTTTTTATTTTTTCTGTATACAAACTGATAGCTGATGACCGGGAAAGGGGGCTATCCGGAAGTAGTTTATCCATACATGTTAAACCACTTCAGGGAGGCCAACTAGTTGGCCTATGCAACCTTAAAAACCTAAAATATCAGAATAGAAGCTTGAAGTGTACCTATATAAAATTACAGATTGTGTTTAAATTAAAAAAAAACCAGAAAATTAATTCTGTAATGCATAGATTTTCGATAAATATTGATTATTTTTATTTATTGCACTTTTTGTCATTTTATTTTTATAAACTATTTCAGCAAATCCAAAATGAAGTCATAAAAATAAAAAACAATATGGGTGTTGCTGATGCACCTTGGTTTTACATATAATATTTACATTGTCTTTTCAACTCCCAGTATAATTTTAGTGGTTTTTTGGCCATTTTCATTTCGCCCCCCTTTAGAGATAGCTCGCCCCCCCAGAGCATGACTTCTAGTTGCGGGGCTGTAGCAGACGCACTTTTTTCATTGGTTGTGACCAATTCCACCTCAGTCTCACTGCCGTTAACTTCTATCTGTACACTTACGCCCTCTTCGGGGTCATGTTCACTGTTTGCATTCTGGACAGGAAATGCCGACCTGCCATTTCTTTCACGTGCTTGTACTGTTTGGTCTATACTAGTACTAGCAACAACAGTAACGCTTTCACCGCTACTACGACATTTTTTCTTTAGCCAGTCATCTGCTAGGCTCCTAACTTCATTAACATATCTCTTATCTCTCTATTCTCCACGTGGACAGCCTATTTTCTTGGTCTTTTAACTTTTTCAGCATCTCTTTTTCATTTGCCTTTTCGGTAGTTCCTTCCACCGTAATATAATTATCTGGCAATTTGTGTTGTTTTATATTGATTTTTAAAAATTTATGTTTAAATAATTTTGTTTAATATTTAATTTGGGACGCAATTCGGATTTTGTTTCCATGAAATCGCTTGTTGCATGTGTAAAATTGCCTTGTTAAACAGTCTGCACTGTCCAAATACTGGGGGGCCCGATTAATGGGCAGGCCCCACCTTAAGTTTTGGGGGGGCCGGGCCCACTGTGCCTTGATGGACAGACGCCTCTGGTTATCCATATATTACGTACACACCGAGGAGGGAGGGCGAGTGTGCGAAGTGAATGCTTTGCATATAAGTGCAAGTGAAGGCAAGCGACACAATAAAACGGTTCCAGTTAAGCTGATCCGGGTAGAGAACACTGCCCATGATCGTCATCAAGATGCTGCCTTTGATTTTGTACCCATGACCTACTTGGATGAAATATGTGCCATATTTGGTCTTGGGCATGTTTTTCTTCTAAGCATAGATGACAAAGAAAAGATAACTTTACGTCTAGCAGCAGCATGACGCCGTTGCTGCTCGACACAAACTAATAACCATCAGTATATGCAGCGTGTGTCATAAATCTTGATAAATTCACGGATGCCGTCTCCTTTTCAGGTCCAACATACATCGAAATAAGATTGATGAAACACGACAGCAGTACTGCTTTCCACCTGGATATCACCTGGAACGTTTGAGGTTAGTTGAAAATTTTAAGACGATCATGAGCACACCGGATGATTAAGTCAAGCCAATATTTATTGTTGCCAGTGATGGTGGGCCAGATGAAAATCCTCGCTTTCCGAAACCACTGCATGCTGCCATAGCCAGGTTTAAAACATGGAATGGAACCTTCAATCAATTTTAATTTTTGTAGCGCTACTCACGTGGCGTTCAATAGCGCTCGAACATGAACTGATTAAACTGATGTGTTTGAGGTCCATGACGGAAAACAGTGGCCCCTCAAAACTTAAGGTGGGGGGCCTGGCCATTAATCGGGACCCTCAATATTTGGACAGTGCCGACTGTTTAACAAGGCAATGTCTACACATACAACAAGCGATTTACGTAGTAGCAGCGCTGCATGGAAACAAAATCCGCAATTGCGTCCCAAATTAAATATTAAACAAAATTATTTAAACACAAATTTTTACAAATCAATATAAAACACAAATTGCCAGATTATATTACGGTGGAAGAACTACTGAAAAAGCAAAAGAAAAAGAGATGCTGAAAAAGTTAAGAGACCAAGAAAATAGGCTGTCCACGTGGAGAATGAGAGAGATAAGAGATTTTTATTTATTTATTTAACGTGCTCTCTAAAAAGAAAATTTCTCAGAGCACGAGGCGGCAGTGCCAAAATAAACGAACGAACAGAATCACACATCAGAAACAAAAAGGGTCAATATCCGTTCGTCATACGAAGAAAAAATGAGTTTTAAGTCGTTTCCTAAAAACATAAACGCTATCGACACACGCCGGATCGGTAAGTTCAATCGGTAGATTGTTCCAGGTAGTTGGACAAGAAACTGCAAACGTCCTGGTTCCGCAGGAAGGAACAAGAAGCTGACCGGAAGAAGCCGAGCGAAGGTGAGATCGGCCAGGAAACTGAGTCACCGGAATGCACAGACCGGAGAGTTATGACGGCGCAGAACCATGGAGGCATCGGTACGCAGTGAGAGATAGCCTGAAGTCGATACGCGCCTGCATGTTCAGCCAGTGTAGTCGGTCGTGAATCGCTTTAGTGACATGACCGTATCGAGGCAATCGGAGAATCAGCCTAGCCGTGGCACGCATGACACCATCAAGCCGCCTCATTAACAGGTCCGGTATTCCACTGAGTAGACAATTACAATAATCAAGTCTAGACAAGATCAAAGCGCGGGCAAGTGCATGCGAAGAATCGACCGTGAGGGATTTGCGAACTGACCTCATCTGTCGTAGATGGTAGTAACTGGTGTTGACCAATTTTGCAACGTGTTCGCTGAAAGTCAGTTGAGAGTCTATGATGACCCCAAGATTGCGAACCTTATCGACGAGACGAATGATGTTTCCAGCTATATTGATCTCGTCAAAGGTGCAGTGCAACCGACGTCTAGAGGATCCCAGTAGAATGACCTCTGTCTTGGAGGCATTTAACTTTAGTCGATTGCATTTCATCCATTCCATTATCTCCGAAACGCAGCCGTCCAATCTGTCCGCGAGCACACCGATACTCTCAGTGCCGCAATGATCGTAGATTTGTAGATCATCAGCATAACCATGAATATTGAAACCACGTTGAGCAACCAGGGCAAAAACATCTGAAGTGTATGCAATGAAGAATAGCGGTCCTAGAATTGAACCTTGTGGAACACCACACACAATCGAGGACCAACCAGAAAGGATACCTCCATAACGAACACACTGCCTCCGATCGCAAAGATACGAACCGATCCACCGAAGAGCAACAGAATCAATGC
The DNA here is from genome assembly GCA_963978895.1 of Erpobdella octoculata. Classification (NCBI taxonomy): domain Eukaryota; kingdom Metazoa; phylum Annelida; class Clitellata; order Hirudinida; family Erpobdellidae; genus Erpobdella; species Erpobdella octoculata. The sequence goes on from OZ022239.1 coordinate 14,394,991, forward strand.
CAAATGTACGCTCCAATCTGGTCACGAGGATTCCATGATCAACGCAATCGAATGCAGCGCTGAGATCGAGCATAGCGAGCAGTGTTACCATCCCTCGATCGGTTGCCAAGAGAACATCCGAAGTAACCTTGAGCAATGCAGTTTCCGTCGAACGGCACCTCCGATAGGCAGACTGATGCTCCGGCAGAAGGTTGTGTCCATCCAGGTGATGTTGAATTTGTTTGTTAACCGCCCGTTCCAAAACCTTAGAGATGAACTGAAGATTCGAAACTGGGCGATAACTGGCAGGCAGAGAAACATCCAGCGTAGATTTTTTCAAGATTGGCGTGACCTCGGCCACTCTGAATGGGACCGGAAAGTGACCAGTGTCCAACGATTTATTAAACAGATCTGTAACAAATGGGGACAAGGTTTCTGAAAATTCTTTGATGAGCCATGTTGGCGCCGGGTCTAGACCACATGACTTGTTTGGAGAGTTCTTAATTAGGTCCTTGACGTCATCTTTAGTAAGAGTCGCAAAGTTGCTGAAACGTTCTCCAGAGAAGGTGTTGAACTTAGGCGTATCCGAATCAAGGGTAGACGCTCGGACGTCCGTGACCATCTTCTCAAAAGAACTCATGAATTGCTCTGCAGTCAGACCATCCTGAAGAATGAAAGATCGTTTCTTTCCCATCACGGCAGACAAATCTCTCCACAGCTTGCTTGCGTTTCCTGCACTCTCCGCAATCGTATTTCGCCAGTACGCATCCTGTGCTCTCCTAAAAAATCCTGGCAAAAACGTAACTGCGCAACCCATTTATCACGGTCAGAGATCAGTCGGGTTCTTCTGTAAATTCTTTCAAGGGAACGAGCTTTTCGTTTCTGCTCGCCGCAAGCAGTATTGAACCATGGAGTGATCGGACGATAATTTCTCAAGACTGACCGACGTGGAGCATGCTTCTCAACAAGATCGGTCAGTATTCTGTTGTACATCGTAGCCATTTCATCCGGTCCAAGGCCGCTCCAGCTGCTGTCCTCAGTGCAGAGTTTGCTTAATTTGAGATCCTGTAAAAAAAGATCACGATCAAAGGTCTTCAATGCCCTGCCTGTTACCATTAGTGATACAGGATTTGGTTTCATGAGTGGCAGTCTTGAAATGATGAGAGAATGATCGGACACCGATGGAACATATACTTCACAAGCAACAGAAGATGACTGGGCTGGGTCCTTCGTGATGACAACGTCCAAGGTATGTCCGGCTTTGTGGGTTGGTGAAGAAATATTCTGGACAAGGCCAAAACAATCCACGATCGTGTTGAATTTCATTGTCCATACATCATCCGGTTTGTCCAAGTGAATGTTGATATCCCCAACGACAAGAATATGGCAGCTGTGAATAGTTAATTCCTCAAGCATCTGGCTGAAATCCTCCAAGAACTGGTCAGAAACTCGTTCACTTCCAGGCCGGTAAATGACCATAGCAATTGTCCTAACACTCCTTAAGATAAGCATTACAGAAACGAATTCAAAAGTCTCAACTTTGCTGGTAAGATTCATTCGGCGGGCTTTGCACGATTCTTTGCAAATCCACGCAACCCCGCCCCCCAGTAGACGACCAGATTGCATCTTTTGTGTAGCAGACCTCGCCGAACGTTTTCGTTCTCGTGCCTGATCCACGCACGTGTATCCATCCGGTGTGATTCTTGCGAGAGTGATGTCTTCTGATGATTCGTGAAAATTCTCGGCAACTGCGAAGGCATCAAGATCATGTTCAGCGATGATATTTGTCAGCGATGCACTTTTATTTCCGATCGACTGACAAATCAAATATCCAATAGTCAAGTACTTGTTTCGAACGTATGATTCTGTGCTGGAGCTTTTCAGATTTTTCCCGCAACGGGAAGTCTTCTGATAACTATCCTGTCCCCCGCGATGAACAGATTCGTCTCTCCAGCTCGTATTCTCTGCTTCATACTTTCGACTAGGAGTTTTCGTGCTTCTCTTTCTTTTGGAGTCATATCCCGATGTATAAAAACTGCTGACCAACCTCCTTCCTTCATCATCCTCAAGTTTTTTGCCAACTTGAGAAGATTCGACTGTTGATTTTCGTTTTTCAATACCAGTTTCAACGGTCTTGGTCGAGCAGGTTCACTCTCTCCTTCGATTCTTTTCCCAAGTCTAATTAAGTTAACAATTTCGACATCATCACAAGAGATTAACTTCAGCAATTCCTCGATCTTCGATTTGTCATCCGATTTGCGCTTATCAGGTGTAGACGAACTCGACTCGCCCAGCCCATAGACAACAACAGAGGTCCTTCTCCTGAGCTTGTCGGCTTCCTCATCTTTGTCATCCTGTGTCTTTGCGTCGAGAGCTTTTTTAAGGCAAAGCTGTAGGCCTGATGCCTGCTCACCCTTCTCAGTCAGAACAGAATGGTGTATTTTCTTGACGCCTTCTGATAATTCGTCAACCCTTTCTTTGAAAAGATCGGACCACTTTTTTGTTGCTGTATCAACCTTATTTGAGAGAGGTTCAAGATCAACATCTGCAATTTTCTTTGTCAAACCCCTAACTTATTCGAGGACCTCGTTGAGTTTTTTCCTATTGAGGGAAAGTTCTTTTTTCTCGTCTGCAAGTCTCTCCTCCCTTTTTCCGGAGTCTTTCTTTATGGTATCTCTGATTTCCTTGATATCCTGAGCAATCACCTCCAACCCTTTTGAACCGTCTTCGCTGCTTGTGTGAAGTCTTCCTAGCAGACTATTCATTGCCTCTGTATTGCACCTGGCACACTTATCGCACAGGCTCAGTCCCAATTTCTGAAAGACGTCGGAAGCCTCCTGTTTAGACTCCTTGCGAGTTTTAACCACATCGGCCATGCTGGGCGATAATTCAAACCACTATCAACCAACGGAAAAAACGTGAAAAAGTTGCTTACGCGTTGAAAAAAACCGACGGTATTGAAGTAAAACAGGCACGCAAGTCGACCCGCACCGAAAACCAAATAGTTCAGACTAATATTTAAGAGAAAATCGATGATAACATGCGCCGAAATATAGCCGGCCGTACGTAAACAACATTACCCTAGCCCAGATATGTTAATGAAGTTAGGAGCCTAGCAGAATAAATAGACTGTCTAAATGTCTTCATGGAGAAGGAAAGAGAGAGATGTTAAGAAAGTTAGGAGGCTAGAAATTGAGTACCCCGTCAAATGGGCCCAAGACAAAAGAGTCCCGACAAAAGGGCCCGACATTACGGCCTCCGACAAATGGGCTCCGTCAAAAGAGCCCCCAAATGGGCCTCAGACAAAAAGGCCTCGACATTACGGCCCCGTCGAAAGAGCCCTGATAAAAGGGCCCCCGACAAAACGACCCCCGTCATAACGGCCCCCGACAAAAAGGCCACCGACATAGGGGCCCCGACAAAAGAGCCCTTACTTTTTAGATTACATCAAAGCGTTTACGTTGTCTTTTACAAACTTTTTACGAACTTTTTTACAAACTTTTTACAAACTTTTTACAACACTTTTAATAATTTTTTAAAAACTTTTTGAAAAGGGCCCGCATTCTTGGCCGCATTGCTTAAAGCTTACTCTCTATAGCTGAGATTTTCTGTGTATTAGTGTACATATGAATTTCATATGTAATAGTCGCTTTCTTTTAATTATATATTGAAAATCAATTTTTTTTAATTTTTTTTTTCATGATGAATTGTAATTTGACAAAAAGTTATAAACAGAAACAGTGAAAAATATTATAAAGCACACAAATTATTAAACGGCATTATTAATCTATCTATCTATATATATATATATATATATATATATATATATATATATATATATATATATATATATATATATATATATATATATATATATATATATATATATATATATATATATATATATATATATATATATATATCAGTGATGGGTAGTTACTAACTATAAATAGTTAACTACTAGTTATTAACTACTCTAAAGTAGTTAAGGAATAGTTAATAACTACTTTTTGTGAGACTAGTTATCAACTAGTAGTTAACTATTTTTGAGATAGTTATTAACTACAGTAGTTAACTATTTTTTTAACTACTTTAATTTTTTTTTATTAATTTTTTTAAAACAATTACGATATCTGTGTTTTTTAATTTATGTACTTGTACATCACTATCTTATTGGCTTTGTTTCTTCCTTTTCATTTTCCGCTTTCCGCTTCGTTGTTTGTTTAAGTTTGTTATTATTTTCGGTTAGGTTCGATTTTCGATTAGGTGACGAGTTTGTTGCGGTTCCATGATGAAACAGAACATGATAAAACAGAACATGACAAAACAGAACATGATAAAACAGAACATGATAAAACAGAACAGTGAGAAAACAGAACAGTGAAGAAACAGAACATTGATTAAACAGAACAGTGATAAAACAGAACATTGCGTATATTTTTTCAACTTTTTCGTGATATACAAAATGTCCGAGATCAAATTGCTTCTAGTTAAAACGCCCGGAGATATTTTAAACTATTATCATAAAATTAAAGTTTTATTTGGTAATGTAGTTAATAATATTATTTTTCGATGTTTGAAGCTCTTCACTGCTGGATATAACTTGCTCACCCTGTTTGCACAGAAATTGTAGATATAAATACATATTTTATATAAGCAAACTCTTTTATAACCAACTTTGTACCAAGAATATATATCTAGAAGTCCAAGTTTTAACTATAATTTGGTAAGAAGTCTCTCAACTGTGACACTGGTATCTGGCATTAATGTGTTTTTAATGTGTTCGCAACATTTGCATGACTGAATTTTCACGGGAAAAATTATATTGATCAATTAATAAGAAATGAACTAAAATAGGAACAGCTTAAAAAGTTGGCTCTTTTGTCAAAATAGTTTCTTAATATTCAACCAAACAAAAAAGTTATCAGCGAAAACCGTCAGCGCACCGCAACAAGAATATAAAGCAGACACAAACACAAATTAATCTGTTGTAGGATGATTCCTACATTTCCTCTGGATCAATAGCTGACAACGGAAACATACAAAGAAGTAGATGAAAGTTATATAAAACTGATTTGTAGTTATTATTGCGAAAAATTGAAAAAAATAAACGCAATGTTCTGTTTTATCACTGTTCTGTTTGTTCAATGTTCTGTTTCTTCACTGTTCTGTTTCTTCCCTGTTCTGTTTTATCATGTTCTGTTTTATCATGTTCTGTTTTATCATGTTCTGTTTTATCATGTTCTGTTTCATCATGTTCTGTTTTATCCGGTTACCGTTTGTTGCGATCTATTACAATGAATAGCAAAATAATTATTTTTTTTTTTTTATAATAGTTTATAGTCCTTTACACCAAGTGTTTTAAGACTGAAATAGCTGTATGTAGGAAGCACCTAAGTGTTTCCTGTCGTGGATCAAAGTTTGGTCCTTTTAGCTGTCCCTCCTCTTTTATCCAGGCTTGGGACTGGCCCGCAATTAGCGAGGCGGAGTTAGCAAAATAATTAAAGAATGTTTTACTGAAGTAGTTGTTATGGACGATGAAAAAAACCATCAAACCTCTTTTATACAAGCACTATCTCGGGGTATAGAGAAACGATTTGGTCCTGTTTTAGAAAATGAAGAGTATCTGCTAGCAACAGCGATAATTCCCCAATTCAAATTGAATTTTTTGTCCGATGAGCAAAAAAAATATTTGATTAAAGAAAAATTATTGGCTTACATAAAAGAGATGAATCAAGAGCTTGAAAAATCAGGTTTATTTAACTTGTATTTAATTGCAAATGTTAAAAGGTTTTTTTTGGTTAACAATACACAGCATTATTGTTTAATTATTGTTGATTAATTATTGTTTTTATAAATATCTTTGCAGGTTGTAAATCTAGAAGCCATACCTCAAAAACAATCACCTCTGTTGACAATGATCAGTGCAGAGAAAATGACGATTTGTACGACTATATGGATACCATACCAAACTCCTTTGACAATGTATTGGCTGAACAGCTTAATGATTATTTATCAAACCCGTCCAAGAACATCCAAAGTCTCTTCCATTATCCAGATGTTTGTGCAGCATTTATAAAGCTCAATTCAACATTGCCAAGTTCAGCAGCAGTTGAAAGACTTTTTAGTGTAGCAGGACAAATTTTATCTGACAGACGAAGTAAATTGTCTGATAACCACATCGATATGATGATTTTTTTAAGAGATCATCTTAGATATTTTGTAAATGCTTTTGATAGTATCATTTTGTAAATAATTGTGTAAATAAAAATGTAAATAATTATATTCTGTTCTTGGAAATTACATTTGTTTAAAATTTTAATGTTAAAAAGTAGTTAACTACTAGGCAGTAGTTAAGTAGGTAGTTAATAACTACTGCTTTTAAAAGTAGTTAGGAAATAGTTACTAACTACTTTTTTTGTGAGTAGTTAAATAAAGTAGTTAACTACTTTTAAAGTAGTTAAAAACCATCACTGATATATATATATAAAACATGTGCTGACTGACTGACTGATAATCAACGCCGAGCTCAAACGCCTCATCCTAGGAACGTGAAATTTGGAACTTATATTACTTTTATAGCGTAAGCACCCAATAAGAAAGGATTTTTAAAATTTGGTCCTGAGAGGATTAAACTGGAAAAAAATGTTTTTCTAAAACAAATGTATATCTCGAAAACCAAAAACGAAGAACTTTTAAAATTTGGTATCAAGATTCTTCTTAAAAATTGAAAAATACGTATTTTACCATTTTTTAAAAAATTGGTTTCCAGGACCTCAAATGTGGGCCGGAAAATAGGGTTATTTGTTTTTTAAAGTAACAGCTACTCAGAATCTGTAAATGCTACGGATGTAAAAATTAAATTAATTCATATGTGGGGTGGAAAAAAACTAAAAAGTGAGAGTTTTAAAATTTAGAATTTGGGATCTTCTAAAAAATTAAAATTATACATGTGTAACCGTGTTTAAATAATTTATTTTCTGGGTCCTCAAATATGGAATGGAAAATATGGTTGATTGGTTATTAGAGTAACAGCCACTTAAAAATCAACAATCTGTCTATCTATATATATATATATATATATATGTATGTATGTATGTATGTATGTATGTTTGTATTTATGTATGTATGTATGTATGTATGTATGTATGTATGTATGTATGTATGTAGAATCGGATCTAGGAGGGGGAACTGAGAGCGAAAAAATGAGCGGGAAAGCGACAGGGAACGGATAACGACCGGGAGATGAGCGCAAGCGGGAAGGAAACGGGAGCGAAAAAGAAACGCATTAGGTAAACCTCTAAAAACCCCGGGCAACGCCGAGTGCACCCGCTAGTAAATAAACAAATGAATGAATGAATGAATGAATGAATGAATGAATGAATGAATGAATGAATGAAACTTCAAGCTTACGGTATTTCTGGCAACCTGTTCTTGTGGATAATGAGGTTTTTGGCAAACCGGGTTCAGGCTGTCAAGGTGAATATCCATTTATCCCACAGTAGAGATGTGACAAGTGGTGTACTCCAAGGAAGTGTGCTTGGGCCTACGCTTTTCCTTGTTTACATAAACGATGTTGTAGACGCATTTACAGACAACACTGTAAAATACAAACTATTCGCAGACGATATCAAGCTTTACCCATCATCATCATCCCCTCACAGCTCTTCCCTTCAAACTGCTATTGACAAGTTGGTGTTATAGAGTGAAAATGGCAATTACAATTGGCCCCAGACAAATGCTTCCATGCTTCCATCAAAACAACGAGGAGCAGCATTATGCCCAACAAATACTCAACCTGCTCACGACCCATATCCTCCACAAACAATGTACGCGACCTAGGTGTCATCGTCGATAGTGAACTCAACTTCAAAGCCCATATCAACCAAATCATTCACAAGGCCTTTGTTAGAACACGCCTAATCTTCAGATGCTTTCGTTCAAGAGACAAGCGAATATTGACCAAAGCGTATTGTACACATGTTCGTCCAATTCTTGAATATTGCTCTCCGGTCTGGAGAACAAGCAGTTTATAACAAAGGTTGAGCGAGTTCAAAGATTTTTCACAGGGCCATACCAGGATTACGAACTCTACCTTATATGATAAGACTTCAAAAACTTGGTTTAAAGACACTGAAATATCGACGACTTATCCACGATTTATGCTTTTGTCACAAAATACTATACAGTTTCACTCACTGAATTCCCTAATTTCCTGCTGTCTCACACTTGTGGTCACACCCTTCGTCTACGCCAAGAAAAATGCTCCCCCACTCACAGGCTTCATTTCATCACCAGTCGGGTCGTGAAACCTTGGAACTCCTTAGCTCCACATATTGTTAACTCCACAACTCTTAGTCGTTTAAAGTCCTGCGTTTCCGACGCCGGTTTGAAGAAGTTTCTGATAATTTAATTGAATTATATATATTTCATCCATGCACACTTTATGTACCAATTTGTGTTTACCCCAATTAATTTATGACCCCTTTAAACAATGTTTTGCGGAGTAGTGAATATTAAACTTTCGATAGTAATTCGCAGGTAATCACGATTTTGCCTAACTTTTCACTCATGTTCATTATTAAGCTGCATAGGAACTAGACCCCTCAGCCGCAGCTTAGAACTGATGATGGCTGGCTTAGAATTGTTATGGCTGGCTAGCCAGCTTAAGCCGTGGCTTAGGACAATAGGCGGCTTACAATGACTTGCGGCGGCTTACAGCTTACAGACTACAGCTAAACAACAAAAAGGGTTAAACAACGCAACGTTTGACTGAACAAGCATGAAACTAAAACCAAACATTCATTTAAAAAACAAGCAATTAATGAATCCAATGATAGTTTAGTTATAATAATATCATATAGTAATATAATATCATAATATAATATCATTTATAATATACTAAAATATGTAAAATAATGTCATATGAATAATATAATATAATATAATATAATATAATATATGATATAATAACATTATATCAATGAATGAACCATGCAAATGCAAATGTTATGATCATATATATAGAATAGATATATCGGCCCGCCTGTTGTTTAGGAAGGCTTTTAGCGAGGCAGCCTAGTAGACCGGAGATCCGAAATGAAGAACTGAGAGGTACAACGTATAGTAACTTAATCAAGTATTTTTTTAATAGAAAAATAATAATTTTTTATGTACAAAATAAATTTTTAACTTTATAAAAATTAACAAATTTTTTTTTTTATAAAAATTTCAGTTGACATTGAATTTTATTTGCGTAGTCTCTAGTTATGTCTATTTAACGTCGCCTGTGTTATCGGTAAATTAGAATTGTATATTTTTTATGTCGGATATCGCGTTAAATTAAAATAAAGCTCATATCAACTACTTTTAGCTATAAGAAATCGACGTTTCTGTTTCTTACAAACCGGAGTTTAGTCTCCGCTGTCGTACCAAAAATAGATTAATACAAATAATGAATATTCATGGATCCAAAAGACTCTACATCGTTTTTTCGGAGGCCATCTTGGCATCTCACTCAAAACCTGCTCATCTCCGATATATCTATTCTATATATATGGTTATGATAATGTTATGTTATGATACAACATCATAATTATCATGGAGAAATAGCACCATGTCTGCTTTGTACGGTGCCATAGACGATCTCCTGGAGTTAAGCATATAGCCAGCAGTGCTGAACATTGATTCAACTGGCACACTGCCTGGACTTATAGCCAGATATATTTTGGCCATTTGTGAGAGGATTGAGAAATCAGCTGACTTTTGGCGCCAAAAATAGTACAGAAATGAGTTCCGGTACCTTTTTTTCCAGAAAAAAGCACTGTATTTATATATAATAATATCGCTCACGCACGACGACGACGCTCACGCCCACGCGAATTTAATCGTAAAAAACTCAATTAGACAATTTTTGTCAAAATTGAAAAACTATTATGAAACTATTATGAATAAAATAAAAAAATTCCTTTGCTATGTTCAATAAGTAGGTTAATATAGTAATATAGTTAATATACGAAAAATTATTCGGACTCGAGTTCGACTATTTTTATGTTAGAATAGCAACATTAGCAAGATAATCAACAAAGAATCATAAACATAGTAGTATTAATATAAAATTAAGTGGTGTTGGTAAGCTATTCCTAACGATGTGTAGCAGTGGTGTTGTGAAACGTATTATGCAAATTTAAGCGGTAATTCCGAATTTACCACGGCTTAGGAAAGTTATGGCTTAAGTTTTTGGCAGCTTGGCTTAACATTTTTGTGGCGGCTTACAGCTTACAGGGCTTCGTGGCGGCTTACGGCGGCTTAAGACGGCGGCTGAGGGGTCTAATAGGAACAGATAGATGTCAGTTGTGTTTTGTTAGCATAGTAGTTAAATCATTATGCCATTCCCAACTAATGCTGATCACTTTAATGTTTTCGTCCACCAATTTGTGTTAGTGGTCATTTGTAACCCTCTTTTTGGTTAAACAAATAAATAATAATAATTAATAAACTTATATTAATCCAAAAAATGTATCCAAAGCTCATTGTAATGTATCCAAAGTTCATCATAATTTTAAAACATCCGTCCTTGGGACGGGCAAAACAACTAATAAAATATGATTATGTAAGCCAATTTGACACATATGTCTTTTGAAAGTTATTATACAAAAACACTTGTGGCTTTATTCAGATCATTGTTGTTTTAGTGAATTGAAGAAAACATTTAACACGTTTAATAATAATAGTAGTCAAGAAGATCTCAGTGCAAGTTATGGAGAGACAGCCGCTGGTGGCAGAGCGGTAGAGCGTTCGCCTGTCGATCGTTAGGTCGGCAGATCAAACCTCGCCGGCGTCACCAGCGTAACTCCCTTAAGCAAGAAGTTCACTCGCATTTGCTAAAGGGGTAGGCGCCTATAAATGGCTGCCTTTGCAAGTACCCTCCCTCTCTCGCCTTGAGCAAGACTTGTCTTGATAAGGCGTATGCTAAATCTCAATAAAAAAAAGCAAATAGTTTGTTGAACAGTTTTCGCAGCGCAATTACACTTCTTGGCTTGAAGGCTGCCATGAAGTTGTTTGGTCCACTTAACCGATCTCTGCAAACGTCGTCAGCAAGACTCAGCGGCATGCTGGAAGCACTGGACACGGTTAAAACTGCACTGATAAATCTTCGTACAGGGGATGTTTTTCCCAACAATTTTTAGTAAGTTTGTTTTATTTGTGAGCTCCACAATATGAAGTCCATATGCCAGCCCAGATTGCGTCAACCACCACGCAAATTCACAGGAGCTGCTGCAGCGCACGTTGCTCAGACAGCTGAAGATTATTACCGCGCAGCATTCTTTTCAGCTGTTGACACAGCTGTGTGCCAACTTACTGAAAAACTGGATATAAACTTGCCCAGTCTCAGGACCTACCTGACATTGGAACAGATGTTAGTTAGCGGACAAATAAATGTTTCTGTGTGCCAAGCTTATCCTGAAACTGAACAAACTTCTCTCAATATCCAACTCCAGATTTTCAACACCAAATTCCATGCTAAATCCTTGATCAAAGCTCAAACTATTTTCCAAAACATGGTACCAGAAGTTTGCGAACTCTTCAAAGCCGTGGAACAGCTAATACGACTTTGACTGATCTGCCCAGTAACATCATGTGCAGCAGAGAAATCTTTCAGCGCTTTAAGGCGTCTCAAGAACTGGCTGAGAAGCACTATGAGCCAGGGACGTCTGAATGCTGTAACTGTTTGCTAAGTCAATCAAAGCATGCGTGATCATCTGGACTTAAAACAACTTGCTCATGAATTTGCGCAAAGATCTGAAATAAGGAAATGTCTGTTTGGATCAGCACCATTCTGCTTTTGAAACAATGTTTAGTAAAGTTACTTTTTCAAATAAATTGAAATAAACTAGTTTATATTTGATTAGATCTTAGAGGCGAGAAAGGGAAGGAGGGGTGAAGAGTGGGAAAGAATGGGCTCCCCAATATTTGTGTCAGATCGACGCCCCTGCTAATGCACCTCGCTATTCAGCATACAATAGAGTGTAGAGATGTATGGCACCACTCAGTCGTGAACTGACAGGCTTGGTGCTACTTCAGGATTACCGGTTCCAATCTTGATGCTTCTGGGAAAACAATACACACTAAAAAAGAAAGGTTAAATTTTGAAAAAAAACTGGAACAATCCTAGCAGTATATGGTTCGAGTTAATCATCAACAATCAAAATGTATTATCTGAATATATATTAATAAATGATACACCATTAATCCCATATTAACCTTTTGTAAAATGGGTGGCAACTCATGATAGACAGAGCGCTCTTGCATGCCTCGTCGTAAAGAGCGCCTGTCGCTATTGACTGACAAACTTTGAAATTTTGCTGGTTTTTTAAATAATAAATAAATAACAAAATTTAGTTAAACAAATTATTTTTATAAAAATTTATTTTATGGTATTTTATATATTTTCTCAAGTAAAATTATCTATGAAAATTATATTGTTTTTGGTGCATCCGGTTTTTGCTATCTTTGTAACGCTTATTATCATAAAATCTAATCAGGTTGCACTTATCGGTTGGTTGTTTGGTTTCGCGATTTTATTCGTTTGTTGCTCGCTGTTTGACCACAGTATTTTCTGTCGGTTTTGTCAATTACATTTTTTGATAGTTTTCCTAATTTGCGTTATTTTTCTAGATGTGTTAGATGTTGGAGAGGTTGTATTGACAAAAAAATTTGATTGAAATTGTGATTGACATGATATAATAATATAATCATAATCAATATAATGTTGTCTGTCTTTGTTATTTAAAAATAAATAATTTTATTTCGTCAATTCCATTTTGGGTTAAGGTGAAAATAGCATAATAAATTATTTCCGGTATTTATAATCACAATAACATTTCCAATTTAATGATCCAAGCAGTTTATTAATTTTAAAAAACATTTGAAAAAGTGACCAAATACTAAAGAACCACAACAAAAAATATTAATAGTGCAGTCAGAAATAACATTATTTGCAAAAAAAGCACAAAAGTCACAAGAAAAAATATTAATCATGCATTCAGGATAGAATAACATGAGTCATTCTTAATGCTTTTATGAAAATTACATTTTTGTCGTCTCCAATAAAAAACCATTTAGCCCATGATTGATCAGGGTTTCGCATTCTATCTCTCGATTCAGTTTCTAATATTTTTTGAATATTTTATAGTTTTAAAATTAAGTAATCATTTTCTTTTTCAAATAATTTATATAAACTTGCACAAATAATTTCATTTACATTTCACTTTACTTTTAGTTTTTTATTGAGTTATCTGTCGTTAACTTCTTTTTTAAATAAAGTTTTAAAAAATTAATTGGATAAGTCTATTAGTAATTTATTTATCTTTTTAATTATATTAATTTTTTATGAAACTATAATTAAAACACCAGAAATAATTTATAATGCTATTCTTCCCCTTTACCTCATTTTGTTTATAAGTTATAAGAACTAATAATTTTAAACTAGTTTTAACAATCATAAGAATTTAATTAAAAAGTAATTTATTCCTTATTAAATTTTTCTAGCTGCTGTCCTGTTTTTTAGTAACTTTGACTTAATAGTGGCGCTATTGACTATGCGCGAATTTACTATAAAACCTAGAGCTTACGACTTAATTTTTCACGATACACACGATTATTAACTACCCCTCTTCAGTTGTATTTTGTAAAAGAAATAATACCATTATATATTCATTAATTTTTATTATAATATTTTATATTGTTTATATTCTACCTTTAAGGTGGAGCTTAGGGCTAGTGGGTGGAGCTTGCTTAATCAGATTTTTTAATTTTGTCAATACAACTTCTTTGACGAGATTGCTGAGTTAAAACGTGTTATTATGGCTTCCCGTTTTCGAGAGGTTATTTATTTTCCTAAATTGTATTTTCAGATATACTAGTTTGACCTACTCTCATCACTTTTAAATCATGTCTGGACGTGGTAAAGGAGGAAAAGGTCTTGGAAAAGGAGGTGCCAAGCGTCATAGGAAAGTCCTGAGAGACAACATCCAGGGTATCACCAAGCCCGCTATCCGTCGTTTGGCTCGTCGTGGGGGTGTTAAGCGTATCTCTGGACTCATATACGAAGAAACTCGTGGTGTTCTGAAAGTCTTTTTAGAGAATGTCATCCGTGATGCAGTCACCTACACCGAGCATGCCAAGAGAAAGACTGTTACTGCCATGGACGTCGTCTATGCTCTTAAACGTCAGGGCCGCACCCTCTACGGTTTTGGTGGTTAAGCACCTTGTATCTGAACCCCATGGGTTTTAAGTTGATTTTTTATAGATCAACTATTGACAATATCATTTAAAAGCTTTTTCTAGTTAATCTAGTTAAAGGAAATATCAAGTTACATTTTTGTAGATGATATGACATCATAAATACTTCTGGTTTTACCAATAAAAGTTTTGTTATAGTTTTATGCTTGTTTTTTTACCCAGTCAAAGCAGCATTCTACCAGATACCTTAATGTCTGCAGTTTTTAATCTGTAAATAAATTTATAGCGCCTTTTTATTATTTTTAGCTAGTGAGGTTTTTCTCTCCTGTGGCTCTCCCAATCCTGCTTGGTCTTCAATGCTTCTGCTTGCTTTCCTGCTCCTTTTTTGTCTATAAAATGTAAAATATACTTGCTAAAAGCTGCCTGAAACCTTCAAACTTTGTTACGTAAAATCAATTTGAATTTTTTTTAAGCAATAACTCTGATGTTCTTAGTTCGTACATATGCACTTTTGCCCTGGAAAGGTTTTTGGTCATAAATTTTTTTTAAATACCCTATGACCTACCTCCATGCCAAATTACATTAAAATTGGTCAAGCGGTTTGGATTTGCATAGAAGACATTGAGTGCTTTTATTGAACTGCTCCTAAAAATCAAGTCCTTTGATTGGTTGCCAATTTCCAAAACTGACTCGATGCATTTTTTTCTTGATCCATCCATCCGCTTGCTTTCTTCTTTTATTTAAATCTTTCAGTCGGCAGATCTACTAAATCTTGCTATTTCTATTTATGCAAACTCAAACTTCCATTTCCTGATGATCCTACTCTGTAGCTTGTTGTTTATTCTCTTGTACTATCTAGGAATGACTATTTTACAACGTTTTTATTAGGTCAATTTCTTCTCTGTTTGTCCGCGAATCCAATATAATGTTTTTTTTTAAACATTCTCCCAATAGTTTTACTTGAAACTACTTTAAAGTCTCGAACAGTGCTGCTTGCCCTGTGTTTTACACTTCACGCCACCTTATCTTTTAAAATTTCTTTCTTAGTCACTTTACGTTGTACTTCTTCTGAAGTACAAAATGCATTTTAAAATATGCTGTTTAAAGCCATAAATTTTACTTTTCCATCTTATTTTACTTATATTTATACCAACACGATGTAACTTGAGGTCTCATACCCCTAACCATGTATATGTATAAGTACTTTTTTCTGTGGTCTGAATTCACGGAGCTGTCTTCCTTGTCATACAACTTTGGTGTCACTGCTGTATGTAGAGGCCTATGAATGCATTTTGTGGCAGAGTGCTTATGAGCTTAGTAAAAGGTGCTATATAAAGTTCCATGATTGATTGAAGGGAATGTTTCCACAGAAAAGTTGCAAGGGGTTATATTTTTCTATACAGTAAGAAACAAGGGCTATAACAGTTTTGGTTGCAACACTGTTTCTTTAGCATTTTACTGCACTCAATTAAATGCATATTATAAATACATAATCATTTAAAAATGCTTCTCCTAGGGTAGAAAACTATTTTAATGGAGGAGAAAAGACTTAGTCTGCCTGGATCCCCCTGAACTATGTGCTTGTCACTACCTCAAAGAAATGAATTGATAATCTCAAGCTTAATCATTCCTGTTTAGTCATATAGCATTTGTATTGAGTTTTAGAATTTGATGTCAGGATATAATGAAATAATAGAGACTCAGAGTACCGAAAAAGCCGGTTTTTCGCTGACCGTTTCATAGGCCAAAATTTCAGGCTCGACCCGTGCCAATTTTACAGACCTGAAATCCCTATACTTGGCATACAAATCTCGGCCTGTGCAATACTCTAATAGAAACAGTTTTGTTATACAGAGCTTAACTATGTTGATAACTTGCTGGTACATTTTATAGTTCAAAGTGATTGAAGTGCAGAGTTTTCTTTTATTGTGAATTTTTATAGTACCGGTATAATTCCATTATATCTAGCTTTCCTACATTAAGTGTTTATTAACCAGGACTGTTGCACACAGCATCAATAGAAAATAATGATAAACTGGGATAATGTTGATGATTCACTTAACTTCAATATATCAGAAGCATACCATATTTCCTTGAAACTAAATCAACTTATTAGACTGCATTATAAAAAAAAAATTTATATTTCATTAATGTCTTAATCTAAGACATTAAATTTAGATTTTATGTTGACAAGTATGGTTGTGTTTGGTGCCATTATTACCAATTACAATAAACAGCAATTTTTTTAAAAGAAAAAATTGATCAACTCAAGCCATCTACACTGTTGAATACTAAAAATTAAGTTCTAAGTTTAAAAACATAACATTTGATAACCTGGCAAGATTTAAAAAAAAACCCAACGAGCAAGTGTGCCTACGAAAATCTATAAAAAACGGTTAAATTAAAAACCACTATCGAAAAAAAGTCTTCAGCGTTGGCTGTGTGACATCAACCTTCATGTTGTTCTTGACCTTTTTAGAAGTCGCAGGTTGCTTTTTGCTTGAAGACTTGCAACTGAGTTTTACTTTCTTAGGAGCATGCAAGTCAGCTTTAGAGACACTGGAGTGATTTTTGCGTTTGTTTAGAAGTTCTTCCGGGGGGATGTTTTCTTTGTTACTTTCAGGAGAATAAATTGGTACTTCAAAGAAAAGCGGTTTTGGTTCGGGAAGAATGCTGTGTGAAAGAATGTTTGGAGGATTGAAAAAAGAATAATAATTTTATAAATAAGTAATCAGTCATTTTTAAATTTAGGTAAAATTCATTCAATATTCGCAGAACATCTTTTTATGGTGCAACAAGATGAAGAAATCGTAAAATTGATAAAAAAAAACCTTCAAAATATCGATTATGAGCCCAGTACGTAAAAACACGAACCTCTCATTTTGCTTAGAGCCAAGATGTCTTTTTAGTCTGGAACGAAGAACAAACTCTCCAGATGATCGTACAATCTGTAGTTTAATTAAATTCAAAACACCTAACTATGAAATAATAAACTTTGATAAAACTAGAAAATGAAGCAAATTAAAAATAAATTTAAATTATAGTGTTAATAATGATTTTCAAATAAATTTTTATAAAAATTCATTTCTACTTTTTCTGGGGTTTTGCTTCCACACGCTTTAACCATACACAGCTCATCTTTTTTTTTGAGGTCATCTGGAGTTCTAAAAATAAAGCAAAATATTTCTAATTATTTATATATACAAGTATTTAAAAAACATTGAAAATATTTTTCTTTATATTTCCTGTTATTACCTAAACTTAGCGGCTAAACCAGACAGCGAGCGAAGTGGAGTGCTGATTGACTGGGTGAGAACGGTGTCAGTGAGAAGGACACAATGACTGTTTCCATCTAGACAGCTGGAATAATGTTGATAGCAAGATGAATAAGTGTCTAAAATATTTCTAATTAGTCGGAGTGTTCGTCTGCCGTTCATTGATGCCCCTTCGTTGATAAGCTGTGATCACAAATGATATATGATAAAATATATAATTGCAAATTTAAAAATAAAATCTGAATTTATTGAAATACAAAATAAAACATTATCACTAAACTATACCTTTATAAGTTATAAAAAAGGTAACACATAAAAGTTCTATTTGAAAAGCCTATACTCCTTAAAAAATTAGTGCCAATGCCAAGTCAACGTAAGTTATAAATTTGATGACTCACTCTGGTGGGCGTGATTCCATCTTGGTTAAGGCCTTTGACTTTTTCGAGGCATGAGTCACAAGTCAGCAAAATTTTTGATGCTGCTTGCTCAAAGACAGATCTTTTCATGGGTTGGCACACTGCAGATGATGTGTTCGAGGATTTTGTTAAAACTGTCTTTATGCAATTCATCAAACGAGTGATAGCTGATCTGAAACGATGGGTGAAACTTGAAATTAGAAATAATTATAATAAAAAAAAAATATCATGCAAATAAAAATAAACCTAGCATCTTCCTCCTCTTCTAAAATAGAATGCATTCTATTAAAAAGATCAATGAACTCTGAGAGACCTTTCACAAGAGATGACATTGGGTCATCATGGCTGGGCATATAACCTTTGCCCCCCAGTCGGGTCCGCATGACGTAAGACAAGATGGTCTGTAAAAAGACAAACAATTAAATGTGTCTGACAAGCAGTTATTACAATTTTATTTAATAATTATCAATTCAGTTACATAATTATATCCATTTAAAAAGCAGGATAGTCAGCTGTTTAGCCGCCATAAGAATAAATTAACCATGTGTGTGTTGGTCATTACCGCTACTACATAATTACAACTACCTGATACATGGAGAGATTCTTTCCAGCTGATGCATGTTTTATCTTGATGAATGAATGATGGTCGATGCCTCTATCAGGTATGTTGACAACAGTTGCCAAGGCAAGCTCACTGCGTGAGTTGACCAACAGTGAAAGGTAGGACAGAATCAAATGTTCTACATAAACCTGAAATGTAAACAATTAATGTTAATATAGATTAGATAATAATACCAGCAGAAAATAAATCATGAGATAATTCAAAAAGACTTTGAATAGGAATGGTTATCAATATGTTTCTGTGTTAACTTATAAGTTACAAACTGATAAGCTATATACAATTCAATTCAGTAGAAAAAACTTTGAAATAAAAAAACCCAAAAACTATATACATAAACATAGAATCTAACAATTTATGAGCTGCAGATTAAACAAACTGATATTCATAAGCAATATTAACATATAAACTATAACAATTGAATTAATCAAAACTAGCTACTAAAAAAGTTCTCATTAACCTCAGAAGGAGAACAGTTACTTTTTGTTCCATATCCGACATGATCAACAACAGAGGGAATGGTGCAGCAATCAACAGATGGTTTGAACCTACAAAGAATGTTGTCTCCCTGACATTTAGCAACATCAACTGTAACATCAGTAAGTAGTAAGCCCTCTGTGAATGACGTTGAAGGGGTCACTTCAAAGCATTCTGCACCTTGCATCATAAAAGTCAGAAGTTTTTCCTGTCGATTAAAGTAATTCATTAATTATCATGATTTACAAGTTGGTACAAAGTTGTGAAAAAAAGTTATTTAGTATTATTGACTGAATTAAAAGCATCAAATTTATGAATATATATACATCCTCAATTTTTAAATTTTTTATATTAACTTGACGTGTTTGCTTGAGCCATGCATTGCGACCCTTTGATGATTAAAAAAACATACAGATATTTACACATAGTTTTAATAAAAATATAAACAGGGTACCTCAACAGCTGATACGTGACCAATGGTGGCAGGCTGTGTTACCAAAAACACACTTTGAGGATCAAACAAGAGAGACGAAAGTTCTGAGTTTTTCAATGATTCTCTGATCAATGTCTTTAAAACATCTGCTATATCAACTGAGTTGCAGCCATCAAGAAATTTTTTATAGCCAGAAAATATTTTGTCAAAATTTCCACTTTTGTTTGGACTGCTTCCAAGAATAGATTCAATATTATTGTCATCAAATGATACATCTCTGTGTATTGAAGAAACTGAATCAAGTTTTTGTTCAGAAATTTTTTCACTCAGCTTCACCAGCTCAGTCAGTGGCAGAAGGTCCAAATGTAATTGGTTCTTTTAAATTATTAAAATAAATTATTTAGTTTTTATTTTAATTTTTTAAATACTGTTTTCAAATTTTATGTATTCAATTCAACAATGAAACCTTACCAAGACAACTTGAATAATAATTAGCTGTTGGTTTTGGCATATTATTGTTTCTTGTTCATTTCTATGCAGAAAAAACTTTCTATAGAGATTAATAGCATAATTAATGCCAGTTGTTAGCTTGTAAGAAGTGTTCAGTTTATCACCATTGGCAGTCCAGTCAAAAATTATTTTACTTTCGGAATGTCCCCCTGTTGCCATAAATAATTAAAAAATAGAATTTATTTTAGATAGATTAATTATAATTAAAACTTTAAAAAAAATTAATTGCAAAAAACGTAAATGAGCCCATAACTCATTTCATACCAAAATCAGATTTTTGTAAGAAATCATCGATTTTTTTCACGGCATGATCAACTACCACGGACAGAGGATATTTGCAGGTGTTTAGGAAAAAGAACATGATGTTTTGATACGTTTAAATTCTTTTATACAATTTTCTATATATTTATGTAAATTGAAACAGTCAAAACGATTTAAAGCCAACAAGCAAACGAGTTGGATTTAAAATTTAAACTTTTTAAATTTCCTCTTTAACAACATAGATAATGTAATAATATGATAATTTACCCATATTTATAAAAAAACATTTTATAATTTTAAGTTAAATAATAATTAATGCAAAAATAGTTTATAAATTTAATAAACAAAATAAAAAATTTATTGATTGCATCAATTGTCAAAAACTCAGTGGTGTAGCAGAGTGATTTTATAGGTAAACAAGAGTAGAACAAGAACGTTTCTTCATAATTTTGCTTACATTTTGTCTATTAGCATGTTGACTTTTAAGTATTGTAGTGCTTTGTCTACTAAAGCATCTTCACAAGTTATTTTACCATTTTTATGTAAACAATTTTGCAGCGAAACGGGTGCACAAGCAGCCGAATGCGCTACTCCCGAAATAAACGAAGGGCAAAAGTATGTCGATCGAGTCGTAGATGAAGAAACATTGGAAAAATTGAGAGATGTTTCCAGATTGCCATCAATGTATAGGAATAGAATGGCACACATTCTCGAGCCAGATTCTTCAGAAACCCATCCCGAATACTACGAATCCCTGTTCCAAAAACCTAAGTTGAAAAAATTTCTTTTTGCTCATTATGGGAAAAAAAGTGGTATTAACCCGGGAGTTTTGTGGCCTTCTGAAGCCGATTTGAAGGACATAATGGAATTTGAGGAACAATACGAGAAACCACTGCAAGAAAAAATGAAAATTGCAAGAGAAGAAAGAGAAAATGACCTAAAAGAAAAACTTGAAAAGTAAATTTGTTTATTGGTTTTTTTTGTATACTCTCTCCATATGTTAATTTTAATTTAGTATGAATAATTAAAATAATTATTTGTTTAAAGCTGAAATGTATTAATATTTATGTAACTGTCTTCATAGATATCTGAGTTTCATATTTAAATAATTCTCATTAATTTTGTAGAACTGAAATTTAGTTTATACATCCTTTCAAATTGAGTTCTTTAGATAAATTTAATTAAGCAATTCTTGTGCTGAAAATGTAGTTAATATTTATTTATTTTTTTTAATGTGTAGTAGATATCAATCAATTAAAAACATTAATATTGTATTTCTCATTGAATCTTAAAAGGCCTCTGCTACAGAGCACTCTTATGCCAATTGCAATTTTCCCTACACTTTTTCTTATTTTTTTGATTTCTCTTCCACCTTCTCTTACCACTTTTTTGTCACTCACTGCTTTTTGTAGTGGGGTGGACTTTTCTCTTTAGTCAGTTCATGGCCTAGTGCTTTTGCACATCCTGTTGTAAAAAATATTTATTTAGGTCTAGCTGAAAAGTAGTTAGCGATGCCAAGGATGTACAAAAAGAAGGAAGGTGGTCTCATAGATATAGAATATTGACCACAGAAAGTGAGGGCTTACCAGAGGGTGCTTAATAGTTTTGAGATAGATAAACTTTATTCTTTCTAAACACAATATAAATAACAAGAAACATGTAATATTAATACCGCGCAACTCGCAAAACACTAAACAGAACTTTCTCGCAACAACTCGGTAGCTAGCTAGGAAGGTGCACCTGACTACATCTGGAGTGTCTCGTCACAACACCTTCCCACAAGCTTTTGAGTCTTTTCAAAAGCGAAAACTAAATGTAAAAATGTCTTCTAACGAAAGAAAAAAAAAATCGTGTCAAAATCTTAAATTCTTCAACCGCAGGCGCTCCGAACGTCGTGGTCCGGTTTCAACTGAAGTATTCGCTTGCGTTGCTGATCTTGTCAGATCCGTCGGTAGAATTTCTCCTGGTACGGCTGTCGCACTGGATGGAGAACTCATTGGCAAACTGGTCGCTTGATTTCCTGTTGACACGGTTGCCGGACTTTTCGTCATGATTGGACTCTTCGTTGACGTGGTCGCTGGACTCCTCGTTGACGTGGTCGCTGGACTCTTCGTTGATGTGGTCGCTGGACTCTTCGTTGACGTTGTCGCTGGACTCCTCGTTGACGTGGTGTCAAATGCGTCGTCTCCAAGACTCGATGATGTGGAGTAACGTGTAACATAACGTGGGCGGAGTTGTTCCACATGGCGTTTCCAAATCGACCCATTTGAGCACAATCGTACTTGGATGTTTCGTGCTCCCAATATTTTGTTGACGATTGCAGGAATCCATCTTGGTTGTTTACCCTGTCTGGGACCACAGTGTAGAGCGTAACAAAAATCTCCAATTTTGTACTTGTGTTGTATTTGGAAAGATTCTTTGTTTGTTCTTTGACTTCGTTTATCCTGCATCTCTCGAACAAGGCAAGGAGGACATGGCAAAAGAGAATCTAATTTGCTTCTGATTTGTCGTCCATTTTTCGTCACTGCATCTACATGTTTTCCTTTTTCTATGCCGTTTCTGGTGAGTCGATGTCCCAAGTATTCCACTGACGGTTGAGCAAAAACGCATTTCCTTTGATTGCACTTTAAACCTCTTTCTTGTAAACGTTGAAAAAGATTCCGTAGGTTTCTCAGATGCTCGTCAGCTGTGGTTCCGCTCACTAGAATGTCATCTAAGTACACCGCTACTCCTGGTAGATCACACGTTAATTTGTCCATTATTTCTTGAAAATAACCTGGAGCTGAAGTGATGCCAAAAGGTAGACGTGTTTGTAGAAGTACACCTTTGTGCGTGCTCAACGCTAGTCTTCTTTGACTTTCTGGTGCCAGTTTAATCTGGAGGTATGCATCTGCGAGATCGATTTTACTGAAGCAAAAACTTCCTCCTAGTTTTCTCATCAGATCTTCTGGAAGTGGCATTGGGTAACGATGTGTTTCAAGTTGAGAGTTGATCGTTACCGAGTAGTCTCCACAGATTCTTAGTCCTGCCTTTTTCTGATTCGGTTGAATCCGTTTTCTGACTGGAACTACCGGAGTTCCATAATGATTGAACTGAGCTGGAATCCATATACCTTTTCTTATTCCTGCATCATACACACTGTTCAATTCTTCCAGGATAGCAAACGGTACTGTCCGGGGCTTGCAGAAAATCGGTTCCGAATCTGGTTTGAACTTTATTTCTAGTTCGACATCTTTAAGACACCCCAGTTGTTGATCGAACAATTCGCTGTATTCAGAGCACAAAAGTTGACATTCATTTTGAATGTGGTCTTCTGTTGTTTCCGTTATAAGCTGAACGGAACTGAAGTTCTTTGACAGCAATGCGGTGACGTCAATCTTCATATCACGTATCGCCTCAAATCCCAGTAGGTTGAGATCATGTGTTTTTGTGACATTGAACCACACTCTTCTTTGGATGTCTGAGTTTTTCAATTTTACTTCTGTTTCAAATGTGCCCATTGTTGGGATGTCATTTCCCGTTGCTGAACAATATCTTTTATCATTCAGCTGCAACTTCGGTTTCCCCAGTTTGATCCATGCAGCTCGTGAACAAAAGTTGTCTCTGGAACCACTATCGATGAGAAAACTGAAGGGTTGACTGTTGAGAGTCAACTGTTGCAACAAAGGATTTCGTCCTTTCATGGTGAACACGTGTTCTTTCACGAATTCATCTTTTGCAAATACACACTGAACTTGTCTTTTCTTTTTTAGACAAACAGCTTGCAGATGTCCTTTCTTTTGACAGAAATTGCATATGTAGTTTGCAAAACGACATTCTTTAAAAGTGTGGTTGTTCTTACCGCAACGTCGACACTTTTCTTTAGGAACATTTGGCGTTTTATCAGTTGCGTGCTGCTGATGATATTCCGTATGTTTCTTCTGCTTTCTTCGATCAACTTTGAATATCTGAGACGTTCTCTCCGGTGATGGGGCTTTTTCGCAAACGGTTTCTTTTGCAACTTGAGCTGCATCTTCGGTTTCGCATGCTATCTCTATTGCTCTTGCAAAAGATAACTCATCGTCATTTATGCGGAACAGAGCTCGGAGGACTGCTTCATTGTTGACGGAACAGATAAATCTGGTCCTCATTGCTTCGTCTTGTGGATTCTCGATAGAAGCAAAATCACAAGTTGTCGCTGCTTGACGAATTCTTGCCGCCAACTGGTTGATGGTTTCACCTGGTTCTCGTTTCATTCCGGTCCAGAATTTGTACCTTTCTCGGACGACAAACTTTGATGGGTTAAATTGATTTCCCATAAACATTTCGATTTCTTCTATCGTTAAGTCATTCGCCTTCTTTGGCGGTGTTTGCTGACTTGCTAACGTATCAAGAAACTTGTATGTTGACGAAGTTTGATTAGTCAAGAAAACTTGAGGTATTTTTCGACCAGGAACCGAATGAGCACCAGTGAAAGTTTCAAACCTTGCCCAGTAATCTTTCCATAATTCTTTCAAAGGGTCGAAAGCTTCAAAACTGGGAATATTTGTTGCCGATGGTTGTAAACTCAAAATCAACCTCTCCATTTGTTTTATGTGTTCTGCTCGTTCTTTTTCGCGAAGTCTTTCTTGTTCTGAGCGATATCTCTCTTGCTCAGCGAACAATTTAATTAATTTATCAACTTCAGACATGTCGACTGCGCCAATTGTTGTGTCTTTCAGAAAACTTTATTCTTTCTAAACACAATATAAATAACAAGAAACATGTAATATTAATACCGCGCAACTCGCAAAACACTAAACAGAACTTTCTCGCAACAACTCGGTAGCTAGCTAGGAAGGTGCACCTGACTACACCTGGAGTGTCTCGTCACAACAATAAGAGAAAGAAGATTTCAGGTTTAAATGTTCATTAAGTCACAGAGATAAGATTGAAAGGTAAAATTAATAATTTTCAACATCAATAAGCATGTTTAAAAAGTAACTTCAGTGTAAATGTAGTTGAAAGTTTTAGATATGGAGTGTAGAGTAGATTCAGATTTACCATATTGAATAATATAATCAATAATCTAGCCTGTTAAGTATAAGTGAAGAAACCTAAAGTTGCAGTGTAGGATAATCTATAAGTTAGATTAGTTTTTGATTTTAATAATAATATAATGCAGAGATAAATATAGTCACCTATTTTTTTTAATTTTCAAGATTAAAGAAAAAAATAAAATGGTAAAGTGTTAACTAGAGCTCTGCTTCATTTAAAAAATCCTCTATGTTAATGAAGTTTTCAATAATATATTCTAACTTATCATCTTGTTTATTTGTAGAGAGAAGCTGATTTCTAGCAGGTTGTCTAAAATGTCAAAATACACCGAAGAGTTTGTAGAAAAAATAAATCAAATGAAAGAAGAAGAAAACAATTTACAGAAGAAGAGACAAGACCTACTCAACATGGCGAGGGATCACTTTGGGTACAACATTCACCAAAGTGACCCAAGGTTCACTGAGTTCAAGGAGAGAAAAATAGAAGAAGAAAAAGCAAAAAGGAAACAGATGAAAACTGAAGAAAAAAAGGCAAAACAGGAAAATAAAAGAGCTATGGCAGAAGGCAACAAATAGAATTTTTCATGTTGTTTTACTTGGACCATTTTCAATCGCAGATTAGTTAATGTCTAATAAAACAGAGAGTCAAATGTTTAGATTTTTTCTCAAAATAGGTTTGTGTTTGATTGCAGCCAATAGAACTTCTTTTAGCCTCTAAGATAACATTCCTTATTTTTACGTCCAACACACACTACCGTCGTTGTATTGGCCATTGCCTCCATAGCAAAAACATTGTTGACTCAAGAGTTGTGCCTGGAAGCAATCATTTAGGTTTGTTCTTGTACAAATTCCGAAGGAGCTCCCCTTGCACAGCCGGCAGTGAGCATCGCAGTCGAACCAGATTTGATTTTCTAACAGCGAATCTCGGTAGAACGGGTTGCAGCGACTGAATGCAACAGATTTCAAACATTCAAAGCTTGGCATGGCGTGATCGTTGGCCTTATACAATAGAATTGCAATGGTTAAAATACTTATGTTCACAGATGTTGCCAATAAGATTCTCTTTGTTGAAAATGTCCATTTCGTGTTTTCTCTCTGAGCTGATTTAAAAGTTTTTTTTGATTGTTGATCATCTCTAGCCTTAGCAGTGGGTTCTAATGACTTCTTAATGTTACCTTAAAAAATCAGTTGAAACATTTTAATATGTGAAAGGATACTGGGGCCATCCATATATTATGTATGCATTAAACTACAGATTTTGACATCCCCCTGTTGCACCTCGTACATTTTCAGATCCCCTCTCCCTAATATGCACACGGCGGCTTTAACCCCCTGCAGTATAAATATTGCATAAAACCCCATAGAATTGTCATTTCCCGGCTGGGAGCACAGCCAAAAAGTACAGCGCCGAAAACTTTCATATTTTTTTCAAAAGGTAGGCAATTTCTTTTTTTTAAATGGTTAGGGGTAGACCGGTACCTATTTTTGTTAATTCTGAAAGAAGAGGGTATCGTATAGAAAATTTTTCAGGTGTTTGTTTTTGTCATATATTAAGTGTACCTGGCCCACGGACTATAAGTGATAAGTTGCTAAAATCAGTGCGCGCAGGCGTGTAATAAAAGTTATTACGTAGGTAATTGTTCACTGTCAGTCCTAAAGATAAAAAAAAGTGGGCGCTGCAATCGAAAAATAATATATATATAATGAGACTTAAAAAATCCGTCATTTTTGACGGGCTATTTCTAGTATAAATATAGTTTTCTAACAGTGATTTTCTTTATTAGATGACTCATCGCTCTGAATTTGAATGGAATTAACTCCGTAAGCTCGTCCTTTCGAAACATCAGGCTTCCGAGCAAGACTAGCTTTCCAAAACATAACTCGTTTTATACCAGATGATTGTTTTCCATTTCATGTAAAATTGTCTTCTACATTTTATCCTTGTTTTCATTCCGCTATCATTACGTCACAGTCTGTGGTGTAGTCGTAAAAAAAGCTGTGCCCATATACGCTAAAATCTGTCCGTTTTTGTAAAAAGATCGAGTCCATATTTATAAAATGGCCATCAAAATTTCATCTCAAAAATGTTGCTAGGTATAACTTAAAAAATGACAGTTTTTGTAAAATATCGTAGGTAGGACTGACCTTCCCCTATATTGGGTTCACAATAGTCAATGGCAAAAAATCCAATTCTCTATTAAATGCTCTAATTCCTTGTCCTGTGTATACTTGATTATAAAGGTATTGAGAAATAAATGATCGACTAAATATAAACTTTTTACAATAGTTCCCATAAAGATTTTTTCTTTTTGCTTCGTATTTGCCATTTGAGTGAACAGGTCTGGTTTGAGTGAAAGCAGCAGAGCGATGCTCCAGCAGCCAGGATTCAACGTAAGGCATAGGAATCCAAAGACTGAACGGTTGTCCATTTGAATGGATTGTCATTAGATTCTAGAGACAGTGCGATATAGAATGGAAGATCGAGTGTCAGTGATGATATTGTTTATGAGACTGAAATTGCGTTTGCACTCAGCAGTGCTGGAGAGTAAGGTGTTGATACAAGTTTACAGTAGCACAAGATCATTCGGAATTTGTGTGGAATCCTAAAGATAGTCGCGCATTCCATTTATGTATTGCGGCGACTCTTCCAAACCAAAGCGTTTCAAAAGCATGCGAATCTCCATTTTACCATGTCGAATTGAGACATTTTGTGGCCAATTGTCGGTATTGAGGATTGCAATAGCTGCAATAACTTCCTCCGCTCCAACGTTAGTAGAATTGCAGAGTCGCTTGCGCATGTTTTCTACAAGGGATTGAATAAATTGCTTTGAGTTGATGAATCTCACTCGGTCTTTGCATGCCAGGGGAACATTTCGAAACACTGTCTGTTCTGCTGCTTACATCGCCATCGTTTGCATTTCACCAGGATCCTCTTAGAAAGATTCAAATACGCAAATCGTTCTTTTGATGATATAATGTGCTCGAGGAATGGTGACACTAAATGACTGCAACTACAACTTCTGATCATACAGAAAATAAAGAAAAAAGCTGTACCTTTTACCAAAAGAAAACCGTGTAAAAAGCTGTGCATATACAGAACAATGGACAACAAAGCTGTGCTTATACGGAACAATGGACAAAAAAGCTTTGCCTATACGGAACAATAGACAAAAAGGTGTGCCTATACGGAACAATGGACAAAAAAGCTGTGCCTATACGGCGTATGGGACCGTATAGGCTCCACTACACCACTGGTCACAGAGACGCGCATTAAAGCACTGATTTTTAAGTTGCAGTTTTGGGCTCAATTCAATTAGGTAGGCTATACTTCTTTCAGTAAATTTAATTACAATACGGTGCTCATGGTCATTTACCCCTCTTCAAACTCTAATTAAAAAATGACAAGTTAGCGCTGAGCGGTAGGAACGTCAGAGAACTGGGAAACGGGTTTATCTGACTTTTAAGTGGGCCCATGGCCCATGTTTCATAAATATGAGACTGGTGGAAGATTTTTACCACCCATATAGCAGAATGACACATGAAAACAGAGGGTTTTGCCGTTTTGTATTGAAATGATCTCATCTGGTCTAGCTTCGATTACCCCTCTCCCTTTGTGAGATGTTTTAGAGCCGAGAGATTGTGTTCAAATTTAATACTATTAGAAAAAAATTTGAACACAATTTCTCGGCTGTTAAAACATCTCACCAAGGGGTCCGGGCAAACAAATCACGACCGTGAAATTTGTGCAAATCCGAAGACGTTTTTGTTTAGGGGGTACCTGAAGTTTGTTGCGTTAATTAGTTAGTTAATCATCCTATGTATAGAAAACATCAAATAAAATTATAAGGCTGGCCAGGGCTGTCAACTTGGGCAAACCGCTAAACAACAAAACTCCAACTTCGACTTAATTATTAATTTCTTTATTATTAAATAAAAAATAAACTAAACGGAAAATGTAACTTCAATCCGAAAGTTCGCTTCATACAAGATTTCACTTCAATTCGCCAATTCAACACAATTCACTAATTCACACCAATTCGACAATTCACTGCAATTCACTAATTCACACCAATTCGACAATTCACTGCAATTCACTAATTCACACCAATTCGACAATTCACTTCAAACTCCGCGACAACGACTCTCGAGCTAGACTCTCACTAAACTCAACTCCCTGCGCATAGTTTTCTCTTAAACAGCACGCTAGCCACTAACACACCACAACTCCCACAACTCCAGGTGAACATTCATACTACAGGTGAACATTCACACTACAACAAACAGCGAGCGCACACACAACACATCCCATCCACCAACAATCACATACACAACATGTCTATCTTGACATTCCGTCCCTTCCTCCAGACAAAAAATATTTTTTTTTCTTCTAATTCTGGAAATTCATTTTCGGCTTCCATCGGCAAGCAGTTGGCCTCGGCGTCTGCGAGCTTCCTCATCGTCTCCTCCTTGCTGGACATCATCTCTCGCTTGTGGGCGGCTCTCTGGGCTGCCAGCTCGTACTGATGGTCGTTCTGGATGTTTTTAATTTGCTGTTGCAATCGCTTGATTCGCTCGCACAAATCGTTTCGTTCTTTCTCCATAGTTAAACATTTCTCACAAGCTTGACTGTTGCTACCAGCTACAAAACTCTTAGATTTATCTCCGGTCTCATCCCTGTTTATGTTATTAATGACTTCGACATCATCCACTTTTGCCGATGGATTTTCCAATAATTCCATTCCAAGCTGCTTCTTTTCTTCCTGTGCCGACAACTCTAGCTTCTTCTCCAACTGAGAAACTAGCCCCTCTTTCTCCTGTAGACGACCGTGGACTTCCTCTAGCTCGGCAACCAAAGATGCTAAATGTTTCGACAATTCTGCGCCGCCACCGCTTCCGTCGTCTCCTCCACTCAGCTTCCTCAGGGAGTCGCAGAAACGAGACGATCTCCTCTGCTCCAGGTCTAACTTTTTCAAGAGTTCTAACTTTTTCAAGAGTTCTAGAAGTTTCAGAGAAGACGAGGATCTCACCTCTTCCAGGTCGACTTCGAGCTTTCTAATCTGCTGTTTCAAACTGGAGTTGTTCTTTTCCAGATCCGAAGTCTTGATCTGGTCCGCCCGAAGAACGTCGGCAGTCCGCACGACGACCGAAGAAGCCGATTGACCGGTCGCCTTGTCTCCGGACGCCTTTTCCGAAGGCGGTTTCAGTTCGGAAATCAACTTTTCCAGGGTCTGTATCTTTTTGTCCTTCTGAGACGAATCCTTATCGGCTTGTTTCGACTTCAGAGATATCTGATTCAATTCGTTCTCTAACACGGACTTCTTCTCGTTGAACAATTTCCTTTCCTTCTCGGAGGCCTTCAACAGTTCGGTCAACTCTCCGACTTCGCATTCCAACCGGAGAACTTTCTTCTGATGGTCAACCTTCAGTTCTTCCACGACACGGACCGAGTACTCTCTGAGACGACGCAGTTCGTTTTCCAGTTCCGCCTTGTGAGCTTTTCTCATTGCATCGAGTGCGGATTGAGTAGCAGGTGTTGAACTGGCGTCGTTACGAAATTGTCGTTTTGTACCCACCATGAAACCGTTTTTTTCCATCCTACCACCAGTAACCAAAGCAGCAGTTTTTGTTATCTGGAAGCAGTTTCTTGACACGTGACCAAATTTGCCGCAGTTCCAGCATCCGCTTCCACTTGTCTTGTCGTGGACTCTATTTGAAATTGTCGTCAACTTCGAAGAACCGCCACTGCCTCTGCACTCTGCCGCAAAATGTCCGACCCGCCCACAGTTGAAACAGTTTTTTGATTTCTTGGAACTTTGTTCGCTGACTTCAGAAAGACTTTCTTCTCCGTGCGCATCCAAATACTGCCTTGCAAAATCACTCATTTCCTGAAGATTTCGTGGTGCGCGTTCTTTCAGAAACAAGGCCATTTCTTTGGAGCAGCCATTTACATATTGCTCCATCACCAGAAGCATTGACAACCCCTCGTAGCTTTCTTCAGTTTCTGACAGCTCAACCCACCGCTGCAAGTAGCTTTGCAAACGAACTAAAAAAGAGTCGGGGGCCTCGTTCTTTTCAGGTCTAGCAGTTCTGAATTTTTTTATGAATCCATCTTCTGTTAATTCATAGCGTCGTAACAGAGCTTTTTTCAAAACGTGGTAATTTCCAGCCTGGTCAGACGGCAACCTGGAATAAACTTCCAAAGCCTTTCCTTTCAGCAGGGATGACAAAAATATAGCCCATTCTGATTTTCTCCAGGATTGAATTTCAGCCACTCTTTCAAACCGAGACAAATACGCGTCCAGGTCATCTTTCTCATCCTCAAAACATGGTAACTTGGGTCCTGATGCCACATGAGTTAGACCGACGGAACTTGTCTGGTTGAGGCTGTTTTTCTTGATTTCCAACTCGAGCCTGGTTATTTCACGGTCTTTGTCTTTTTGCTCACGGTCTTTGTCTTTTTGCTCATTTGCCATTTTTTCCAGTTAGATTCTGGTTCTATCCGCCTCCATTTTCATCTTATCTGCCTGCAGCTGTGCCTCTCTGTCTAAATTTCTTTGTGTCCTCTCTTCTGCCTGTTGCTCTTTAACAAACAACTGCACTTCGGTATCTTTATACCCCAGACTTTCTCCAAGTTCTTTCAGTTTTTGAATACTGGTCATGACAAAACTTCTAACAAAATAAACTCCACAAAACAACTTCAAAACAAACGTTACAGCTTCCTTATTTGCCCACGTCGACAAATTTTATTTTCACCAGTGTCGTCGGGGTCGCCAAAATGTCAACTTGGGCAAACCGCTAAACAACAAAACTCCAACTTCGACTTAATTATTAACTTCTTTATTATTAAATAAAAAATAAACTAAACGGAAAATGTAATTTCAATCCGAAAGTTCGCTTCAATACGAGATTTCACTTCAATTCGCCAATTCAACACAATTCACTAATTCACACCAATTCGACAATTCACTGCAATTCACTAATTCACACCAATTCGACAATTCACTGCAATTCACTAATTCACACCAATTCGACAATTCACTTCAAACTCCGCGGCAACGACTCTCGAGCTAGACTCTCACTAAACTCAACTCCCTGCGCATAGTTTTCTCTTAAACAGCACGCTAGCCACTAACACACCACAACTCCCACAACTCCAGGTGAACATTCATACTACAGGTGAACATTCACACTACAACAAACAGCGAGCGCACACACAACACATCCCATCCACCAACAATCACATACACAACATGTCTATCTTGACAAGGGCTATAGTTTATCCGAGCCGAATAGGCAGTCCACATAGAGACTGCAGGCCCGTCAATTTAATTAAGGAGCCGTTTTTCGGTTTTTTCCCTGATCGCCCTGATGTTTAACTGGGCCCTTCGACATTAAAGTGGGCTTTATAGACTTTGAAGTAGGCTCTATAGATTTTGAATTGGGCTCTCCTTCTAGACATTGAAATGGGCTCCCTATACTTTGAAGTGGGAGCCCTTACACTGTGAAGCAAAGCCACTCGCGGTCACGAATTTTAGGAAGAAAAAGCTAAAAAGGGTTTTAAATTTCTTTTGGAAATTTCTTTCCCTGAGTAAATGAGAAGCATATTAAAAGTTTATGCAGTTGGGGGAGCAGGGCTGTAACAAAGAATTTTGAAATGGGCTCAGTGGGTTAATAGGATTTGGGAAGGGTGGCACTGCATACATTTTCTGTCCACATTAAGTTGCATGTTTCAGCAAAAAGTGATTCACATGGTAGGTAAGCCAGGTTTATAATGATTGGATGGAACAATTGTAATCTACAATACGTCGAATCAGCTAGCGAACTTTCCGAAGTTTTGGAATAAAACGAGAAACACTTTACCAAAAAACACATTCTATAGGCTTGTGTCAGAGCTTAATATGGCGCGAGTTCAGTGCAAACTTCTCTACTATAAAGTGTTCAGATTTACTTTGAGCACAAAATTTTTTTTCATTTTTTGAAAGCAAGTAGTAAGACCAGTTGGACCCCACGCTCGTGGTCCATTGATCGACTATAATAAAGCCGCATAATCCGCGTGAGAGTGAATAAACTGCTGACACACCGATGGTACACGTTCGGGCATACAGCTGGTAAACATTTGTATACGCGTCCAATGAAGAATTTTGCTGGAGTTTTCTACGACACAGTCATATTGAAATAAATAGGCTGTGAGCGCATCCTGGTCGAGGCAAATGTCTGAGTGGTCCCAAGCACGTTTAGAAAAAAAATGAAAACCAACAGCTTGAAACAAAAACAGGTTGAACTATCCCAATTGCTTGCACACAGGCGCGACGCTGGGCAGGGGGTCTAGGAGTCCGGACCCCCCAGCTTCGACAGGTGCCACCCATGGAATTTTTGCAAATCCAAAGACTTTTTTCTAGGGGGGTACTTTAATCTCACTGTATGATTAACTGGTTTGAGACTGAGTTTGACTATCTTCAGTTTGCAGTCTCTCTTTTCTTTCATTACTAAATTATTAAAGATACAACAAAAAAACTGCAGAATAAAAATAGTCAGAAAAATTTTTCGCCGGCGGCGGGCGTTCTTCTTTTTTTAAAACTATGTTTTTGCTGCATGGAATTAAACTATATTATAGTTTTTTGATGATAGTTCACTGTTTTTTTGTTTACAGTTAAGTACTTTATGGTATTATTGAACAATAATTTTATTAGCTTCGTTCGTTTTCTCAACTCTTATTTCGTGTTAGTTTAATCAATTTTAATTTTTGAAAAAACTAGTACTAACAACAACCTCAAGTTAAATTGTTCCGTTTATATTTGAACTTTGCTTTGCCAGTAACAAATCTAGATAAACTTCTAGTTTAAAACAGGACTAAATTGTGATCTGCTAGTGTAAATACTTCAGTATTCATTTCTTACATAGTTCTATTTCAGTTTTAAAAAAATGGGCAAAGACTTTGAACTATATATATATATATATATATATATATATATATATATATATATATATATATATATATATATATATATATATATATATATATATATATATATATATATATATATATATATATATATATATATATATATATATATATATATATATATATATATATATATATATATATATATATATATATATATATTGAGTTGTGTTAACCAAATAATTTAATAAAAAAAGCAGTGCCGTGGTTGCCCCAAATTCCCTCCCCCCGTTTGGGGAGCCCAGACTTAAGGGAATATATATTACCTACACATGACCATGTTAATTGGTCCTAATGCAACTCCACGTCAGCGTTTATATATATATTGTTACGATATCACCAAATCGTATACCGGGCTCAATAGAATGGTTTTGCAGTTTATTGGAAAATAATAAATGAAGCTTTGCTAAAGCTATTTATACCTTCAAATCTCTTGATAATTATTTAATAATTAATGTCCCTAATAAGTGTAAGGTTTATCAATAGGAAGTTGATTATTAAACCAGTGATATTACATTATTACCCCCTTCTTAATTCTGTTCGTCCGAACAGCATAGTCGCTTTTGCGAAATGAGACTCGGCCACGAACACCAAAATACCTTGATCTTTACTCGTGGCTTTGACCGCAATTCGCAAACAACATGGTCAAGTCTCTTGACTGTTTGATACAGTTTCTTCCAGTCCTTCTTTGGCTCATCAACAGAGTCTTTCTTTGGCTCATAGTCGCCATTTCTGCACGGTTCATCAAAGCCTTTTTTGCATGCCTCGTCCTGAACATCTTTGCATGGTTTATCGGAATTGTCTGCTTTTTCTTCTTCCTTCACATCTTTTAGATCTTTCTCAAGAAACTCTTCAAAAGGTTTTTCGAAAACACGTTCCATAAATCCAATAAATCCCTTCATCAAACTGTTATTTAATTTTACAATGACTCTTAGTCTATCTGATCTAGAATCCTCTGTGGATTCATCTGATTTAGAACCCTCGGTACCGTTATCTGTTCTTGGCTCATCTTTTTCAGAGTTTTTGCTTGCTGCATTGCTATTGTTGTTTTGGAGATGTTCATCGCCGTCATCTTTGTTTTCTTCCAAGCTACAATCGAACGTTTTCTTTTCACATTCCAACTCGGCTCTCTCATCGGTGTCAACTTTCGTATCGTCCAGCGGATCTTTCTTCAAATATTCGCCATCGTCTTCTTTTTTGTCAAATTAGCTTTGACGTATTTCTCGATTGGAGTTTCGTCCGTTTTTAAATCCTTAGTTGCTTCATCCGAGTTATATTCGTCACTAAAATCTGACCCTGAATATTCGGTGCCGTCGTCTGTTATGGAGGCTTCCGTTTCAGAACCGTCGCTGTATGGGTAAAAGCCATCGCTGTTATTGCCATTATTAAAATCATCATCATCACTTTCATCCTCATCGTTTTGCATTTCGTTTTCAACATTCTTCTCATCTTCTTTAGTTTTGTTTTCGACGTCCAAACCGACTGTATCACTGACACCATCTTTGCATGGTTCATCTTGAGCATTCTTGCAAGGTTCATTATCATGACCGTCTTTGACAGGCACATCATCATGATCGTCTTTGACAGGCTCATCATCATGACCATCTTTGCATGGTTAATCTTGAACATCTTTGCATGGTTCATCTTGAACATCTTTGCATGGTTCATCTTGAACATCTTTGCATGGTTCATCTTGCATATCTTTGACAGGCTCATCACCATGACCATCCTTGCATGGTTCATCTTGTACATTCTTGCATGGTTCATCTTGACCGTCTTTTTTTGTTTCCGCAATTGTTTGTGTCACCATTGAGGAGTTCAAGAAATTTCTTCCTTTCTTGCTGTGCTGCTCTGTTTTCCTCCGCCATTTTATTCAGAGCCTTCAACAATTCATTTTCTGCTTCGAACTCATACTCTTCCGGATCAAACCCATTGTTCTCCAATGACGTCCGGAGGCGGTCCACGAGCTCAGACTTTTTTCCTTTATCACTGAGCTCTCGTTTTCTAAGTTCCTGCCTCAACTCGAGTATCAAGAGCTCATCCAATGCTTTCAAAACCATTTTTGTATCCTACTTCTGATCACCAATGTTACGATATCACCAAATCGTATACCGGGCTCAATAGAATGGTTTTGCAGTTTATTGGAAAATAATAAATGAAGCTTTGCTAAAGCTATTTATACCTTCAAATCTCTTGATAATTATCAAATAATTAATGTCCCTAATAAATGTAAGGTTTATCAATAGGAAGTTGATTATTAAACCAGTGATATTACATAATTATATATATATATATATATATATATATATATATATATATATATATATATATATATATATATATATATATATATATATATATATATATATATATATATATATATATATATATATATATATATATATATATATATATATATATATCAACTTGTCCTTGGACATTTTGGACCCCTCAGAACAAAATTCCTGGCGCCGCCCCTGCTTGTACATTTGAATTTGGATTGAATCTAAGACGTTGTAAACGCTGACGTGGAGTTGCATTAGGACCAATTTACATGGTCATGTGTAGGTGACCGCAGCACCTGTAAGCCCGGTGCTTTGCACTCGTTTGTGCTTCACCGGCATTACTTGGTCATCATTAGAAATTTAATCAAATACTTCTGCAGACTGCAAGGCAATTAATCAGAGACGTCAATTTGGGGGGGGGGCAGAGAGGGTCATTTTCCCCTTAATTTTTAAGGGGCCCCCCTGACTTTCAGTGTGATGTTTGAGTGGCCCTCGAATCTGAAATTGTGAATTGCAATTATTTTTCAATTTGGTTTAACCTAAAGGCACAAACCCAGTTGTGTAGTTTGAAATCAGGACATAGCTCCGATACCCGGTTAAGATATGCTATTTGGCACATCCTAATACTGAGTAATATAGGTAGGGGAGACCAGGCACCCGTGATACTAAATTTCGATTTTTCTTAATTTGACGAAACTGTTGGAGTTTTTAAGTGAATTTAATAGATATTCAAATATTCAATGTAACTGTGTAAAAAATTTATTTCAAAAATATTTGGTAAAAAAGTTATATTTGAAACAAAAAAAAATCAAAATAGTATCAAGGGTGCCTGTCTCGATTCGATTTAATAAGTAAGTAAGGAAAAAACGTTATAGCATCAAGGGTGCCTTGCTATCAAGGGTGCCAGGTCTCCCCTACTATACTTTCACTACCAATATATAATATTGTTTTTCAAACTTTTAGTTGTGACTTTTTAAATAAAGCGCATTATAAATTTACATTTAATAATAATAATAAATAATAATAATGTGTCTATTAAAAAATATATAATTAAATGCGCATAATTAATGCATATTTTAATATATTTCAGGTAAGGTTTCCCACGGACGGCCCGTGCCAAGTACTATTCAATGCACAACGACTTCTGGATAATACTTACTGGTCCTTCAGATGCTCAGTTCAGCGATTTTTTCCATGTGTCAGAAACAGAAATTGATTGATTCAATTATTTACGGTTATGGTTATGTAGCGCCGCACGGTTATTGTAAGGTTTATCGACAGTTGACAGTTAATCGACCTTAATTGAAAAGTCGATTATCCTGCGAAGAAGTCGATTATCCTGCGAAGGAGTCGATTATCCTGCGAAGGAGTCGATTATCCTGCGAAGGAGTCGATTATCCTGCGAAGGAGTCGATTATCCTGCGAAGGAGTCGATTATCCTGCGAAGGAGTCGATTATCCTGCGAAGGAGTCGATTATCCTGCGAAGGAGTCGATTATCCTGCGAAGGAGTCGATTATCCTGCGCACGCTTTGCTGTGCATGACAACAAAACGCATCCGCACGGGTCGATATAGGTATAATAATAACCTAAGTGACCATTTGATCTTACTCAACTCTTTGGTCGATTTAAGGGGTATCCTATCAAAAGAGCGAAAACATAAGGGCGAAAACAAAAGGGCGAACATAAAAGGGCGAAACTAAAAAGGGCGAATGCTAAAAAGATCGCACGATAATAAGAGCGAAAATGAAAAGGGCGAAACTAAAAAGAGCGCACAATAAAAAAGGCGAACGTCAAAAAAGCGAAAACATGAAATATTATAATTTATAATTTTACCCACACACTAGCAGCACAAACCAACTTTCTTTCTTCTGCTATCTCGCTTTCACTCTCTCTCCCTAGTGAAACGCATGGTACTTTATTATTTGTTCCTCTCTCTTTTTTTCTCTCTCACTCTCACTCTCACTCTCGCTCTCTCTTTGTCCTTAGTAAAATGCATGTTTCTTTTTTTCTCATTCTTTTTATTTAATGTTTCTCTCGTTATAATTTTTTATCTATTGTCTTTTTTTGTTTTGTTTTTCTCTCTTTTCTTTTCTTTTCTTTTTTCTATTTGTGTTTTTCTTCTTTCCCTTTTCCTAAATGATAATGATATTGTGGTGCGGGTGTTTTAAATGTTTAATAAATATTATAACAGTTAATCGTCTCCTTCTCTTTTTCTTCCCCTCGCTCTCTCTCTCTCTTTCTCTCTCATAGCTTCCCATAAAGATTCACTCATGTGAATGTTGCAAACACATTAAAAACACATTAGTGCTACATGCCAATGTCACGTCAAGAAACTTCCTACTTAATTATAGTTCAAACTTGAATTTATAGATAAGTATTTTTTGTACCAATTTGGTTATAGGAAAATTTGCTCATTTAAAAACCTATTTAACTCTACAGTTTCTGTACAAAAAAGTGATGCACAAATTATACCCAGCAGTGGAGAGTTATAACCAAAAAAAATAATATTATAAATTACATTAATAAATTAAACTTTAATAATACAATAATGGGTTGAAATAACTTTGGACATTTTAACTAGAAACAATTTGATCGCGGACATTGTACATAGCGCTAAAAATTGAAAAAAGAAATGCAAATAAAATACACGTTTTATCACTGTTCTGTTGATCATGGAACCGAGAAAATGATAGAGAAAACTTTATTTGTTTGTTTGTGTGCTTGCCTGAATGAAAAAGAAGATAAAATTCGTGCGCGCGTGCGTGCGTGTGATAGAAAGAGAACCCGGTAATGGCAAGTATCTGAAATGGCTAAATCTAAAATTACTAACGGGGCTGCTTGGAGTTTTTAGAGGTTTTGCCATCATTTTTTTCTCACCTTTTCCCTCCCTCTGTTTCCTTTCCTTTCCTATTTGTTTTCCCGTTCTCGCACACACGGTCCCTGAATGCCCCGCTGCCACTCGCTCTCCCTTTCCCGCTCACACTCTCACTCACTTGCGCAATCCCACTCGTTCTTCCGCTATCCCTTCATTTTGTTTTCAATTTTTTTGCCCATAAAACTTTAAATAGATTTCTTAAAAATTTATTGAAACATAGGTAATACAAACTTATTTTCGCCTTTTTGATGTTCGCTTTTTTTATTGTTCGCCTTTTTTAGTTTCGCCCTTTTCATTTTCGCTCTTATTATCGTGCGCTCTTTTTAGCATTCGCCATTTTTAGTTTCGCTCTTTTGTGTTCGCCCTTTTGTTTTCGCTCTTATGTTTTCGCCCTTTTGATAGTAAACCGATTTAAGGATGGCTGCTTATTCACTTGGTGGTGTTTTTACATAGACTTTATGCTAAACACTACTATATAAGCACTGTACTGCAGTATCAATATTTAAAATATATTAGAAATTTTTCTGAATTAATTAAAAATATATTTGAAAATTTTCTAAATTTTGAATTTAGTTTGAAATTTTTATTTTTTTTATAATTCAGTCGCTAGAGTTACGCGCTATAGGCAAGTTCCTGTATACGCCCACAAGGCACATACAGAAAATAACCATATCACAATCGATTATATAAAAGTGTGTTTTTAAAAAACTTAGTTCTTTGATTCACTTGTTATGCATATATAGCCAAATTACAAAAATAGTCTTGACCAAAATTGGAAAGTATAAAATAATTATTAAAAAAACCCGAAAACCAAGGTTCCGACCAGCTTGACTTAAAGTTTCGTTATAGAATTTTACGACAAAATGTGCTCTGGACAAAATATTGATTAGGAATGAATCTCGCTCAAAAATGTGTTAGAAGGAATATTTATTGAAATTTGTTTGACCCTTTTTTTAATATGTTGAGTGTAAGCGTTTTTAAATTAATATCATTGAAGTGACATGTATTAGTTAATATAGTATTATTAATATTATTTGTTTAAATATACAGCTTATGAGACTGATGATAGGGAGTTGCCATACCATATTTCGAGAAAAAATGAACACGCTTTAAACAACAAATAATTTTATTACATGCTTTAAATGAAAGACAAGCTATACAAAATCAATAAGTGGTCAATATATCTACAATTCTATTGTGAAGCGTCTGAATATCTATTTCTTTTTGTTCAAAAGCTATCCAGAGCTCCCACACTTTCTCGTCTTTTTCCAAACTTAATTTTTTGGTCTGCCTGAGAAGCTGTCCTGTGGCAAGGGAATCTTCTTCTACTGGAATAGCTTGGACTTTCCCGAAGAGGATACCAACAACTTCGTAGAAGGTTGAACCTACCTTCAAGCTGTTGTTGAGAGAGCTATGCCAACCCTCTACGTCATTGTTGGTTTTGAGTTATCAGCTAGTAAAAGTTACAGCATAAAGAAAACAAAGAAAAGTACTACAGTTAATAGTAGCCTATGCACTATGAATATTCAGTTCTTAATCAATATGAATAATTATAGAGCGACTCCGGTCATTTCCTTTGTGTGCCTTGTGGGCATCTGCAGAAATTTGCCTACGGTCATCTAGCATGTAACTCTAGCGACAGAATTATTAGTCAATAAAAATTACCAACTTTGAATTAAAAATTCAGAAATTGTTTAAATTAATTTAAGATAATAATACTGCAATTATGCTGATATAGTAGTACTTAGCATACAGTCTATGTAAAAACACCACCAAGTGAATAAGCAGCCATCCTTAAATCGACCAAAGAGTTGAGTAAGATCAAATGGTCACTTAGGTTATTATACCTATATCGATCCGTGCGGATGCGTTTTGTTGTCATGCACAGCAAAGCGTGCGCAGGTTAATCGACTTGCAGGATAATCGACTCCTTCGCAGGATAATCGACTCCTTCGCAGGAAATCGACTCCTTCGCAGGAAAATCGACTCCTTCGCAGGATAATCGACTCCTTCGCAGGATTATCGACTCCTTCGCAGGATTATCGACTCCTTCGCAGGATAATCGACTTTTCAATTTAAGTCGACTAACTGTCAATTGTCGATAAAAACACAGTTCCCCGCGCCGGACATGCCCTAGGCCTAGTTTAGTTCAGTTCTTAGCACTATTTTGTTGTTTCTAAGACTCTTAGTGGCGTAGTTCTGCAGTTTAAAATATGGCGTGGGGTTAACAATTCCTAGCTTTTTTCTGCTTACAACTTCTGTTTTCAATGATGCGCACTTGGTGGGATTCATGTTCAGTTCAACGTTGGCAAAAAAGCACTTCCAACTTTCTTCAGTGGCATAGCACTATAGTGACTATAGAGAAAAGACTCAACTTACCAAAATAAATAATTCATAAATAAATATTCATGTTTTGTCTCTTAAGTTCAATTAAAACTTCAGCACAAATTATTATTAATTGCTTAAAATTTTAAAACTTAAATGTAACACAAACAGAGAAACAAATGTATTAAAAGGCATGCAAGATCTCTAACAATTATTAATGATATAAAAATATACACAAATCCTTTCTTCTGTTACTTTACCAAAGTAAAAAAATGTGATATGCCCCAATTTTCAACTATCAAAACAGTCTAGTTGAATTGCGAAAAATATAAAAGACACAAAACATTGTACAGAACCATGAAAATCAGTCATGACAGGATTGAATAGTAAATACAAAATTACTTTTAATTTACAAATTATTAATAAAAAACTGTCTTAATTAAATTAACTTGAAAATACTATAACTTTAAGCTATATGATATATTGTTCCAGAATAATATGAAACTTAATCAGCAATTATACATTCATAGCAAAAAAAAGAAGTATCTCGGTTCGTGAATGATTTGTTTCAGGCTAGCTACAATTTCATTTAACGTATTTACAATACAAACTGAAAACTCGTGGAAAAGTCAGAAAAACTAAAGTGTGGCTGATTCAAGATAAAGCAATTTATCAACATGGTGTTTTTGGAAGAATTAAAAAAAATTTAATGCTTGCCAGGTCATGTCAAAAATTAAAACTTATTTGTAAAAACGCTTTCTAAAACTTTGCGGTGAAGAAATTGATTTAAGTAAAAGAGAATAATCACAATTCTGTAAACCTCTTCATTCAGTTGACATTACCATAGGATCTTTTTCCCCTTGAAGCATACAAATTTTCGTGTTGATTATTGCCGGTAGTACGGGCCCTTTGGCCATAGTGGGGATTTCGAGAGTCCACGTGATTCCTGCCAAGAATAGGCTCAGAAGGACGGACAGTTTCTGTTGGAGGCCTGTAGGGGTAAGAAACAGAAGACTGTTCCTGCTGAGATGGTGAGAAAGAACTTTCTGAAGCTCCGGGATATGTTGGCTTGTACGGGTAGCCGGAGTGTTGTTCGGATGTTTTTAATTGCTGAGGTAATAGAGGTTCTGGAGTGAATCTCGGTTTCACCTCATAAGCGATTTGAGGCTGATCAAAAACCAGTCTATTTTTGTCTGCAAATTTTGGAAGGTAGGTTGCCTGCATTCCATTTATTTCCTGGAGCCTGTAATAAAATATACAATGAATGTAAAGGTTACAAACTTAAACAAACCCATGAAAACAAAGCCAACCCTGAATGTTGATCATCAGAACCAGCAGATGATTGGTCAAAAGACTGAATAAGAGAGCCATCCGAAGAGGTAGATCCATATGAACGGTGGGCAGGGTACTCGTTGACCCCTACCTGCTCGTTGAAGGTCACTGTCTTTTTTGCAGGACCTACACTTGAAGGAGGAGGATAGCTTAATTGAGATGAGTCACTATTGGTAGGCTGCTGTTTTAAAGCTGAGCTTCCAGGCAAACGTATTGGTGCGGGTGTAATGGATGGCTGTTGGAGGTTTAGTGATGGTTTTTCTGCGATTAAAAACCAAATTTATAATTACCATCAAAGAAAAATAATTTTAATGACAGAATTCTTGTTTTTCTTTATTAATTTCTGTTATTTTTGTATATTTAATTTTTCACCATTTAGTCAGAAATTTTAGGATTGCATAACAGGAATTGCCATCATACAGTTAGATGCTTACAATAAAAAATAATAAATGAATTAAAAAATAAAATATGATAGATGCTCAATCTCGCTTTTTTTTACATTAATCATATAAAACACAAAAAACTAACCCTCATATTTGTTTTTGTATGAAGGATAATCTACTGTCCCAGATGTGAGTTGATCAGGCTTGTAGTAAAATAAAGCATCAAAATCAAAATACACCAACAATTGAATAAATGTTCTAAATTTAATCTATATTTATTAATAAGATTATTAGCTTATTATTATGATACA
The DNA here is from genome assembly GCA_963978895.1 of Erpobdella octoculata. Lineage (NCBI taxonomy): Eukaryota > Metazoa > Annelida > Clitellata > Hirudinida > Erpobdellidae > Erpobdella > Erpobdella octoculata. The sequence goes on from OZ022239.1 coordinate 14,438,694, forward strand.
GACATATAAGATTATTATGATACAGCCATATTTTTTAAAATATAAATAAAATGAAACCTGCAATTGGTTTGACTTCGTGTTGGACAAATAGCTGCCAAACTGTGTAGGTTCACTGAAATTTTAAGATAATTTAATGATCTTGATAATGAAAATAGCAGAAAAGGCAGTTATAGAGGTTTTGAATCAACAAAAAATGACAGTTCAGCCACCTTAAAAAGCATAATTTTATAGAAATAGATTAAGATTTTGATTAGATACATCAACCATGTTTGTGAGTTGTTAGGTCATTTTCACATCAAATAGAAAACTTGGTTTTATAGTTATTCTTTGAATCAAAGTAATGTACCTGGTATAACTTGAACCATTAGTTGCCACAGTAAATTTTGGTAAGTTGGGAGGCTAAATTATAAAATAAAAAAAATCATTGCTATTAAATAAATAACGATATTTAAGCATTTTTAAGTTTGTGCTACAAAACATATATTTTTGAACTGAAAGATAGATGATGACTTTCATAATTAATGTTTGAAAGCTGTTTCACAATAATACTTTAAACATTATTTTACTAAATACCGCAAATGGCAATTTTTGTAATTGTCAATTGAACACTCTACCTTGGGTAATGTGTCATAATCTAGAGCTTCTTCATTGGCTTGTTGCAGTCTTTGGTCAAATTCTTCTTCAGTCTGGAGTTTCTTGAGTTTTAACTGTTCTTCCTGGCTCAGATAAGGCTTGCATTCTAGACGCCTGATTTCGTCTTTTCGTTTTCTTTTTGACAACTCCTCCTCTTCTTTTTCTCTCGCTTCTTTTTCCCACGGGGACTTTGACAGGGAAACTGATTTCAAATCTGATGGAGTTATCTTTGGCTTCATTGCAACTGGAGGCGGTCTTTTTAGGGTGTTCGAAGAATACTGACTGTCGTCTTGGTTCTGAATGTTGTCAAAAGGTCTTGGCTGCCCAGTCTCATGAAGCCTCGGTTGGTTGTTGTTTTGAGGAGCCCCCAGTATCTTTAACTGTGCCAGTTGAGTGTCAGGAGGTGGTGGTGGAAAGTCAAGGTTACCAGGGCTCGTTTGTCCTTTCATAAGAATTTGAGACTTGCCCTGATTAATTTCAGAACTCTGGTTGACAGTTTGTATTAGGAAGTCAGTGTTTGATGCTTTTTTTTGATCAGGTATAGCTGGTGAGTAAGGTCTGTTTTTCAAATATAAGTTATTTTGATTTATCGTGCTACCTTGTGAAAACACCACTGGGCTGTTTCTAGCATCTGGAGCTGCTGTTATGCTTACTGATGGCTGCGGAGCTTTTGGAAACAGCATTTGTGCTGCATATCCAGGACCTCTATTAGATGCTCCAGAAGATGGTCTCAACATTTTGTTCACAGGCAATTTGTCAGTTGTTTTCAGAGCAGGTACGTCATTGAATTGACCTGAACTTGACAGTAAATTGGCAGTCCCCAGATATGCAGTTGAACCCGGTTTTTCAAAAGATAACCTGTCTCTGTTAGGTGGAAAAGAATTTAAATTTGCTGCATAAGTACTATTAACACCACTGGGACCCTGACCATATAGAACTTCTTTTCTCGTTGAATATAGATCAGAAAATTGATGCTGAGTTGGGTTTTTCAGCTGTTGATCAACATAACCACCACTTATATCAGTTTGGACTGGAATTCTACCATACTGCTGCTTTATGGATTGATTATCAGGCATAGCAGCATTTGGAGTCGAAATAGTTGTCCTCTGTTGAAACTTGGATACTTGGACAGGTGCCAAGTAAGGTTCTTCAACATTGATGAGATTGGGATCACTATAACTGGATGTCATTTCTCTACCATAATATGAGCTGGCGATTTGTCTATTCTGAGGATTTGATGGAAGATCTAGTGTAGATGTTGAATTGATGAGATGAGGCTGTCTGTTGCTGTATGGGTCTAAAATAGAAGAGACACATTTTAAACATTGAGCTAAGATAAAAATAAATATATAAACTAACAGGGTTACCAGCATTACTCTGGTTTTTGTTTATTTATCTCTCATATTTTGTATATAAAATGTAAATTAAAGAACAGATTTTTCTTGATTTTTACCAATTTTTGTTCAAATGAGTAAGCTGTGACTTCAATAGCCCAAAATAGGATTAAGGCCACTGCAGCCGAATGAAAACTCGGTATGATCGACAATCAAATATGAAAGAATTTCAAGAAAATGATTTGGTGTGATTTTACAATCACAAGGCAGAATTGGAAAATCACTGGAAAAGCCCATACCGGATTATTAAAAAAATCAACGATGTCATCAACCAGATACAAAAGGGCATGCGTATATTTGAAATGAAATGAAATGAATATAGCGCCAGATAAAGTCAGAGGCGCTTACGAAGGTTCCTTTGGAATCTGAAACTTCGAAGAACACGCTATTTTCATAGACATGAGAAGTTAACCCTAGATAACGCTGAGTTGACGTGAGCACATGTGAGATAATTTCTTGCTCAAGGAAATTAAGTGCCTGGACCGAGAATCGAACCCGGGTCCTACGACTCTCAAAGCTGGTATCTATACCACTAGACCAACACGTCTAGCGAGGGAGCTGCTAGGGACAAACAGGATTAAAAAAGGGTAATCATAAAATATTGTCGATATTTGAATCTATGTCCAATGAAATGAAGCCATATATCTAGTAAAAAATATAAATTTTAAAAGAGAAAAAGTGTTCTAAAGCCTTATTCGGTCATTATATTTATTATTTAAAAGTTAGATAAGTGTTTTTATAAGACCGGTTTTAATTGCAATAATTAAAATTGATATTAGTTTGGTTAAGGGAATCTGTATCATAGCAACAGCCTGTTTTTATGTTTATGTGAATCTGTCAATCAGTCTCTTAAAAATGTCTGGTTGAGTAGAAGTTTTTTTGGCAGTTTTGATTGGCAAAAGTGTACCAACTGACAACTCGGTTATCATTAGCTTATTTTATATTTGGTTCATATACGACTATTTCAAACTCAACTATCACATTTTTTTGGTTTAAAAAAATAGTCTCCTACACATTATTGGCCATAACGTCTAACATTGGAGCTATAATTAAAGTTTATGGTGAAACATTGGAGACATTACCATTAGGGTGTAAGTGGTCTGGATATCTGCCATAAACTTCATTCTTGCTTGGGTGAAAATTTTGCTGTTGCATTTCTGGCACTTGTTGACTTTGGAGTGGAGCTCCTGTTGGAGTTCAAGTAATTATTATACAATTTCGAGTTATTGGGAGAAATATATTTTTTAGTCAGCTCATTTAAAATAAGGATTTTCTGAATAATTTATAGAGTTACTAAAGATTTCTACAAAGTTACTTCAACTATAACTTATTAAATCATAAAATGGAGCGGCAAAAAATTTCAAGAACATTACAAGATAACAAACATAGTAGTAAATAACTTGTCAAGACAACACATTACGAAAGCTGACAAGTGATAATGAATGTTGCTCATTAAGTATTAAGTGTGATAGCTTTAATAACAATGTAATTATTGTAAGCTGCGGAACAATTCTTAATAATGAGACTGCTGAACAAACTGACCAAGTTCGAGACGATCAGACAGGCCATGATAAAAAGCTGCTCCCTTCATTATGACAAGATCAACAACTTGCCCAGCCTGGCTCATCATTTCTGCAGCTCTGCAATTACAAACATAAATAATTAAAAAGATGATTTAAATTGTATGTTTTTCAGTTTATTTGATTGATAAAAAAAAAAGCAAAAAAAAAAAAAAAAAAGTTTGTAAAGCACAAACTGCTTTAATTTTGTTGATTTGTTTTTAGAAGAATTATGCATTTCACTTTTGAAATTTTTTTGTTTTTTATTCTAACATTCAGCAAGAACAGAATTCTTTACTAAGAACAGAATTACATTACTTCAGCTGCTGATATATATGAAAACTATAAATTTCAACCTGTGCTCTAGACAATCATTACATGAAAACCCCAGAAAATAAGAAGAACTTACTTTTCTTGAGTCACACCAACCAAACTTTTTCCTCCAACCTCGATCAGCTGATCACCTGCTTGTATCCTACCATCCTGTAAATACAATTATCTTTTGAATTAATAAGAACAATCTTAATTGTTAGTTGTAAGTTGAGAATTGCATTAGTTGAACAGACAAACAAAGCTTTTTGATTAAATTCCGATTGAGAAAATAATGAGAAAACTTACTAAATCAGCAGCACCACGAGGGAGAACATATTTGACAAATATTCCCATCTCTCTCTGCCTTTCACCCTGTTAAAAATTTTTGATTAGAATTTATCACCAAACAAGCATATAACTGTGTCAATAAAAATAAATTCTGAGATGGGTCAATAACTATCTTTTATTATTCAAGTGGGAAATACTTTAAATAGAAATTGATGTTGTAAAAACCAACTTGTGCAGCTAGGATGCTCAGGCCAAGACTATTTCGAATCTTGTTGACAGTAATGTTGATGACTTCTGGAACTTTTTCTATATTGTCTTCAATTGGCTTTTGAAAAAAAGAGAAAAATTAACCAAAACATGTTACACTAGCTTTGATTTAACTCAAAAATATGGTTCTATATAAAAAGTACTTAGACCACAGAAACTCCTACAAATATAATTACTATTCAACACAATCACAGACTTTGAGAAATCTAATTTATCTTTATCATAGTTTAAAATTTGATCTCATATTGAGAAGAAACTAAAACTGTGAAAAAACTCATAAAATGAGCATTAACTACTTGCTCTACGTTTTGAGAGACATCTGAACATAAATACATCACTAGAACAGTTTTTGCTTGAGTTTGATTACAACTGTAGTGACATAAGAATATTTTTATTACAAATAGCTAATAGTCTTTTACCCTAAATTTAAGAATATGAAATGTGGTGATTACTAGCAAGCACTACTTATAAGTACTGCACTTATGTAAGAGTACAACTACTTAGCTGCCCATCCTTTGTCGCATGCACATATGTCTGTATGTAACTGTTCATGATGATATACTATACTTAAATTATCTTACAAGATCTCTATTGAGATGAACAGCCCATGATCCAGTGGAACTAGAATTTATGTTGAATGCTCCATGTCCTGAAAAAATTAATAAAAATAATGTCTAAAAATGAATATGAACTAATAGCAGTTGGCAACAAATATTTCAAAAGACAAATATATTTTTTATATGTAGAAGTACATAAAATTGAAATACACTGCAATTAAATCAGATTTCTTTTGAAAAAAGGTAGAAAAATAAAATTAAGTCTTCCCATCAAAACTAATATATTTAAATAAAATTAAACAAAAAAAAATAATCATTTACATACCTGATCGGACAAGTCCATCGACAAAATCCACCAGACCAGGTGGAATTCCAACCACAGAATCACAGCTAAAACCCTCATCTGGAAAAACCAAAGTTACATGAACGTCGAGGGGCTCAGGCAACTGGGGTTCAACACCATCGAGGTCACCACCTCCCCCTGCTACCCTTACTGCCCGCTCCACCAGCTCCTTAGAAAGAGGAGGTTCGTTGGGTAGAGGGATGTAGTTGATGAGAATAGCCTGCATCTGAAGGCTGTTTATAAGGTCACAGGTCTGTGCTGCTTGTAGCAGCTGATCTGGTTTCCGACATTCCAGTATCCTGCAGAGCTGCCAGAACATATTAATAGAACTCGGTTATTTCTGAACATAAATAGTTAAAATTAATACTAAACACTGTAATCCGAAAATGATAATCTAATACACACACATTATCTCTCAACCTTTTCAGCAACATTACAAACATTTATTAATTCTCAATCGGTCAGGACTGAACATCTACTACTTCATTATCTCCTTTAACTATAATTGTTCAATAATATTCTCAGAATCATTTTCATAAACAATTGCTTTAAAATTTTTCCCGTTTTGTCATTGCAGCACTGAAATCTAACCTGTAATATCTTCGTCATGTGACACTCAGCGGCAAGTTCGAGGCCCTGCTTTTCAGCCCACTGCATGACCTGTTTGACTCTCATTCTGATCTTTCTACCCCACTCTGAAGTGCATAACCTGTTGAGATGACATTTTCATGCTTAACAGAAATAAAACTATTAAAATACTGAAATTTAACTCTGTATAAAATAAACTTATGACTTGATTGATGATGCTACTTTCTAAATTACAAAATACTACTTTTTTCACTTGTTGGCTATCATAAACTGGGAACTTGCCTAACCATTTAAGGACTGGTGATATTGATATACTGGTATATACTGAAGACATAGCTTCAAGTTATTTCAAGGGAATGCCCTTAAGATGCCACAACAATCCATACAAAGAGTATTAAAAATAATTAAAATTCTGTGTAATCATTTAAGAGAAACATTCAGATATACCTCAATCTTTTCTCCAATATGGCACAATTGAAAATCCACGAGTTGATGAAACGAAAGAGTTGAGAAAATATGAGAATTGTGATGGTGGCATTCACCCTACACTTTCTCAACACAGACATCGCTAAAGAAAGCACGTGAGTTACATTTCCTGTAAAAAACACAAGAAAATAGTTAAAAATTATTATTACAATTTATTATTTTTTTATTTATATCAACATTTTATTATAAGTGTATAATTTTATGTTTAATTATTTTCAAAGTCATATAAAGTACTTTTTGTGAAAACTTCATCAATTAAGTTTCATAACACTAAATGAAGAAAACAAGCTGCTGATAAAACTAAAAATAATAAATCAATTCATCATAAATATTTATTTTTCAAATGATGTTTTTAATGCTCAACAAGGGTTTTCCCTATATTGAGCTACTCAGCATTGCAACAATTTAAATACTGTTAGTAAGCATTTTATTTGGTTCTAAACCACAAAGCAAAGCATAGATAATCGTGAAAACACACCAAGCTTCGGAGGTTGTCGTTTCATGACAAAATCTTCGACAACTGAAAATTTGTTCATTTGTTATTATATAAAGAGAAAGTTTTCTATTTACAAATTAGAAGTAAATTAGTGAAAGCGTGGTTTTTTGAAGCAAAAACAGAATAATAAAATTAGTAGAAAATCTCTAGAATAAAAAAGAAAATCAGATTTTGGACGCACAAAAAAGTTAAGCAGGAAAATAAAATAATTCACTCAACCAGCAAGATCATCCCCGTCGGCTCCAGGGTTGATGAACGAAGGCAGAGTTTGCTCCAATTCACCTTTCAGGCATTCAACAAATGAAGAGAAAGCCACTTGTACAACTTCCATCAAGGCTACCTGGGCCTGATTGGTCAGGTGTGACAGGGGTTCATCAAAGCGAAAGAAATTTGTTAACTCTGAAGAATTGGCAAGCCAGAATGCAAGAAGTGGAGGATTTGTTGTATGTTCCTGATACAAAAAAAATACTGAACTGAACATTTGTTTATCGAATAAAATAAAGAAATGAAATAAAAAGATAAAATTAGTAAATAATAATTTTATATCTGGATCAAAAAGTAGATAAATATCATAAAACTTAAATGAAAACATTAAATGCTGTTATTACGGTACTGGAAAGCAAAAATGAAAAACAAACATGAATAAATTATTTATTTAATTGTAATAATTATAGTAAAAATTGTAATTCATTCTAATACATTGTTTTAGGTTAAATTTAGTCCATGACTTCAAAAACACAAAAACCATAAAAAAATAATTCACTTGGACTGATCTAGCAACAAGCTGTGCAACTTTCATTGACATATTTGCAATTTTCTGTTCTACTGCCATTATGTTGGGAGTTGTCATCGTTGATGGAAGTTTTGAGCGAGCAGCCATGTAAAGAAGAAAAGCAGGAGACATCTTAAACTGGATGGCGGCAAAATTAACATCGGATATGCACTCCTTCAGCAGATGATCCTCATCTGATATGGTTATGCATGAAAGATCAAAAACATAATAATTTATTACTGTAAACTTTTTCAGCTATAAATTTATTTATAATCAACTTATGAGTTGTTAAAATAGCTCTCTAATCTTACTTAGCATTCAAATAATAACTGCCATAAGAAGAAAACTAAGGAAACATTGCTGGATTTTGACTTTCTCTTCTGACATGTGAATTAACAAATTCCTATCAGTTTTTGAATGCACGGGAAACTCAAAATTCATGCAAACTGATTATAATTATACTTAACACATGGTAGTAAGTGTAGAAAATGAAACATTCCAAGAAACTCACATCCATCAGGGTACGTGAAACTGGCGGGTAGGAGGTCTTCGGTTGGTTTTGAAGAAGTTTTCGATAAATTTCTGTCAAGAGAAAAAAACTTTTTTAAGATTTGTCTAATAAATACAAATAATACTAAAGATCTTCATAAATAATGTAAAACAATGACAATAATGTTCAACATATATGTACAATCATGTTTTCAGGTCACAGTAAACCAGCAACAACCAGCATTGTAATAACCACAATTGTTAAGGACAGCACAAACTGTAGCCTTAGTATTCGTATAACTGACAAAAATTCATTATATAAGCACCATGGTCATCACCATCATCATTTTTAAAATTCACTTCAAAGAAGCACAAATCATCAAACAACTTTTTTCGTGCCTCAAAACTATAATCAAAACACCTTAAAATGATAGCAGTTAACTCACACAGGAAGGTTAATGTGACTATCAAGGCCTCTCTTGCCCACATTATAAATATTACTATTATTATAATTATTTTTGTTATTCATCTTAGGGCTTGGGTACTGGCCCTGCCCTTGCATGGTCAGGACTTGACCATCAAGGTCGAAGGTCGTTTCAAAGTCTTTGGCACGCGTGGTTGAAGATGAGCTAGATGAAGGAGATCTGTTGTGGGGTGGACGGTTCGGCAAGAGGACATTGGCGCTGTGCTGAGGGGGAGCATAAGTAGGTTTCTTGTTGATGTTGACCCCACCTCCGTTAGCATATGGATGTTGCTGTAGCTGTTGTTTTTGTGGGTAATGTTGTAGAGTCGAAGCCTTTATAGAAAAATAATATAAAATACTTGAAAATCAAAACTGAAAAAAATACATATTAGTGATTCAAATAAAAATTACTAATTTTGTATAAAAATTGTAAAAAATAAAACATTAATACCAACTTTATTAATTTGTTTTGGGAAATCTTCAACAAATCTGAAAAAATAAGACTTTCCAATCTGAATGACCTGACCCGGAAATATTTGGGTCGGCCTGTACACCCTCTGACCCTCAACAAAAACGACAGCAAATTCTTGATTAGAAGGAGCAATCCAGGTGGCTCCTCCTGCTGATCTATTTAAGGTGCAGTGCTGAGGAAGTATCTCGGGAGCGGAGAGCTTGAGCAGAAAAAGATAACCAGTTGATTTTGTCATTTGATTCTGATATAACCATAATTTTGTTGTTACTTTTAATGACAACAAAGTATTTATTATTTGTTAACCTTGATGTAACATCCACTTGTTTGTTATAATAGAACAATGTTAATCATCATCCTCTCTAGCATTTGAGCTACAAATGAATAAATAAATAAATAAATAAATGCTTACAAAGAGAGAAGGAATATTTTGTGGATGCATTTTCTCTTTTCCAAACTCCATCATTCCTAGTGGAACTGTTATTCTCTCAACGTTCAATTCTCTGCCATCTGGTGGAGAAAAGAAAAATGTTTTAAAGTTGTTAATTACATTTATTTATTTAACCCATATAAGCCGACAGTCCTTTATAAAGGATCTATGGAAAACTAATTGCAATTTTTTTAATTTTCAATTTAATATCAATGTTTCAATAAAAATCAATTAAAGGATATCTACGGAAAACCATAGTATTTTTGTTTTATTTATATTTTTCATTTTGGTTGGAATTTAGATACGTTTTGAAGTTCAATTTTTTTATTATGGAATCAGGAAAAAGGTTGGTCCATAAAATTTTTCTTTTTTTTGAAAACCAGTATTTTTTTAATTTGTATGTTACTTAAAAGTGTTCTTAGTCAGCTTGTCTATTGCTCGTGCACGGGGAATATTTGGTTGTATAAAAAAAATGCATTTTTTGTCAATACTTTATAAAGGATCGTAGGCACACCGTGTATACCCAACATATGTATAACATGTGTACTTTCTCAACAAACATACTACGGAAACCACTTCTATTGGTCTTGTATTTTAGGTACACATTGAATGAAGTCATTTCCATGGTGGAGTCTGGTTCGTTTGAAATCCCAGACATTTACATCACGCCGCCAGATGGCGTCCTGACGGACGGGGATAGCGCAGACAAGGACCAGGGTGGACTGATGGAAAACCTGAATGGACATCAACTGCAGGCCGAGGCGGAAATTGTCGTCAAAACCAACCGTTACTATCGGATGTGACTGAACAATGATAGTGATGAAGAAGATGTCGAAGAGTCATCTAACGACAGACTTTCGGGATTGCCTTCGACGAAGAAGCAAAAAACTTCAGTGAATTCTAAGCCGAAGTCAGGGACAAGGAAGTGGACTAAGAACGATCTACCGGATTCTTTACGGACAACTTTACGTCGCTTCACCTGCTGGACCACCTGACTGAGCATGGTTTTGGAGCTACTGGAACTCTGAGAGCGAACCGTACTGACAAGTGTCCATTGATAACGCCAGCAGAAATGAAGAAAAAAGATCGGGGGCATATTGATCATCGCTACGACCAGGCTGGAAAAGTCATCGTCATCCGTTGGCATGACAACAGTCCAGTAACCATTGCATCTAATGTATGTGGCGTGCAGCCAGTTGACAAAGCCAAGCGGTGGTCCAGCACTGCCAAGAAAGAAATCTTGGTGACTCAGCCTTCTGCAATCAAAAAATATAACGTCTGTATGGGCGGCACCGATCAGATGGATCAAAATATCAGCAGTTACCATACCAGCATTCAGTCGAAAAAGTGGTGGTGGCCACTTTTCAACTACATGCTGGACGTGTCGATCCAAAATGCATTTTATTTGTACAAGAGAAGCCCTTCCTACAACCAGCACCGTTTGGACCTTCTCGGATTCAGACGTGAGATCGTCGAGGTTTACAGCCAGAGGTTTGCCCTAAGGCTAAACGATCAGCAGTCGAAGGGCTGGACTACTCAATTTGGCAGTTGCAGGGTCTCAAGTGATGTACGCTTAGATCGTCTGGATCATCTGCCACTTTACATCGACAAACAAAAGAAATGTGATGCTTGCACACAAAAAACGAATTTTGTTTGCCAGAAATTTACCAGTGGCGGTACCCCGGTTGGCCAGTTTTTTGCACTATCACACGAAATAACTGTAGAAACAGTTATCTTGAACCATAACAATGTTTTTTATGTAGTTTTATTGATACAGATTATCTTTTTAATAAAAAAATAAAATAAAAAAAATGTTAAATGTTTTGCTGTGTGCCGACAATCCTTTATAAAGGATCAATCTTCATAAGAGAAAAAAAAATACTAAACTTTAAAATAAAAAAAAATAAAAAATTATTTATCAATAAGACCAATATGAAGAACCCCTCATATCAATATAACATGCAAATTCAAACTTCGGCATATATGGGTTAATAAAATAAACTTTAATCAGTTAATCAATAATAAATATGTTTTATTTATAAGTTATACAATTACCAAATGTACCAAAGATTTGGTTTCAAACATTTTTTTGTTAAATCATGCCAAAAAATATGACATAAATATAATTTCAAACATTCCCTATTATTAGACAACTCACGGTTCATAAAAATATTTTGCTTAGATATACTTTTTTAAGATAAATATTAAAATAATGAATTTATTTTTAAATAAAACCATTTAATAATTAAATTAATAATATTTAACGGTACAGCAAAGAAAATATTCTTACCCATTGCCAGTGGAACCAGAAAGAAGGAAAGCTGCTGGTAGCTGTCATTGGACCAAGTGTCCTCAGAGAAATTTCCACCATCCATATCTCTGCTCCTCCTATGGTCTCCAACATTCTTCTGAAGACGACGTTTCTTGGGTGCATCTGGAGGCCGCAGTCGCAAATGGAACTTGATCGACCCTGTGGTGATGATGATTTATTTGTTAACTGTGTTAATTATGACGACCATTGGCTTCACAGTGGCTAGGTAGGATTGCAATAGGAATTCATATTTATTATTATATAGTTTCAAGTTACATAATTTTATTCATAACATATCAAATATTTTAGTTAATAAATGTATGAAATTTAAAAATAACAAATAAAATAAAAGTGTAGATTTAATGAATTCAACATAAAACACGAAAAACTTCCTCATTGATGTATAGATTAAAACATTTTTGAATAAACATAACAATCATAACATGCTCTCTAATAATTATAATAACCCATCAACTACAAAGATAATATTTCAGATAAAAAAAAAGTGGTTATTAAGTAATGAAATACAATTCCTTTTTCAGTCTTTCCTAATAACTTTACCATAAGTCATTGTCATAATTTTCATCGTCATCATTATCATTACCGAATTCATGCTCCTCTTACCTATGTCCTCACAGAAAGAAAAGTAATCTTAACAATATATTATCTAACATATTGCATTACTTAATCTTTAACAGCCCACTAAGTAAATAATAAAACTTTTACTGCAGTGACTCTTATAGTTGTAATTATAATACAAGTCATGTATAAATCTGAACGATGAAATACATTAACTTGTTATACAAAAACATTTTGTTTCCTTAAACTATTAACTCATCAGTCATCATAGAAACTCAATTTTATCAAATTCAAAATAAATAACAATTAATAAATAAAATCCATCCTATTTTAGCTAAAAATATTTATGAGCATGGGTTATTCAGATGAGATCATATATATGACATCACCATGGTGACATCATAATTATAACAGAGTTTTAACATGCAGACAAATTATTATCGTTTAATATGGTCGGCTAGAAAAGATGTAAAGAGACTTTACAATGTTTGTTAACAGTCAAATGTTAAATGTAATTACCGTAAAACGGGGTGACTTTGCCCGTGCGGGTGACTTTGGCCCAAAATAAATCAACCTATATTTTAAAGTACAAATTATATTTCTATGAACAATTATGCTAAAAAGGTGTGCATAGTAGTGATGTATGGCGTGACCTAGCGAAAGTTTAAAAAAAAAATTTTTTTAATATATTTTTATGCGTTTAAAAGTTGGGCCAAAGTCACCCGCACGGGCAAAGTCACCCCGTTTTACGGTACGTCAATCAATAATAAATAATCACATGACCATGCTCAAATCGAAATCGGTTGACAAAAAATCCAAAGAACAGATTATTAAAAGGCTGGATGAATGAATGGACATGTATGAAGCATGCATTAATGACGTAGTAGTGTAGTAGTAGTCGGTAGTGGTATAAAAGTAAGGTCGCCTGTGGACCTGAAAGTGGGTTGTTCGAATACCACAGTAGCCACTAGCCCCGTTGGGGCGTGCGGCGTGAGGAGGCTACTTAAGTGGATATCTCTGATTGTTCTGCAGAATGAGAAAAAAGAAGTTAGTGGGAGAAGTAGCGCAGAAGTGCAGTTGACTTCCAAAGATATAGTGCCGCAGTTCAACCCTTCATTATTCCTTGTGGAATTCTACTCATACAGCGGATTTGATTGGACATTTCAATGAATAAAATCATGAATGAAAGAAAACATGGACGTATGAACAAATAATCAAGCATGCATGCATAGATAAATGTACACACGGTTGTATGGATGAGCAAATGATTGGACGTATAGATGCATCGATAGATGAATGAATGGACATATCGAGGAGTGAATGGATGAAAAACGCCAAAAAACGGATGAACGAAAACAGAAAAATGTAAAGAACGAACTCATCTGCTATCGAAGCATGATAGAAAGATATCAACTGACAACAATCTAGTAGTAGATTTTTTTTTTACCAAATGCAAGGTACACTCAGTATAAACTATGCAGACATGCACATGCATATTGATCAGTACTCGATGTAATGATGAAGACAAATGATACAACTATTATTTTTATTACTATTACTACCACTACCACTACCACTACCACTACCACTACTACTACTACTACTACTACTACTACTACTACTACTACTACTACTACTACTACTATTACCACTACTACTATTATTACAACCACAACTACTACCACCACCACCACCACTACTATTACTAATAAATTGATGGTGGTGGTAATTTAATGATGATTGAGACGAGGATGAAGATGACGACGTAGGTTGTCGTTTTATGGTGAAGAAGAAAAAATGACGATGAACTAACAATCGCTGCTGGGTAAACTTCCGTCTGATATGAAACTACCATCATCTGAGCAATGAGTTTAAAAAATTATATCACACATCTGCCTACCACGTACACACACACACACACACACACACACACACACACACACACACACTAAAATGTAAAATACAGTAAAATATAAATCGTATAAGCGCTAATACCAGGCGCAGTCCCAGAATTTTCTGTATTATTGGTTGACAGTCTTACAGACACGTCATTTGGGAAACAAGCCGCTTTTCCACTTGATTAAACACAAAATTTTACACTGCATATATTTATATTTCATTACACCCCTGTATTCCAGCTATAATTTTTCACCTTTATTCATTTCTATCGCTGGAAGCTGACGGCACTGTTATTAAATTGTGTGGAAAGCATTTAAGACACATTTTTAGGTCACAGTCAGAGTCAACAAACTTGTAAAATTGTATCCTTAGTAGCGGCATCGATACAATGTCATACAATGTCGCTTCATTCACAACTGTGTCAGGCAAAGTCTTTTATAAAATGGTTAAAAATCTCATCTTGATAACTATTTCAACACACTTGAGCAGGGACGTCATTTCAGCTAAACCTGAGGGGGGCAACTTGTTCTCGGGGCCCACCAATTTCTAAAAAGCAAACTTTTTTCGAAACCCTCTTTAAATTTTTTCTCCCAAAAAACACCTGATGACCGGGGGGGGGTAGTCGAAGCTACTTTTCAAAAAAAAAATCGAAACTTTTTTATTGTGCTCACACATCTCCTTAATGGGTCCAGTACAATGTCACAGGGGGTCACTTCACCGTCATAGGGGGCCCGCTTACCTTTCAAAAAGTCCCCACAAACATCTCAAGTTTCAACTTAACCCTTCTCAGCCCATTTTTGGAAAACAATTTATATCTTCTGGGGGCCCAAAACTATCTCAATGGGCCCAGAAAAAAAGACAGTGGAGGCAATTCCCCCTGCCCTCCCTAATTGACTTCCCTGCACTTGAGTCGTCTTCCAAACAGTTTTACCTGCTATTAACCTTATCCCGACAACGCCGGTGAGTTCAGTTGAAAATTAACTAACTTTTAGTGCATGAGGTGAGTCGAAACATATGTAGAGGCCAACTACTCAGCAGTGACCAGTGATCTACTTACTGGTAATTTCATACCAACATAAAAATGCAAAATATATCCAGGCAGTTATTAATTATTAATGATAGCATTAGTTTTTTTCACATTTTTGCTTGAATAAGTAAATTGATCAAAACAAATCATGTAAAAGACAATATGCTCATTTAGGCTATTTATAACATGCAGAAAACGTTTTGCCACCCTCCCCCCTAGAAGAAGCTGAAATGACGTGCCTGCAGTTTCTTATGGTTATTCAAAAACTAATTTGATAAACTGCAAACTAATGGAAACTTTAATAACAGATGATATTTTATTATCGTAAATATTACTACCAAAAACAAGCAAAGTCACTCAAATAGGTAATCATAATAAAAATTCTAGTTTTGTATCTATCAAAAAATTGATTTTATATATATTTCAAAAGTCTACAAACTTTTAATAAATTTCATTTTTTTAGCAACAGATGAACTCGCCAGTGCTGAGTTTTTTTAATCACTTTTTAATTGTCGAAATATTCTTTTGTTTATGAAATTAATCTTATTATTCATTGAAGAAAATTGTATACTTTGGCTGATGGTGGGGATGCATCCTCAGCATCATTGATGGTGGGACCACGCTTGGTAGTACGGTAATAGTTTGACTGACTTTTTTATGGATAATTTTGTTAATTTTTAACTAATAAAATATTTTGGAAGAAAAAAAGTTATTTTTAAAGGTTAAAAAAGGAAAGAGATCGAGTGAAGAGAGAGAATGAGAATAAGAATATTATTGGAAGACCTTGAAAGATGGAAAGAACAGTTTGGAGTGAATAAACAGAAGTTTCAGATTGCATTTGAGACCGATTCATCCTTTATTCGCACATTCAATCGATCTCTAAGTTGAAGACTCTATAACTCAGAATTTACTTTTATTTCATAATCATCATCAGCACCACCACCATCATCATCATCACAAGAGTAACTTCATACACCGAAAAGCCATCAAAGGTTACCTTTAGAAGGTGGATGTTGAAGAAAAATGTTGAGGGGGCATTCATCATCCTCCATAATTCTTTCCCGCCTGTCCTTGCTATTTTCAGATTCATCAGGTGGGATGAGTACCTGTATTGACAGTGGTTTTAAGAGTTAACCATAACTAAATACCTACAATTTAATCCTCATAGAAAATAACATTATATACCCAAGATCATTCTGTCCTACCTCTATATTTCATTAAATCAACTCTGATTTCTCATCCACTCCCATAATCACATCACACTTCATTCCTCTTAAACATTTCCCTAACTAACCTGTACTAAACAAAATTTATCCGGGTCCTCCTTCTCGTAGCCGTATTTCTCAAGGGTCTCAATCACGACCTGGGCTACGGTGTCTGTTATTGAGAGAAGAAGAGTTTTGTAGGGCACGTCAGGTTTTATTGACTGCCCATATATCTTCAGTATTCCACCTAGATGAATTATTTTTAGCCAGTTTGGTATTTTTCCAAGCACAAAGATTGTTTAAATATTTCTGTATTTAAATTGAAGTTATTTTTTTTAATTAGTTTGTTTTTTGTTTGTTCTTTTGTAATTATTAATATCGTGGGAATTATATTCAAAAAAACTTAAAGAGTGAGTTTACTT
The DNA here is from genome assembly GCA_963978895.1 of Erpobdella octoculata. Lineage (NCBI taxonomy): Eukaryota > Metazoa > Annelida > Clitellata > Hirudinida > Erpobdellidae > Erpobdella > Erpobdella octoculata. The sequence continues at coordinate 14,455,683 of OZ022239.1, forward strand.
AATTATAAATTTTTATTACGTGGGAGTTAAGTAATTACAATCAAAATATGGGTTTCAATTTATTTGAATAGCCAAGTAATCTATGAGTATGAGCTAGTTATTGATAAATTCAATTCAGCTTGTACTTCCGTTGAATTATCAGTAATTTGATCTGCTGAATGAATATGCATGGTAAGTTATTCAAGATAATCATTCATTTAAATAATCAACTACACCAAGACCTCGCTTTGCGTCGTTTCGTTTTCCGTTTTTTTCGAAGTTGCGTCGTCGCTGCTTAATTAAATGTTTTCTTTTTCAATTTTCTTTTCAAAAAGTACTATTTTTGTAACCTTGGAACCTATCTTCAATCTTTACATGGTTTGCTATTGAAAATCACAATTCATTTTGCTATAGAAAATCATAATTCACTTTGCGTTTCTGGAACGTATCCACGACGCAAAGTGAGGTCTTGGTGTATTATTAATAATTATTATGAGTCAACTTTGAAGCTCATTCTACAAAATTATCACGTCACGTTATGTTACGTCACCACCACCAACATACCACACCAGGTGTGGTATATATATATATATATTAATCTTTTTTAGAAAAAACAAAACCAAAAAGAATCTCGTTTGCTTGAAGAAGCAAACATAAAATAAAATAAAATATATAAAGAGCTTAGTTAAATAAAATATAATAATAATATCACCACTTGCCACAAGCAAGCCAACCAACCTTGCATGCCGTTTGGATTATTCATATCTTGCAATTTCTTCTCCAACTTCAATTGCCTTCTCTTTCTCATGACAAGCTCGGGGTTAGAAATGCTCCTTGTGAAACTCGATTCTGGCAATTCACTGTAAAGTTTCTCAGCCACGCCTCCTTCTGGACCACCTTCGCTGGGAACATCGGACCCTCGACTTGCAAGACCCTTCATTTTTTCTTCTTTTTCTTTTTTCTTTAACTCTTTTTTCTCCCTCTTAGATAACTTTCGTTTGAAAGAACCCCGCCCATCCTTTCCTGCTGTTGACAGTTCGCTAGTGGATGATGAAAGTCTGCCCTGAAGATTTTTATTTGGATTTTTTTAAATAAATAAAAAATTTCGTGTATCCTTGAAATTGAAAAATTTTAAGCTTTCATTTAGAAATTTTCAATTTAATTTTCACTCATACTCTTGCTTGATTTCTTCAAATGATATTATAAATAATGGATTCTAATAATTATATTTAAATTAGTATGTGCGCGCGCAAGTTTGTTGAAATGTGTGTATCAGATTATACTAATACATAACTATATAGAATAACTATATAATAACTATATAGACATTTCACAGATATATTGACATGAAGAAGAAAATCAGATTAAATTTTATCACATTTAAACATCATGCACTAATAAGCCAAGAAATTTAAAAAAATTGCTTAATTTTATTTTTTGGGAAATAAATTTATATACTGAAAAATAAATTATTTAAGATAAAATTTTTTATAATTTACCAATAATCAGATAATTATAAATTATACAGTAATTATGAACTTTAACAATAAATAAATAAATAAATAAATAAATACTTACAAGAGAATGTTTATCAGCTTCTTTCCTTAACAAGAATCTCCCCTCTCTGTCATCTTTTCCCCAGTTCAATTGGACGATCAGAGGTCTCTCATGGTCCTGCAACTTTCTTTCTTCTGTGGTGAGATTATTGTGGTCGTGTGAATATGATGATGATGATGATGATGATAGTGGTGGTGGTGATGACGATGATAACGATTGGATAACGGTGTGGTAATGATAGCCCTAATAATTAAACTATTTGATAGTAAAGATTAGTAAAGAAACAACTGAACTGTAAATACCCCCCCCTACTTCTGGACATTCATATAGCTCCCCCCAATAACAGTGTCTGATGACAATCCTACTTCTTATCATAATATTTATCAACCAACTCATTGATGAATATAACTGACCTCCATTGACATGTACTTCCAACAGGGAGTATCCTGCTTTGGTCAGCATCCTCATGTCAGGTCTGAACTTCTCCACAAGTGTTTCGATGACGTCATTGGTCGTAGCAGTGCTGGAGACGCGAATGCATTTTGTAGAAATCTTTTCCCCTTCATCTTGGTAGAAGAATCTCATCACCCCAAAAAATTCCAACCTCTGAAATTTGTTGGAAACAAATTAAATAATTATGTATTTACTGATTTGTTAATTTGTTTATATTATAAATTATATATGATTGTTGTTTATTATTAATTATTATATTGGTTTTAATATAATGGAAGAGGAACAAAATATTATTTTAACAGTTTTTTGTTATAACTGGTATTGTAAGATGGTTCTATAAAGCAGAAAAAATGTTCATTAATGAGTTATCAGGTAATTTATCAATAAATATTTTGAACAACAGCTGGAAAATACAATTCATTTTTATTATAAATGCTTTTATTATCTTCTAATCTTTATTTCTATTTTTGAGTCATTTCTCAATAATAGATTTTCATTTTCTAATAATTTTTTATACATGCTCGATGACAATGCAATATTCAATAATTATTTTTGCAAAAAAAATTTTTTCCAAAAAAATTTATTTTAAAATTTGAGTTTTAATAACAAAAGCATTTGGTTTAAAAACTTTGTTTTTTATATTGTTCACTTGTTTGATCACAAGTTTAAGAAATATTTTACCATTAAGGGCCATTTATAAATGGCGTCACGCACTTAAAGGGGAGGTGTCAGAAATTATTTGTGACGATATGTGACGAAGTGGGGAAAGGGGGTTGGAGAAATGTGATGTCACACTAAGAAATATTATAATTATTATTTAACCACGTCAAATAAACAAATAATTTATTACTTTAATAATAAACAACACTTATTTTAATTAAATTATTTTATTTTTTGATAAAAAAACGTAATTGAGTGTTTAAAAACGTCCTGGAGTGTTTTTTGGGAAGTGTCAGTGCATTTGGACGTCATATTTGGGGGGAATCTGACTTATGAAGAAGTGGGACGGCAGGGAGGGGTCAAAAAACGGATAAAAGTGTGTGGCGTCATTTATGGATGGCCCCTTAAATAATATATTCCATTTCAAATTAAAACCTACATAAACCCTTTAAATAATTTTATAAAATCTAACGAAAATTCCTTAACAATTCACAAAAAAACAAAAAATAAATAACAAATTAAACGCTTAATAATAAGAATGATGATGATGATGATGATGAAAACTAACGATAATTTAATTATGTTAGAAAGTTAGAATCTCTTCAACGTACAAACCAAAGTTTTCAGATAAAAGCAGGTCATAAGGATTTAATTACATTGCCATATTTTCTTGCTTTTTTTTTACAAACTATTTGACAGGCTAAAAATGACAGAAGATATTATGAAAGAAATAAAGATGGGGTAAATGGGAGAGAAATAAAAATTTAAATAAAAATATAAAAAAGATATCATATTTAATAAGAATGATTGCAAAAGGAAAAAGTGGCAAGAAAAGAGAAAAAACGAGTATTGTGGTAATAAAATGAAGTTATTTGAATAACAATGACCTGTTTTTGGATGCCAAAAGTTTTTGAACTATTTTGTCATGCTGCTTTCAATAAATATTTAAGGTAAATTAAAATCAACATATATACATTTTTAATGTCTGTATGTTAGAACTTCGCCTAAGACTGTTATGTGGCGCTGCAATCGTAAAACAAGAATAATTATCATATACATATATTTTATTTTATTTATTCATTCACAAACAGAAAGGTTTTTCGGTCTCTAATATCGTTCGGATAGTACAAAAAAATCAATTAAGAAAAATAAGTACACATACTCATATCATATATGCAATATATACCTATGTGTTTTTTAATCTGCAATTCTTAAAAAAAAGTTTCTAAAATTCTTGAAATTACCTACGACTATCCATCATCCCGGTCATCACCTTTTTAGGTGGAAAAGGTAAGTTAGTATTATCAGGAAAATAGGGCAATGATTATGTCAGCCCCCGCCCCCCAATAACATTAGCTCTCGCACGCGTATGGCCGAAACTATTTTGTAGATGTATAATTATGGGAAATGAAAAGCGTGAGAATGTAACAAAAAGTGGAAAGTCAACTCTCTGCAAACACTTCTTTGTCTTCTTCAACGCATCCTTGTCTCTTCGACAATTTAATTAATTACTCGTTGACTGCTTCAATCCGTAATGACAAACGATTTTTTTTTCAGGAGTTAATCATTTCTTCATTTAAAAACGTTTTTTTAGTTTTTAAACATTGAATTGAATTGAATAAAGGGTGACCGAATTTGAGTAAATAATTATCTTTAATTCTACCTTTTCTCAACAGAATACTTCCGTATCAATTCACACACTGTTTTGGAAACTACACTCTGCTTCAAAGCTCACAGAGCCGTGGTGGGGTGGCCGAATGTCCAGGGTCCCAGGATTTAAAAAAAAGCCTTGTTTGTTAAATCATCAATTTCTGACATTCAGAAGAATAATCTACTTCGTTCAAGTTTGATCGACTCATATACGGAGGGGATGATTAATATGGCATTGGGAGATTGGGAGATTGGGGACACATTTGAAGATCAAACTGACGAGAAACTCATAAATCAAATTTTGGTAGAACAAGAGATGATATGAATGTGACATGAATAAACAGAATGCCACACTTTTATTGCAGAAATTTTGTAAATAAATGATATACAACTTAAAAGAAATGCTACTAAAATAGTTTAGTATCTTAACAACAACATTTTTGTAAAGTTTCAAAAACTCCTTTTCGTAGTGCAATTCAAAATGGAAGTTCTCGCAAAACCCTCCCTAACCCACGCCCTCCTTCGGTGAAAAGTTTCAACAAAGTTGAAACACTTGGAAAAATCATCATTTGTGCAATTCAATCACTTTAAAAAAAAGATCAGATAACGTCCTCATTGGTTGCAGCGATAAAAAGTCGCTGTGATACTTTCAAATTTCAAAGTGCTTTTAGCCTTTAATGACGCTGGAAATGACAATGTCAACTGAATAACTGCAAATTATGTGGTACTAGAACTGAAATGTTTAAGGGTCGGGGCTAAAACCGTATAATTGTATAATTCGTGGTCCTACAAAAACAAATATGTACCATGCTGTGACATCAAAGTCAGCAGAACGACCAATTAATTACCATATTACCACTGCATCTCTATTTTATAATAATTAATCTCACACAGCACGAGAAAGAGAATCAATTTATGTAACACAACAACACAGAAAACTGAATAAAATAACGAACTGTTCATAGTTCATAGTATACCAGCAGGTGGTAGCAATGAAATACCTGAACTTAGCGCCATAGAGAAATAGTGTGGTCCCTGTTGAAGATTTCCTTCAGTATCTGACAGTTCTTTCTGAGTCAAAAAAACTCTCTTAAGAAACTGTCTGTTACCGATTGAACCGAATATTAAAACAAGAGAGTGGACCTAAAAGAGAAAAAAAATGAGTGTCGCCCGTCGCCCAACCCTGACTAAAAATTATATCACTCGAGTGAGGATACGATTTTAAAATTATGAAGCAGCCTCGTCCACAATATATAGAAAGATTGAATGAAGGGCGGATGCGAAATTTGTGTTCAAGTAAGGTGATGACAAAGGGTTCGATTGAATAAGATAATATTCAATATTTATATAAAACATGTTATATAAATGACGACATTCCTAACGTATATTCAAATCATGAAGGCATATATGAATATACAAAAAATTAAATAAAAGTAAGTGTTGTTAAAAGAATTCCACATAAAGTTCCTTAAATTTCTACACTCTACAGGGATAAATCACCCTTGGGCAAAGCGGTAACATCTAAAGTTCTATTGACCTTTCAATGACCTTCACACTTCCACACCATTTGGACCATTAACAACCACGATCAACAAAATCATCATCACTAACAAATACAAACATTATTAATGTCTCCACTTCATCCGTATTATCCATAACTTGGTGATCCGTGACCATTATCATCACCATCATCGCCATCATCACCATCCTTAACGGCTATTTAATAGTATTTCTTCAGAACGGGTCTGTTTTAATCATTAGTAGGCATACTAAGCATTACTTCAATGATGGAGGATTTGCATGTTTTAACGCAATGGATGTGACGATAAATGGATGAGAAAGCACTGACATCAACCCAAAACACCACCACATCGGATCGGTTAAATCACGTACGTTCGCTCTCCTTTATTTAAATGAGACCACGTACATCTGATTATATCGAAATAATTTAAATGCCATTATTCAAACTCCATCGAGTTGTCGTCGATCTGCGTACGTATTTATTGGCTATCATGCTGTCGTTCATGATGTTATTGGTACTGAGATTGTAAATGAAATTTATAAAATTCTGACATTCTGATGTATATAATGTAGAAAAGAAGTGTTAGCTACAGAACACAACACTTTTACATAAAGGCGGCTTGTTTTCAATGGTGTTGGGGGCTGAATTATGAACCGGGGTCATGATGCTAAAAAAAAGTTTTTACAAGCGATGGACTCTACACAAAATTATAGCAGGCAGGAGACTCCACACTTTTTTAACAAGTGTAGATAATAAGTGATGGAGGGCATGCAAAAATATGCTCACTGGCAGTCACTGGCCACCGCAGCCCCAACAACCCCCCCCCCCTGAATATTCCGCCTGTTGCAAATGACAACTCGAAGATATGGTTAAAGGAGAGCTATGACGAACGTGGATGCCTGAAGCATATTTGAATCATCCCCGTAGGAAACGTTCGTTCGTTCATTCATTAATTCCCACATTCAATCATAATAACTTCTTTACCATGCATTTGCTAGTTTATTCATTCCCACATTCAATCATTCTATTATAGATTCCGCATTCAATCAAACCACCCTCTTCTATCGGTCCCGTTAACATATTTGACCACCCAGGCGTTTGTCACTCGCGTGATGATGATGATGACGATGATGATGATGGTTATGCAGATTCAGAAGCAGATCTGAATTTTCTAAAAAGCATTGTTATAGATAAAATTCATATTTCAACTAAATATCTGACAAAAAGACTAAGAAATCGGCACTAATTCGCCAGGGTGCACGGCGACTGACGCTCCTACAGCAGTCATCTAGATTAGAGTACTGCAGAGATTTTTGATAAATATAGAGATTTTAGGCCTATTAAAACGACCGGGCCGAAAATTTTTGGCTTATGAAAGAGGTCGGGTCGTAAGAAATCGGTCCATGCAGTACCTACCTACTAGTACCTACTCCTCATCTAGATATGCGTGCAGTGATGAAGACAAATAAATATCAACTAAGACAGACCTAGCTATCTAAAAAGAATGATGGTTTTTTTTAATAGAATACCTTTTTAAATACAAATAGTTAACACACAAAATGTGTTTGTTTCTAATTTAATGTATTTATACAACCATTTTAATGTATTTTTGTATTATCGATCATAACTTACAAACCGTAATCATGTCTCAAGTGACAGCTAGCAATTTTGCAATACCTTAAAAAAGAGCTTTGAGATAGTTTAGTTACAAATGACTTGTACCTAACAGTAAGTGGCAGTAATGATCTGAATTATTCTGAATAAAAAAACACGCACTAAAATAAAAATCAAATTATTACAATCACAAAAGTGTTCACTTAAAATGACAAACACATTGCATTTAATTTCAATTTCCTGATAGTTGATTAATAGGTTATGCCTTGAAGTCTTTTAAAGTATTTCTTTGGACCCGTCGCTTAATTTTAAAACCTTAAACAACATTCAAGAATGAAAGTGTAATTTAAATTTTTTGGAATAAATAGAAATTCCATTTGACGTAGAGAAAACTTAAAAGTTTTCTTTCTTGATGACAAGGTGTTGTGGTGATGTGAAAATGCAAACTGGCATAGGCTAACCGGTACAACATTCCAATTGATTGAATTCTAGCTAGGAGTTCAGTCATTTTTATGGATGCCTGAGATGTCATTATTATTGTCTCAGATTAATCCCGATGAATATAAGAAAGAGAGAACAGATAACTGAAAATGAGAATAAGACACAAGAAAGATTTTTTTTTAATTTTATTTTTAAATTTAATTGAAAATTCTTTCTCTCACGACGGGAACATTCCAAGTAAAATTGAAATTGAAATTTTTCCTTCTCTACCTTCCCTCAATTTAATTTTCGCCGCATATTGAACCAACTTCTCGTAACTGAATCCCTGAAAAATTTATTAATAAAGTATGAATTGTTAGAGCTGCTAAGGCTGACGCAAACAGAGACCTGTAGCCAATATATAGGTACACTAAAGAACTTGATACACGAATTGGTAACTCTATAGGCGTTTATAATACACGACAATTTGGCTTCGGCGCACTAGCAGTTATAATGAGTTGAGCAGTGAGTGACCACTTTCCCAGTCTCGATTATATGATAATTAAGAGTAGACCAATTGAAAGATGGGGTGAAGGTGACGAAATAATTAATTACTCAGATGAACTCGTTAATAAAATGATTAAGAGATGGCCCGAAGAATACGAAGGCGAATGCAGTTTTTAAGCAAGAAAAAACTAACCCATAAAAACAAAGTTTTTATTATAAATCCTTTATATACGATCCTAGATTTCCGGTACTAATTCCTTTTACAGCCCAGAGCCAAATTCAAAAATTAAAAATCCGTTAAAATTTGGTGTTTTTTGAAAAACTTAATTATACAATTTCCGATCAAACTGAAATTTTTATAGATTCAATTGTCTCGCAGCCCAAGTCGATGTGCCAAATTTCAGCTCGATCGGATAACGGGAAGTGAGTTAATTTTGAGACTCAAAGTTTGTGACCGACAGGAAGACAGACAGACGGGAAGACAATCGAAAATAATATAAAGGATTTTAAAAGAAACGTGAGATAATAGTAACATGCCCACAGACTGGAACTTATCGACAAAACTGTACGACTCACACTATAGAGTTACTATAGTATTACCACACCGAAAATAGTGATTAAGCACAAACATACATAACATATTACATACGCAAATATATGCACAGTCTTATACTATAAACAAGTCGATCCCCAATTAAGTCTTCAAATAACAAAACACACATATAATCTAAAACTCTATTATTTATATGTTTATTCGACCGTTAAAGTTATAAAGAACTTGAAAACCAATTTGAGGTTTTCAATTTTCAAATTAATATATGTTATCATCGAAGTTAGTGAAGTTACTATTAGAAACTATATACTCTTCGTCACAAATCTGGGTCACTTCACTTCAAAAATAACTTCTACTATACTATCACTATCATCACGTTCATCATCACCACCATCACTATCACAATCATCATCATCATCATCACCATCATCACCATCATCACCATCATCATCATCATCATCATCATCCCCAGACCCGACCACTTATTTCCTCGCTATAAGAGAAACTGAATAGAACATCTGCTGTGACAAACTCTCAGAATGTCGATTCCCAATATCATCCCCTCTCTCAACCTTCCCAATTTTATATTATTTTTAAGTTTTTATAAAACCTCATAGGAAGAAGGAATTAGATGAGTCCGCCGTTCAATTCACAATCGCTCACCAGCCACTCATAGTGCAAATCAGCAAGTAAAATTTCTTTGTGGGGTATGGAAAGATCAGTCCCACAGAACTTTATAGGTGGCGTTCTATAATCATCCCCAATCCTCATTGGGTGATAAGCGTTGTTTATTTCATAAACTACCGATCTCATATAACATTTTTGCTCTCATATAACATTTTTGCGTAAAGTGGAACATTGAAATAAATTTGCTCTTCAACTTTTCACGTTGTAGATTGGTATGTATATATGATTACTGTTTTTATTTACTTTCTCATAATACTATAATCTATATAAATATACACTATACATTCATCTTGTAGGTAATTTTCCAACTCTGCGAGGAAACGACCGGGGAATCTCATGGAGGAAAAATCTCCATGTGATAACGGATAAACAGATTTAGTTTTTATGTGACATTTTTTATAAGAAGATGCAAATAATATAATAAACGAAATTTTTTATTATTATTATGATAATTATTGTTAAAAACAAAGAGGAGGGAAAGGGGAATTAGTAACTGAAATCCAATACCTATAGAAGAGTTCTTGTCAACTTATCAGCTTGAAGTAATAAGCTCAATATGATTTCAGCCTATTCTGATAAACATCTTGAGAATCACACACACGCACGCATATACGAACACACACACAGTTATACACAGATCAAATTACCAGCACAACCAATCCAGCACCAACGTACATGTTTATAAAAGTACTTAATTATTGTACTATGCAAATATATAAGCAGGACAATATTTGTATTTCAGGCGCTTATTGTTATATTGTTATTTCATTAAGTAATAAATAGTTGCCCGCCAGTAATCACAGACCAAATGAAAACTGTCTGTCGTGTCTGACAAGCAGTTGGGGAGAACGACTGCTCAAAAAGGCACAGACTAATCAGGTGCAACCGTATTTTTTAATTTAAATTGATTTATTATGAATATTCTAAAAAAAATTTGAAATTGTTTTGAGTTAGAAAGTCGTCAAGCTTTCTAGCCACTAGAATCTCACGGCTGTTAAAATTTATATACGTTTTTATTTGTTATTTAGTATTTGTAACATATTGTTCTTATAGTGAATAGCTTAAACCGCTTTGAAATAAGTTCTTTTGTAATGGTAACAAGCATATTAATCTTGAATCTTACATAAAGTAGCTAAGAACATAGGTTCCCAAACTTTCCCACTTTCCAGAGCTTTGCGACCCACAGTTTGGGAACCTCTGGCTAAGAACACTTAGAAATCAGTTACTTTGTAAGAGTAAAAACTTTATTTTCAGGTTCTAGAACAACTGAAAGCAAATAAGATTAAAAAATAAAAGTATACATACACACAAAACACTATATACAGTAGGTAATACCCCCACGTGAGAAACGATAAAGTAAAGTTATTGGACATTAATAATTAAAAACATATGAATTTATAAAACGAATAAAATATACACACAAAAAACTAGATTGCAAGACTTCCATAAGAGAAACGATAAGGTAACATTGAATTAATCTTTTTTTCTACTACATTGTAAGAATGCTCAAAGTTTATAACATGGCATTCAACAGCATTTTTGAGATTCTATTAGCTAAAAAATTTATAATATTTATAATAAATCAATTTAAATTAAAAAATAATAATTTAATTGATTTGAAAAACAATAAAATAAATATTGTCCAGCACTTTGACCTTATTATAGTGTTTATAACATACGGTTGCACCTGATTGGTCTGTGCCTTTTTGAGCAGTCGCTCTCCCCAACTGCTTGTGTCGTGTCTGTCTCAGACACAACGTCGTCATAGTAACAGTTTCTCTTGATGAAACATCTGCTGATACATAACAGCCACAATAGCATATGCGTACTCAAAACTGTATAATTACATACATAATTACATGAATGAATACACTATGTGTACTGTATATCTTATTTGAGGCTCTTTTCATGTAAACGAATAAAATTGAAAAAGCACATAAATAGCCTAAAATTAATTTTAAATTGTCTTTCCAAAAGAAAAAACCACAATTTCAGAACAGTTTAACCAACCAGCCAACCACTATATTATTATTGCATCTAAAAACACAAATAGAAATGTACATGTCTACAGTGTAGTTGTATGTGATGTATAAACAGTCTGTTTTATACATATAAGCATATGAGAATGTATGGATATAAACAATGTAATAACATATAAACAACAATTTACCAAAAATCCAGTTACCAACACCTTGCACCAAACCTTTATTAAACAAATCACAGTACAGTTATAACCATTAAACTTTACTTCTGGATTAGAATTACACCCAGAGTTCATAGGTCATTTCAGATTGTTGAAAATGAGAGGAGAGAGAGAGAGAGAGAGAGAGAGAGAGAGAGAGAGAGAGAGAGAGAGAGAGAGAGAGAGAGAGAGAGAGAGAGAGAGAGAGAGAGAGAGAGAGAGAGAGAGAAACGAGAGAAAAGAGAGAGGGGAGAAAGGAGAGAAAGGAGAGAAAAAGATTCACAGGCACATACACTACAAAGTAAGATGATGTGAATAAAGCAGATTGAATAATTCTTCAAGAATTTTTGAACAATTTGAGTCAAAATATAAGATTTACAGTTAAGTTAAATTTTACAACTATAAACATACACACATATATATATACATACATACATACATACATACATACATACATACAGGATCGTATTTATATATATATACATTCTAGTTCAGGCGTATAGAATAGATGAACATTGATCTATTTTCGAGAAAATTGAAACCAGATCCTCCTGATAGACCACTATTAATTAATTCTACATATATCTGTGTTGTGTACACTATTGGGGAACTTAAATATTTTCAACCAACATGAAGCTTCACATTAGAACCAGACAGGTTCTTCGTGGATTTGAATTTGAAAATAGTTGACATTTTTTTGGCCGCTGCACACTAAGGCCTATCAAACACAAAGGAATTTTTGATTCATTGAGCTTCAGTGCTTGTTTATTTTTTCCGTTTTAGTATCTTTGGACATTGTTTTTGTCGTGAGAAAAATAAATTAGATGAAGAGAGACTGAGTACGATTATATCCCGCATTCAAAGTTTCAAGAAGTAATTTAATTACAAAACCTGCTTCAACATATTATTAAAATGTTTCTCTTATTTATATTTTAATAAGTTATAAACATTATTTTTTAAAGTTTTTTTAAATAGACATTGTTACGATATGATTTGAACAGATTCCCAAATGTATAGAAAATATTCATATACCATGAGCAGCTTCTTCATGGTGTAGGTATTAACAACTTAACCAACAACCCAAACTTAAACAATTATCTAGCATTGTTGACTTGAAAACCATAGTGATAAAAAATATAAAAAAAATTAATGAATTATTTTTCAAACCTCATTCGGATCACTTAGAGCAAATAAATCCAAACGATTCAAATTCCACTCTTGAATTTGTTTCAAGAGTTGCCATCGCTCCTCTTCTCTAAATTTGGAATTCATTTTTCGAAAACTAAAATCGTAAACATGTAAATTATAAACAAGATTATGATTGTAACTCGTCCAGGTAAAACGAAAACGACAGCAATATCGTCAACGGCTAAAAAAGTATCCTTTTCTACAAAACAATCGCGTACGACAATAAATCGATAGTACTTTTCTTTTTTATTCGATTCTTAACTTTCAATCGATCGATAATTCGTAAATACTCCTTGTTTGAAATCGTCAACACACGTACTACTTTCTACCACACGCACTTCTACGAGCCATGCGATTATTCAAAAGGTATTCACAACACCACAGGTAACAGCAGTAGTATGAATATGAATGAGCTTGTCAGAAGTTTACCAATGATGCGCATGGCATAGGTAAACATAAGTACTAAACTTTCTTGTTTTTTGAAACTATTTTTATAAAAATTAATAGTTGTTAATTAATTATTTTGATATTAATTAGTTTTATTAGTAATAAATAAGAAAACATTTTTTCTACTATTTTTTAATTTAAAACATTTTTATTTAATTAAATTTTTAAAATGCTTTAAAACATTATTTAACTAAAAATTTTAGTTTTTGACATTTAATTTTTTTAATTATAACTTTTAGTTAAAGTATATGCTGTTAATGCACTTTTAGGTAAACAATATGTTGCGTGAATTAAAAGAGTTTGCGTTTGGTCTGGTTTCGTTAGCGGTTTTGGTGCCGGCATTGTTATGGCTTGCCGTGTTTTTTTATATTTCTTTTTATTATTTATACATTCCGGTTTTGTTTGTAGAAAAAGCTGTAAATTTTGTGAAGAGGTGACCTCATTATTAGCTAAAAAAAAATTGCTTTTCTTTCTAAACTTCTAAATAAAGTAAAGAAAAGAATACTTGGCTTCTAAAGACAGAGGTAGAATTTAATTAATAATTTATTTATGCAGTTCCGAGCTTTGTAAATACAATCGTGAGTGTTATCTACTAGTTTCTGAAGTTCTGCTGGAAGAAAATGTCATCAAGGTTTTTATTATTTTATTGAAATGAATGGATTAATTATCTGACTAACTGATGGATTGATAGATTGATAAAGCAACTAATTGATTAATTGACTATCTAGTTTATTAATTGTTTATTACTTGGTGTTGATGAGGTATTATAAAGAAGTCTTTCAACCAACTTTATTTACTTTCTAAGAAAACAACAAACCGAAATATAAATAATATTAAAAGATTTGTATACTGTATTTTGTATTCTGTATTTTCTTTATTAGTATAATTTGGTTAACAAGCAGTTGATTTGCATATCAGCTGCAGGGAGCCCAACGCCTTTAAAAATCCTTTATAATTAAAAACAAAATTTATAGCGTGAATATCTCAAAATTAATTGTTGGTCTTAACTAGTCTATGGACCAAGTTTCGTATGTTGATTTAGCTTATTAACGTCAGCGAACAACGCATAGATTTTTAGCAGAGCGTTCAAAATATTGTTTTTTTGTTTTGTTTTTTTTAGCGTGAATATCTCAAAATTAATTTTTGGTCCTTACTAGTCTATGGACCAATTTTCAGATCGATTGGATGATGGGAAATGGGTTTGTGTTTAATCAATCAATCAGACAGAAAGGTGAAGTTAATAAAAAGGATTAAAAATACTAGAATTTTCCTTGATATATCAAAAGTCTGATATATTGTAATGAGAAAAACCAGAATTTATCATGATATATCAAAAGTATGATATATTATAATGAAAGATACCAGCATTTTTTATGATATATACAAAGCTGATATATTTTAATGAAAGTTCCAGAATTTTCCACGATATATCTTAAGTCTGATATATTATGACTCTCTGATATATTAAAGTATTTTGCTGGTCTCCTCAGTTTCTACATAGCCAAGCTGTATTATACTGTACTTATATTTGTAACAAAATTCTATCAGAGATAACTGAAATAAACACTATTGGTAAAATTAATCTTTGATAATAATTACTTAAACATATGTATTTAAATTTATTTATAACTAGGCAAGTTTGAAAATGATTTGTTCAGACAATAGTCTAAGCAAATTATTTTTTTTTCAGCCAGGTGTCTTGTACAGCATTTTTTTAGAACTAGAGATGCCTGAGTCAGAAGTTAATAGAAATATAGGTGGGAATATATGTTGATTATTTTTCCAGATTAAGATTTAATAATTTTTTGCAAGTACTTTGTATAGGTTAATTTATTTGTAGACTGATATATAAACTATTTTTAATGTTATTGTTATGAAATTTCATTTTTTTAAGTTTGTTATTAAAATATATATATTTATGAAGCAATTGATTCACTAATTTGCTTAAAAATAAAGATGTTTTCACTGCAAATCTATTTAGGAATGTTTACAGTAGATATGGATATTGCAACAAAAGACCTGAAAAGTCTCATGAAAACAAGACATTCAGTGAGCTTCCTTTGCTGTTCTCATTGGTTATCTGCATGACTATTTAATCTATATTATCAAGTAATTTAATTTATTGCATATTTGTTGCTGAATTCTTATGATGAAAAATTTATCTTGTTTATATTGTCTTTCTACTTGGTGTACATTATATAACTTTTGATCTATAGATTAATGTCCTACCATTATGCCACCAGTAAAATTATTCTTGGTAATACTGTGTGTACTTGAGCTCAAAAGTGTTGCCCTTAAGTAAATATCTTTGTCTTTTACCTACTAAAATAATTGGAGTGATGTATACCAAAAGTTTTGTTAGGTTTGTATATTAAAGTAACATGACTTTGGCTTTTGTTAAACTAAACAAGGATATATGCAAATTTCTTTATATTATATGTCATACTCACACACACACACATTAGGGTGGTCATTAAATGATAAAAATTTTATTTTTTATAATCTTACCCTTTAAAGTTGTTACTTTTATGAAAAAAACTACATAAAGCTTGAATAGGAAATGTTAATATTTAGAGGTAGCTTAATCTCAAACTTTACACAACATTCCAACCTGGAAATCTGGCAAGTGTCCACTGCTCTTAGCAGCTGCTCTTGAAGGGTCTGCACTATAGAACATTTACTGTACAATAGACAAACCTATGTTTAGAGGCTCTTTTTCAATAATTAGATCCAATCATTAAAATTTATAGAAATTTACTAAAATTTGGTTGTAGTTGTTGTTTGTGTTATAACTCTATTCTGACTTTCTGTATCAAGTTTTGAAAACTCCCGGTTTGCGTTTAAGTTTTTCAAAGCTCAGGATGAATTGAATTTAAATTTGTTTATTATCAGAACCAAAAATAAATAAAAAAACGTCTATAGAATCTAGCAATAAAAAATTAATAAGTCTGAAAGTTATATTTTTGATGAAGAGGAGCTACATCAGGCTCCTCTATACTGACAAATTCAAAGGATTCATGTTTTAATTTCTCAAAACACGGGTTCGGGTTTTTATTTTCGAAAGTTCGGGTTTCACATCTTCAAAAGTTTGGGTATCAAAAAAATGCCGGTAGTACCGAACTTTGGGTCAGGTACCCATGACATACCTAATCTTAATAAATATAAAAAGATGATTTTCTAAAATTTCGTGTGTTGCTTTTGTAGGAAACAATCAATTTAAATCAAAAATAAAAATATATATATATATATATATATATATATATATATATATATATATATATATATATAATTATATATATATATATATATATATATATATATAATTATATATATATATATATAATTACCCTACTTCTTCACCTGTCCCATTCCGGCCCGACACTTCATGATTTTTGTCTTACTCGCATTCACTCTAAGGCCTTTTGCTTCCATGCCAATTTTCCAGATCCTTAACTTTTCCAGGAGAGAATCTTCTGTCTCAGCTAATAAAACAAGATCATCAGCATAGAGCAGTTCCATTGGCAAGCCTACCCTGAGCTCCCGTGATAAGGCCTCTTAAACAATGATAAACAACAATGGGCTGAGAACTGAACCCTGATGCACTCCAACCTTAACGCTGAAAGCATCACTCTTCTTCCCATTCACTCTCACCACTGTCGCTGCATCATCATACATAGTTCTTATCACGGAAACTAACCATTCATCCACACCTAGACATCTCAGAGTCCACCACACTATCTCATGAGGTACTCTATCAAATGCCTTTTCAAGATCAACAAAGGCCATCCACAGATCTTTGTTCTTGGAAAGATACTTTTCCTGCAGCTGACGAACTATGAAAATAGCATTGGTAGTACCTTTCCTCATCATGAAGCCAAAACTGCATACCATCAATTTTCACAATCTTCCTTACTCTTTTTTCAATCACCCTCTCTAAAACTTTCAATGCATGTTCTAATAGTTTAATGCCCCTGTATGAGCCACATGCTAATGCATCGGCTTTTCCCTTGTAAACATTCACCATCCAGCTCTTATTCCAGTCTACAGGGGTTTTAATATCTTTCAGAACTGCATTACACCCTTCAGTCATCCACACTATGCCAACAGCTCCAGCAGCTTTCAACATGTCTGCCACCACTCCTGAAGGTCCTGCTGCCTTGTTACGTTTCATCTCATGGATTGCATTACTAACTTCCAGAGTAGTTAACTTTTCACTAGGTCCACAAACAGGACTTACATGAGTTAGACCATTTGTATCCCAAGTGAACTCCTCATTAGAAATTCTATCATAATGCACTCTCCATACCTCCAACAACCTACTATCCTCAGCCACAACCTTACCTTCATTGTCTTTCACGCTGTTGGCCCCCACTACATCCCGATTTTTACGCATTAGCTGCTTGGCTACCTTGAACACATTTTCTTTCCTGTCCTCCCTATCGAAATCTTGTCAAAAAGTCTTTCGGACAGCGTTCCTAGCATTAAAGATAGCTTTCTTAGCCATGTGTTTGGCCTGGTTGTAGCTCTCCTTGGTTGCTAGATTTTTCCCAGGTTGCTGGCACTTCAACAAGTTAAATAGCCGACATTTCTCTTTTACCAGGGCTGCTACCTCTTCATTCCACCACCATGTCTCCTTATGCCTACTAATACCTTTTGTAACCCCACACACATGGCTACTGCTTCCTCAAGCAAACACTGCTTCAAATCATTCCAGACTTTCTCGACATCACCAAGACAATTCATCACCACAGCAGCTTTAGCTTGCACTCTTTCTTTGAAGATGCATTCCGTCTCTGTCTCTTTCAGCTTCCAAACCTTACATCTTTCTACAAATTTCACATTACATTTCTTCACTCTCTCATTCAGCTCCATAACACAAATAAGCAATTTGTGCTGTGGGATACATGCTTCACTTCAGATAATCTTAACGTCCCTAATAAATTTTCTCTCAGACTTTCTGACTAAAATGTAATCAACAACAGTCAGACACCCACCAGACTCATATGTTATCAACTTATTATCCTCCTTTTTAAACCAAGTGTTGGCGACAGCAAGGTTCAATGAATCAGCAAATTCTAATATCATCTCACCTTCCAGATTTTGCTTACCAAACCCACAACCCCCATGAACGCCTTCAAATCCATCAATTCCAGTTCCCACATGTCCGTTAAAATCACCACAGATCAACAAATTCTCATCAACATTTATATCAGACACAACCTTAATCAACATAGCAAGAAATTCCTCTTTCTTCTCCATTGGCCGACCTACTTGTGGGGCATATATAGACAACAAGTTCAGCACCGACTTACCCACAATTACACGAAGCAATAGCAATCTCTCACTCACACGGTTGACCTCCAACACTTTCTCAACCCATCTATCTGCTACCAGCATTCCCACATGATGGATTCCCTTCTCAGAACCCATCCAGAAAAACTTATACTCACCAAGTTTTCTGGCACCTTCACCTTTCCAGCCAGTTTCCTGAAGACAACAAAAATCTAAACATCGTCTTGCTGCCATATCAGCAACCTCACCGTCTCTTCCCCTCATCGTTCCAACATTCACAGAACCAATTCTCAAACAAAGACTTGAACCCTCTAAATTCTTCCTCAAGCTAATTTTTCACTTCCGTCTAGGCCCAGAAAAGGAAGCACGGACCTTGTTTGGCCGAGCAACGTCCGAGCCGGCATGAAATTCTTTTTTTGGTAACCCATATGGAATTTGGAGCAAAGTTTTACCCGGATGCCCTTCCTGCGAACCTCCCTTTAGTCGCCTTTTACGACACGCATAAGACGATACATGGTGGTTCTATTCTATCAGCCCGAGCTACAGAGCCAAGGATACACGGTGGTTCTATTCTATCGGCCCGAACCACAGAGCCAATATATATATAAAAATCTCGTGTCATAGTGTTTGACTTTAAACTCCTCCGAAACGGCTGAACCGATTTTTATTAATTTTTAAATCTTTTATATTATTTTCGATTGTCTGTCTTCCAGTCACAAACTTTGAGTCTCAAAATTAACTCACTTCCCGTTATCCGATCGAGCTGAAATTTGGCACATCGACTTGGGCTGCGAGACAATTGAATCTATCAAAATTTCAGTCAAAACGGTCCCCGTCAAAACGGTCCCCGTCAAAACTGCCCCCGTCAAAACTGCCCCCGTCAAAACGGTCCTCGTCAAAACGGTCCCGTCAAAACGGCCCCGTCAAAAGGGTCCATATTTTTGAATTTGAATTTAATTTTTGAATTTGGCTCTGGGCTTAAAAATAAAAATCTAGGATCGTATATAAAGGATTTATAATAAAAACTTTGTTTTTATGGGTTAGTTTTTTTGTGTACATTTGGTAGGTCTGAGGATAGGTTGTACGCTATTTAGAATATTTTTTTAAATTATTTTAAAAAGTTATAATGGAAAAACAAAGAGGAGCAATTATGTCCTTTTCATAGGAAAATGCAACATATAGAAATGCATATATATATAAATATATATATATATTATTTATTTTTTTATATATATTTATATATTTATTTATTTATTTTATTAAATTCTTGGCACAGGCAATGAGCCCCTCGCCAGCAACTAAAAACCACAATTTCAAAATTAAATGAAAAATACGTATAGCAAAAAAAACAAATACAAAATACAAAATCCACTAAAACGCATATTTCTTTTGATCGAAAAAATCAAATATAGAGAAAAAATAATTGAAATCCGTCACAAAATGAGCGGAGCGGATGAGCGAGCGGGAACTATATATATATATATAAATGAATGTTTGTATGCATGTCACAAAATGAGCGGAGCGGGTGAGTGAGCGGGAACTATATACATACATAAATTAACGGGAACGGGAAGCCAACTGAGAGCAAAAGATAGAGCGGGAAAGCGACCGAGAACGGGAAAGCAACCGGGAGCGGGAAAACGACCGAGAGCGGAAAAGGGGACGGGAAAGCGGAGAAGGAAACGGGAGCGAGAGAGACAAACATTAGAAAAACCTCTAAAAACTCCGGGCAACGCCGGGTGCCCCCTCTAGTATATATATATATATAAATATATATATATATATCTGTTTCCTATAAAAGAGTATCTTGAACTGTCTGATTAATTTGATTTGATTAATTTTAATTGATTTAAGGCCTAATTCATGTCGGAAACATTAAATTCATGTATTGTCATCCAGAATAAAGCTTTCCTGAAAGTTTTAGAGCTCTAGGTGGTCGAAAAGTGGGAAGGCGACCAGGAGCGTGAGAGCAAGCGGGAGAGGAAACGGGAGCGTGAGAGCAAACGGGAGCGTGAGAGAAAAACGATAGAAAAACCTTTAAAAATGCCCGGGCGACGCCGGGCACACCGCTAGTATATACATAATTTCTGATGTATATATTTCAGGCTTTATTGGAGTATAAGTCAGCACTGCACAAGAGCTTAGAAACAATCATATTTCTTCCTCTTTACATAATCACAAGCAGGAAAGAGTCTCAACTTCTCAAAATCCAGTTAGCTGAGGGATTCCAAGAAGACACTGTTAGTTTTACCATTTGTTGATTTTGGTTTATTTTTTGATACAATTAACATGTAACCTGAACCACTATAGAAATTAGAACCAACTCTAGTAAAGTTAGATTTTCATTAAATCTGGAACGAACAAATATGTTTATAAATGCTAATATAATAATAGATCTATTTAATGTGGATATGTGATGTCATATGCATGCATGAGCTGTCCTTGGTACCACTGTGTGACCTAATGACCTGATGTACTAATCCTTATCTTTGCAATCGTCTTTGTCAGTTGTTCCTTACATGATCAGACATAAAGTTTGGTTTGATAGGTAAACTCCACCTTATGTAACATATGGTAAATGTTTTCACATTTTTATGTCATGAGAAAACTTCTCTACTCCAGTTGTCATGCTATGTCGAGTAAATAAGTGCTTATCTGACATTTGGTTAATATTCTACAATAGGCTATCCATTTTAATTGAATGTTTGTGCTGTAATAGACTAAAACATAGGGTAGTGCTTCTGCATCACTCCCTTATAGCTAGAGCTATTTTATAGTACAACTATCACGAAAAGTTATATTAAGTTCTCTCATTTGTTTTTTCAAGTACTGACATTATTTTTGAAAACCTGTTTTAGTGATGCTGGTGATTATTTGGCAGATTTTTTAATGAATTATAATAATAATTAATAATTAATTGATTGTGTAAAATGCCGTCATTTTTTTTAGTTAACTTAAAGTTTGAATGTGTTTAAAGTTACAGTTTAATAATTTTTATTGTTTTGAAAACTTGGTAAAAATTATTACTTAACTTTTTAATTATATTAATTTTTGAAAATTTGTCTGTCTTCCATAACTCTTTCAGTATCGGAGGTCTCACAAAATAGTATTGCATATTCTTGATGAAAAAGTTCAAATATATTCCGGCAGCATCAAAATTTACGCCATATTCACAGGAATAAGGCTGGTATCATTTATCTTGATTGATTCTAGCATATTTTATGAAATTGAATAAAAAAACTGGTACTTTGTTCACAATTTGTTTAGTTTTATTTTTATCTCTTCAGGTATGTAATGTATTTTTGGCCCTTGACGACGGCCTTGTTCGGGGTCTTGACCTCATTTCTCTTCCTCCTGCTTGTCATTCTGATATCCTGGTTGACATATTTACAATATTTGAAACAAACTCTCGCAGTTCCCAACACAATACCTACCTTCGGATTGGTTGGAACACAACCTCCTGGTTCAGGATTGGTTGGAAAACAACCTCCTGGTTCAGGATTGGTTGGAACACAACCTCCTGGTTCAGGATTGGTTGGAACTCAACCTCCTGGTTCAGGATTGGTTGGAACACAACCTCCTGGTTCAGGATTGGTTGGAACACAACCTCCAGGTCCTGTATTTGTTGGAACACAAGTTGCTTCTTCCGGATTGAGTGGAACAGATGATGGTAGGTGATGTTCTTGTCACATGAATGTTTGTTTTTACAAAACTGCATGTGTTGATACAAATTTATTACATTTTTTAACTTTGTTATTTAGTGCCTCTTCTAATCTGTGCTACTTAATCTTGAAGAGGTCATAATTGCTGTGAATCTGATTACAGCCTGAGTTAATTTTTAGGTGGGAGGTTTCAGTAGTAACTGAGGGTCCAGTTTTAATAATTAATTAGAAATTATTTTTCTATCCCTTGATGAAATGGTTAATAATTTGTCAGCTTTTTTGCTGGTATTTCTAAGCAAGCACTACATAACTGGATGTTTACTTTTAGCATGATCATCGTAACTGTCTGACTTTGAGATGTTTTATATTAGCTTTCTTTGTCTGATGATAATTTGTATATATGCAATTATGCATTTATATATACTTACAATAAAGAAAAACAAATTTAATTAATTTGTTTCATTGATAATTTTATTGGAAAAATTATTATAATTTAGTTGGTAGGTTTAATATAAAAAAAAAATTTTTTAAATGACCACTTATTTTTTCAAATTTGGAATTGAATTTTAATTTTCTAAAAACTTTTAAGATTGCATAAAAAGGTTTCTATATAAAAATTAAATTAAAAAAATTCACAATAATAATATAAATCCAAATGAAAAAATTGGTCCCAATTTTTTGGAAGTTTATCTAGGGAGAAGTGATGATTTGCATCTAGTGAATGGTGAAACATGAAAAACATTATAATCTTGGAAACGAAAAAACTATATAATCAGAAATAAATTAGCATAAAACAAATGTTATTATTGTTTATTTCTGCTTTAGTTTTTGTTAAAAAACTGTCTTACTTACATAACAAGTGAACCATAAAAAACTTCGTTTTTTAATGTCTATGTACCAAGTTTAGATCGATTGGATGACGGGAAATGGGTTTGTGTTTAATCAGTTCGACAGTCAGACAGAGGATATGTGTTAATATAAAATAAAGGATTTAAAAAAACACATAATTCAACATCTATTGTTATGGGTCACCGGTAACCCATAACAATAGATGTTGAATTATGTGTTCTTTTTATTTAAATAAAAGAGTTTTTTTTATAAAAAATAAAGTAGAAATAAACAATAATAACATTTGTTTTATGTTAATCTATCACTGGTTATGAAGTTGTTTTTTGTTTTCAAAATCTATATAAATAAAAATAAGTTGCTAAAAGTGTTGCTAAGTGCTAAACTCGAGAACGGCTGGACCAAATGCTACAAAATTTTGACACAACATTAAGAAGAAGGTTTTCATCTATTTTTTTTAAATCGGATCATTATTTCATTTTTTATCACCATAGAACTATCGGTCTTAAGGGTTAATTAGATTAACTTAACCATAATCAAACATTTGAGAAATATTTAAAAATATTCAAGAATTATATATGCATATACATATATAATTTTTCATATTTTGAGATATGTTTTTAAATCTTAACAGAGGTTAATTTTTATCAAACTAATTCGTATTTCAGAAAATTATTAACCTCTTTATATTATAAACATTTTAAATGAAAAGTTTTGATATATTTTTCAGATGATATCTCCATAAAAGACGACGGGGATGATGATGATTATCTGCTGGCAGATACAGGTGAAACAGGAAGAGGAGATCAGATTAAGAAAAAATTAAATTAAAAATTTTAAACATGTTTTATCTAACTTTTTTGTATTTTTTGTCTTGTAAAATCTTTCATCAAATTTGTTTCAACTTTCTGAAACTGCCTGCTGTAATCAACCTAATAGATCAGTAGAAAGAAAATGCAGAAAATAAAGTTTTGGATCAATATGTTTAATGACAGGCTTTGATATGGCGATGTTTAAAAGCAGGGGCGTGTCATTTGAGCGGGAAAGGGGGAGATTGCCTTCTCCAAGGATTTTCTGGAAAAACCTTTTTTGGAAAAAAATAGTCGACTTCTTCCCAGTCATGAGCTAATTTGGGAAGAAAAGGTGAAGAAGTTTTTGGAAAATATATTGGAAAAGTACCTACGACTACCACCTCCAGGTAATCATCTATTTTGGGGGAAAAGCAGTAGGAGGATAAAATTTAGAAATGGATGGTCCTTTTCAACATTTATATGCTTGTCATGGTTTCGCAGAAATGACGCCCCTGATTTAATTGTAAATAAATCTTTTGAAAGCATGTCTTCAATTAAAGGAGATTTGGCACAGTGGTAACAGCTAGGGATGCGCCGGATAGTTTGATATCCGGTAAAATATAAAGAAAACCTAATTTTAATATATGTGTACGTAGAAGGTAGATCTTTTAGTATAGGATTTTAATTACGGCTCATCGACCTCAGCTCAACCACCACAATCTGTTAGTTAGAGGTGATGCCACTGATGCGTCTCCCATTCAGAAGCTTTCATCGGCAGAGCGTGATATAGAAGTTTACTTTTCTGAGCCATTTATTGCCAGTTCATCAACCTCAGGAATTACTTCTACTGATGATCCGTTGATATGGTGGAAAGTCAATCGCGATCGCTTCCCATTCTTGTCTATGATGGCTAAAATGTTTTTGGCGCCGCCACCAGCAAGTGTTGACAGTGAACGCCTTTTTAGCTGTGCAGGAAAAGTGTTGAGTGTTGAGTGACACGTGTACTCGTTACCGTCTCTTGCCAGAAAAAGCTGAGCAACTAATGATGTTAAAAATAAATTTGTCGCTCTTGAAATACCAATATTAACAAATAAAAACACATTAACAATTAATCAGCTAGGCTAGTTAGCAAATAATTTAAATGATACTTTGTATTTGTTCTTTTTGTAGAATTAGTTGCAACTTGATTAAATCTTTTCATATGATTTGTTATTACTCATTAATTTTAAAGTTAAAACTTTTGAAGTTTTCTAAATTGCACAAGATCGTTTCTCAGCACTTCGACATCGTCACTATTGCACACGGTTTTGCATAATTTAGTTACGTCAGCAAATTTTGATATTTTAGCTGCTATACCTTCATCAAGGTCATTTAGGGGAGACCGGGGCATGTTGAACCAGATGGGTAAATTTTGTTATTTATAGAAATTTTTTTGTCAGAGTTTCATAGTTTGGACTAATAATATAAATAGAAGTAGCTGTGTTGATTTATGATGTTTATGTATGTTAATTATAAAATAATCGCGATATAAGTGATTTTGCCGGTTTCGAGTAATTTTGAGTCGTTGACGTTATTGTTCTTTAAAACACAATTGCAAAGAAGGTGAGTAATTTTACGATACATATTTTTGTTGTGTTTTCATCCAGTAACACAGTACGTGTTTTCTTTCTCGCATCAGTAAAATGTTGATCAGCCTACAGTTAAAATACTAGGACCAATACGATTGGGGCATGTTGAACCATTTTGTTAGGGGCACGTTGAACCAACAATATTTTATCATGGTGATGATTTGACTTGTTATAATTGTTAGATATTTTATTAAATAATTTTATTATAAAGTTTTATCCGTTATTAGATATTTTTATTAGCTGTTTTGTCTGGGTTTTTGTCAGGGTCATTGCATGTTCCAAGGATATCTTGTTATATCAAGGCATGTTCTCACAATAACCATTCTAAAACACACAAGTTGTTACAATAATTACGTAAGCAGCTTTAATGATTTAATCCCTAGCGTTTCGTAACACAAGAACTTATTATTAGTAATATTAAAACCGCTTCTTAATTATAATAATTACGCAACTCTTGTAATAAATTAGATGAACTTAAAAACCTCAAATACAACAAAACCAAAAAATTGCGAAATCCGAATTTTATTGGAGATTTAAAGTAAAAAAGAAGAAAAGTGACACTGACATTCCGACAATTACAAGTGACGATAAAATACCTTGTCATCTCTCAATCAATTTGACTTAGATAACATTTGTACATTTGAAAATGTTTCACTAGAACAATAACTGCTTAGCAACAGCAGTTATAAAATATTGGTTCAACGTGCCCCGTGAACGGGGTAAGTCGAACCACATGACGGGCTTGCTAATATTTTCTTCTAAGGTCAAGGAAAAATCTTAAAATTAAAAATAATTGTTGGTATACGTAATAAACATATTTGTTTATAATAATAACCTATTTCAAGATGTTTTACTGCAATAATAAATGTGTACTGAGTACTACTGAGTAAAGTTATAAAAATTGGTTCAACATGCCCCGCTCTCCCTATATAGACAACAAAAAGAAGCGGTCCAAGCACAGAACCTTGAGGCTCTCCACTGGTTATTTTCATCCATTTCAAGAAACTTCCTCTCACTCCCACTTTTTGTCTTCTATCCAGCAGCCAACAATCTATCCACCTTAACAGATTACCACCTATACCAACTGCTTTCAACTTTGTAGACAACATTTGATGCGGAACCGTGTCGAAGGCCTTGGCAAAATCTAAATATATCACATCCACCGACTGACATGCAGCCATACCTCCATAAACCTCAAAAAAATCCAACAAATTTGACAAACACGATCTTTTCTTTACAAATCCATGCTGACTATCTTTAATTAATTTATATTTCTCCAGATGAATCACAATTTCATTTTTGATCATTTTTTCTATAATTTTGCAAACAATACTGGTAAGGCTAACTGGTCTATAATTGCATGCGTCGCTTCTGTTGTCTTTTTTGAACAGTGGCACCACAACAGCATCCCTCCAGTCCTGCGGGACCTCCCCAGTTTGCAA
Source organism: Erpobdella octoculata (assembly GCA_963978895.1). Taxonomy (NCBI): domain Eukaryota; kingdom Metazoa; phylum Annelida; class Clitellata; order Hirudinida; family Erpobdellidae; genus Erpobdella; species Erpobdella octoculata. The sequence goes on from OZ022239.1 coordinate 14,482,763, forward strand.
TGACCTATTCATCAATTCTGCCAGCATATCTCCGATCTCATTTCTGACCTCAAGCAAGAACTTTGGGCCAGGGCCGTCAAGGCTGGCGGGGATATCGCCTTGGCCCCCCCGTTGGTTTAGGGCCCACCGCGACTAGGATTTAAACATACCGTAAAACATACCGTGTTTGCCCTTGAGGTAGGCTGGAAAGGTAGCCAGCTGAGGGCTTTTGTTGAGTTTGAAACCATTCCCCCTTAAAAATAGTACAAGGCGATATTTTATTTTCACCCTATTATACAACCGTTATTCGTCAACTTAATTTCCTTCTCTTGTCGAGTATATGAAGAGCAAACTTTACCATAATAAAATCCATCAAACTGTAATGTTTTGCATTATCTTCGCATTATCCTCGTGGTCCAGTCTTGGTCTACAAATTGATTTGAACTTTAATTAAGCCAGATATTTTTCCAGTTTAGATTAGATAATTAATTTTTATCTTCTTTCCCTTTGTTCTCCCTCTCACAACTTCGAAATTTGTCAGAAATCTCGACATCTTCGTTTTCTTCACTTCGTATCCGTTTCGATTATTAAACAAAAACTGAATTAAGTAAATTTTTGTTGGAACGACCTCAAACGGTTTTGTTACTTGTTTGGATTTTTTAGTTATTAATTGGATAAGTATGATGGTTAATTTTTTACTGCTTCTCTATGCATAGTTCAACCAGCTTTCTACATTGCTCTCTTTCAGTTCTTGTCAAGTCGTGAGTGACTGAGATTCTCTTGAATTTTTCTACTGCTTTTTGAAGTCTGGACAATGACTCTAGAGCTCTGTTTTTGATTGTAACATTACGGAACTCTATAAGTAACGGTTTTTCATTTTCTTCTTCTTTGTATTTTCCTAATCTGTAGATGTTTTTTATGTCCAATTTTTCATCGCAGGGCACCTCCAAAACATCATTCAAGAGGCTTAACACTATTCTTTTGTCTTCACTTATTCTCTCACCGTGCTCCATGTCTTTTTTTTCAGCCAATCGATGCAAGATAATGTTATTTTTTTTCAGTTTTTTCTCTTCTATATTGCGTTCAATTGATTCCTCTACTTTTTTCACTTTTTCATTTATTGCCTTCAGTTCTTTGTCAACATTTCTTTTAACAACAGTGCTCCACTCTTCAGTTTTTTTCCCTAAAGTAATTTGCATCATTTTTTCTTCTGTCATCTTAATTCTGTTCAACCTCTGTTCCATCTCTTTAATCTGTGATTTATGTTCCTCATAATGCTTGACCTCTTCTTTTTCCACTATTTCAGGGACGTCAATTAGGGGGGGCGATCGCCCCCCCCCCTGAATTTTCAGTGGGCCCCGGCACTAAAGTGGGCCCCGTCACTAAAGTGGGGCTCACGCACTCAAGTGGGCCCCCGCCTTTAAATGGTCTTCCCACGCTTAAGTGGGCCCCTCCTGATTTTCAAGTAGCCCTTTCCAGACTTTTCAGTGGGCCCAACGCACTTAAGGGGGCACTCGGCACTAAAGTGGGCTCCACGCACTTAATTGGGCCCCCGGCACTGAAGTGGGTCCCACGCACTTAAAGGAGTACTCGGCACTTAAGTGGGCCTCACGCACTTAAGTGGGCCCCCGGCACCTAAGTGGGCCCCCGGAACCTAAGTGGGCCCCTCCTGATTTTTAAGTGGTCCTTTCCAGACTATTCAGTGGGCCCCAAGAACTTAGGGGGGTCCCCGGCACTGAAGTGTACCCCACGCACTTAAGGGGGCCTCCGACACTGAAGTGGGCCCATGCACTTAAGGGGTCCTCGGCACTGAAGTGGGTCCCACGCACTTAAGGAGACCCCCAGCATTAAAGTGGACCCCGCCCTTACGTGAGCCTCTGGACTTACGTGGGCCCCGGCACCTTAGTGGACCCCTCCTGACTTTTAAGTGGCCTTTCCCTGACTTTTCAGTGGGTTTTCCTGCACTAAATTGGCCCCCACACTCAAGTGGGTTCCCCGCACTTGAGGGGTCTCCCGCACTTAAGTGGCTCCCACCCCCGTTTTCACGTAAGCCACCACACTTAATTGGGTCTCCCGCTTTTAAGTAGCTCCCTCCCCGCATTTTAATGGGCGCCGGCATTCAAGTGGGCCTTTCTGGACTTTTAACTGGCGTTTCCCTGACTGTTAAGTATCCCTCCCTGATTTTAATTTAGGCTCCTGGTTTTTAAGTGGGCCCATGGTTATTATATGGCCTATATGGGCACTTTTTAGACCGTTACTTTCATAACTCGAAGACATCATTTAGGGAGGACGGGGCTCTCTGACTTTCATGTAAGCCAATAGTTGAAATATATGGGCCCCTGATGGATTTTTGTTCTTTTTGGGTGGTTTTAGTGAGATTTGAGAAGAGAAAAGCAGAATCTTTTGTAATTATATTTATTTGTATGTGGAAAAATGCCGTCTATGTTATAAGGATGGTTAGCGTTATTCATAGCTTAGCCGAGTAGGTTGTCCATAAAAAATAAAAGAGAGATGAGATGCTAAAGAAACTGGGAAGCTAGATTGTCCACATCAAAATGGAGAGGTGTTAAAAAGTTATGAATAGTCCAAAGTGGAACAAGATAGGTCACAGATTTTGTATCCATGTATCGATCGTATTTTGCTTAAGTTGAACGCATGATTTACACAAAATAGTGATCTTCTTGCATGCCTATGATTTCCTTCAATCCGCAATCTGATGATTTCCTTTCTGCAAACCGAATTTGCACACTTGCGAAGCTTAATCCAAATTTGGATATCGAAAAATATGGACATTCTCGTGGTTGAAGTTGAATCCGGCACTGCAAAATCGTACGTTTCTTCACTGCAGAATCTTATTCTTAATTTGGAAGACTTACGTTTTCAATTAGCAAAAATACGAATTGAAGTCGAAAGTTATTGACATTACCGTTCACACCAGATTTTGATAGCAATAGCTTTGTTCATAGTCACAGCAGACAGCTGGTAATGCTTTTATGCTCACTCAGATGCTATGGTATTTAACCCCCCCCCCCCCAGTCATCGGGTTTTTTTGTGGAAACAAAAAGAAAACGAGGGTTTCGAAATTTGTTTAAAAAAGTGGCTTCAACTACCCCCCCTCCCCCCGGTCATCAGGTTTTTTGGAAGCATGAAGCAAAAGATGTTATGCAGGGGGCCGATTTTGTGTTTTGTCCCTGGGCAAAGAAGACCCTAGCTACCCCCCTGAGTGGGCCCCTAAAACATCTTGCCCCCTAAGGTTTTGCTGAAATGACGTCCCTGCACTATTTCCTTATTTCTAAGCAGTTCCTCCAATTTTTCATCCAACATATCAATCCTTTCCTGTTGCTTTTCTATATTCTTCTCCAGCACCGCAGCTCTCTCACAACCTTTGCATATATGTCCGGCAAAACTGTCAACTCCTCCGTACATCTCACATTTCTCACATTTTTTCAGATTTCTGGACATTTTTGAAAAATAAATCACCAAAGCAAAATAATTGAAACACTGAAGTAAATAATTTTTAAATTTAGTACAGAATAAATGAATAAATAATTACGGTTATTAAACAATTGTGAATTAAGAAATAGAATTTGAGAATCACTACTGTAGAATTATGGACAATTATAATGTAACGTATGCACACTTAAAATATAATAAAAAATATAACATAATAAATTGAAGTAAAATGACCAGTAGAATGAAATTATAATTGAAGAGGTAAATTAAATAATTAAATTTTTAAAAATCACGACTGAATTTTGAAAAGAATAATGGCGATTGATATCAAAAGATGGTGTTACTACCACTGATCTCTATAATGTAACCACTGATCTCTATAATGTTATATTATAGATCAGTGGTTACTACGCATATATATTACCACGACAGGGTTGTTTGCAACTCCTGCTGCTAAAGTAGATCCTTCTCCGATGGGAATATGGCTTTCTAATGACAGGCTTTTGGAGAGCTCGTAACATAAGAAATATTGAGAATTGTTCTGTTTTAGTATATGTTTATACATGTATATGTTATAATTAACTAATGCTAAAATACATTAACAATACAAATTGCTTTAGTCACTTTAAGTGAATTGAATTTGTGTCAACAGATAACTTATTAAAACAATTTAAACAAAGTTACTAAATAAAGATGGACAATTGAATAGAATGACAATTTAATAAATATGACAAAATGTTAGTTAGTCAAATGTATATCAAAACATTAATTACTGGCATGTCTCCACATGGCACAGCTTCGTTATGCAATCGAGTGTCACAGCCAAATTTATAAATAAATTTTGCATCAAAATGCCTGCTGCAAATCCTCGAAGTAGAAGTAGAAACAGGTTCCCATAATGGATCTCCATTTAAGATGCGAACTGCCGCTATCCATTTATTCCTTTTAATATTAAACTTTGGAAAGCTAAAATAGCAACGGTAAAACTTATTTTATAATCTATTTTTCATGTAATTTATAAATGTAACAAAACAAAGTGCAATTAATAATAAATGACTACTGCAACTGAACTGGTAGATTACTTGCCGATGGAAAGAACAATCGGAATTAATTTTCCAGGTATTAGTGCAGTTTTTAACACTACAAGAGTTAGGCATTTTATATTTTTATAGAAGATTCGAAAGTGAAAGAACAGAACAGACGAAACAAAAATAGAACTTGAAACGGCGCGAAAGGAACCAAACAACAAAGGAACCAAAAATAGATTAATACAAATAATGAATATTCATAGATCCAAAAGACTCTAAATCGTTTTTTCGGAGGCCATCTTGGAATCTCGCTCAAAACCTGCTCATCTCCGATATATCTATTCTATATATATGTTACTACGTGCTTGAATTGAACGGGATTTGCTGATTGGTTGAGTTGGTTTCTTCTGAGCTTTCTGATTTGCTGAATGCGGTCATGACGTCTGCTTTAGAGCAGAATTATTTTTATCTGAAATTCAACGGAGCGTAAAGTCGTGCAACAAGCACCAGATCTTAGCTAATTAGACATTAAATTATTTAGATTTATGTACAATTGCAAGATGCTATTTTACACAAAAGAAAATCACAGCGAGAATCATGACAGGAAGCAGATATGAAGTATTCAAGCAGTATTTACAGCACTATTGGCAATATTAAGCCAACCGTTGTTAAATCAATTGTTAAATTTTAGATTGTCATGCATCACACTAAAAGTAAGATTGATGTCTCGTTTGTTGTGAGCCGTTCACGAAGAGTAAATCTAAAAAAGCGGATTTTCTGCAAGTGAATTTAGTTTCTTCTACAACTAACGCGATTGCTGAGCACGTACACGGCTGCAAAAAATCAAAAATTCACATTTGTAAAAACTGGATAAGCGACGACGATTGATGGAGCCTTATTTTGTTTGGTTAACAAACTAAAGCAAACATTTTTTATTAGTGGCGCCTAGAGTATAAAAATTTTATTTTTGTTGATTATAATTTATTTAATTTGTTTGAATAATTAAATCTAGCGAAATTTGTTTTAAATGCCATAAAAGTGAAGATTTCAGCGTTGTCTCATCTTAAATAATCCACTGTCTCATCTTAGACATTCTGTTGCCTAAGATGAGACATTTTGGGACCTTTACTAAAAACGCCACTGTGAGCTTTCTGTTCAAGATGTACAAATTTTAATGGTTATATAATACGGCTAAGATACTAAAATACAAGGCTGGTGCAAAACTGTTTGTTAATAAACAGAAATAAGCCCACCAATTGAATAAGTCTGAAAATCGTCTCATCTTAGGCAACTCTCCCCTATACCTATGGTTCATCGACCCAGGGAATTGTTCTTGGGCATGCTTTCTAGTTTTCTTTAAAGTTGATTAATCAAAACTCTTAAATTCGTATAAAAAATATACAATTATTCCACTGTCTTACTTTACTTTGTTCAGTGATCATTTACCTAGGAAATTGTTTTATGCATGTTTTCTAGCTTTCTCTGAAGTTGATAAGTCATAAATCTAAAATTCTTATAAATATACGATTATTCCACTGTCTTACTTTACTTTGTTTAGTGACTTGTGCTTTGACAATTTGAATAGTATATTGATATTGAAATGTCGCGAAGAGTTAAACGTCGAGACATCTTTCAAAGATTGATGACTTAGAAGAGAAAAATTTGGGAGGAACAGAAGTGATCCATTAAAAACTTATACTGATCATGAATTTTACAAACGTTTTAGATTTAGGAGAGCTACACATCGAGAGTTTGCTAAGAGAAGAACTGTCACACTATGCCGGACGAAATAACCCTAAGAATAGCCGCTAATAGCTTTGAGATTTTATGCTTGTGGAACATTTCAAGTAGTTATTAGAGATTCTACAGTTTCTGTTAGACAGCCTACCGTTAGCCGGAAAATTTGAATCTTTATGTGAATTACCTTGACGTTTCACTACATGAATCAATTATAAACACCTTTTATACTATGGCTCGTTTTCCACACGTGACGGGCCTTATTGATTGTACACACGTGATAATACAGAGACCAACTGACAGTGTTGGAAAAAGTACTGTGTTTCAGTACTTAAGTAAAAGTACAAGTAACGCCTCAAAAAGTTACTTAAGTAATTACATTGTCTTTCAAACGCTACTGCCCTAATTAATCAACTGGATAAACATTTTCTTTAAGCTCTCATTTCCAGCAATGATGTTCATGTCATCTGATCGGTTCTGGAGATACTGCATAAAGAACTTCATTGTCAGACACAGTTGACTTTTTGCGATCGAAGAAATTGTCTTCTTCTTCACCATCGGCTACTGAAGAATGAGATAATCCAGACTCACGTGTTTCTTCAAGTTCGACGGAGAATTGTGGAATGCTGAGCACGTAGTTGCTTTAGGTCTTAGGACCTTTATGTTTGCACAGCAAGCATGTGAACCTGAACGTTTTAGCTTCCATCGATTCAAATCTGAACATTTTGACTAAATATGGCCATGGGTGTTCTTTATTAAGTTCATTGTTGTTCCGCCTATCTTCGCCGCCACTGTTCACGTTCGCTCTTTCGGAAGATTCCATAGTAATGTCGAACAATCTATTGTGAACCAAAGCAAGTATGACCGCGAAAATCTTAGTAATCATAGATAATTAATAATACATCGATTTAAACTTTATGTCGTTTTATTAATTTTTTACAGTACTTTGTAACGCTTTGTCCTGGAAAAGTAACGAAGTAAAAGTAAGTCCGAAAATATTACTTCGTTACAAGTAAAAGTACTAAAAATAATCTGTACTCCGTTACAGGCAAAAAGTACGTCTGATGTACTTAAGTAAAGTAACGCGTTACGTTTACTTCGTTACCGAACAACACTGCCAACTGAGCATGAATATGCTTATGTAAATAGATTATCATTCAGTGAATGTTCAATGTGTTTGTGATGACATTGGGAAGTTTATTTATGTAGTTGCAAAATGAACAGGTAGCACTCATTACTCTAAGATTTTAAAAGAATCAGTTTTTGGCGAAAATTTCAAAAACAGAATCTTTTCTGGCTTAATATTAGGAGATTCTGGGCACCCATACAACAACTAGCTACTCACTCCATATCTAAATCCAAACACAATTTGCAAAAAGGAATTCAACATAAAACCTAAAAAAACTCGAGTTTTACATTGTACAAGTTTTTGGAAGATGGAAAAGAAAGTTTCATATTTTACATAGGGAAATCAAGTTGAGTCCAAAAAAACTGCCAAGGTTGTAGGGACTAGTGCTATTTTGTATAATTTAGCTTTGTCAAAGTACAAATTTTTCTCGTTTTACTTTTGACCCTAAGGATGGCTGACATAGCTGAAACGGTCCGTCGGTCTGACAATAAAAGCTTAATGGAAAAGTTTTTGGCTAATTGTAGTCTCGAACAGAGAGTTTTGTGCCGAAAGGTCGAGAATTTGGCGTTTCCCGGGATTTTTAGAGGTTTTTCTAATGTTTGTCTCTCCCGCTCCCGTTTCCTTCTCCACTTTCCCGTTTTCGTCGTGTTCCCGGTCGCTTTTCCGCTCTCGGTCGTTTTCAAGCTCCCGGTCGCTTTCCGGCTCAGAAGTTTTGTTATCGATTTTCTCTCTTGCTCGCGTTTCCTTCCAAGCTTGCTCTCACGATTCCAGTCGCTTTCCGCGTTCCCGGTCGCTTTCCCGTTCCCGGTCGCTTTCCCGTTCCCGGTCGCTTTCCCGTTCCCGCTCACGCTTGCTCTCCCGTTCCGGTCATGCTTGCTCTCCCATTACCGGTCACGGTTACTCTCCCGTTCCCGTTCACGCTCATTTTCTCTTTTACATTCTTTCATAACTTCTGTTAGCCTATAAAACGTAAAATAGATTTGCTAAGACTATATATATATATGAATGTTTGTAGGTTAGTTTGTCTATTATAGAAACGGGAAAGCGACCCGGAACGGACAGCGAGCGGGAACGGAAAAGCAAGCGTGAGCGGGAATGGGAGAGCAAACGTGAGCGGGAACGGGACAGCGACCGGGAACGGGACAGCGACCGGGAACGGGAAAACGACCGGGAGCGGTAAAGCGACCGGGAGCGGGAAAGCGACCGGCAGCGGGAAAGTGACCGGCAGCGGGAAAACGACCGAAAACGGGAAAGCGAACAGGAGTGGGAAAGCAGGTGGGAAAGGAAACGGGAGAGAAAGAGACAAACATTAGAAAAACCTCTAAAAAAACCCGGGCAACGCCGGGTATCTCCGCTAGTACATACATAAATACACACACAGACACACATACATGCACATACACATACATACATACACACATACATACGCACAAACATATATATATAGTTCCCGCTCGCTCACCCGCTCCGCTCCGCTCATTTTGTGACGGATTTCAAAATTTTTTTCACTATATTTGAATCCCCTTGACTCTCAAGGTTGTGTGAAAATTTCATTACGATCGGATGAATGGTGTAGCAATGCATAAAGGACAAATATATATATATATATATATATATATATACAAACATTCATTTTTATATATATAGATATATACTAGCAGTGCCCATAGCGGCTTCGCTCGCATGAAATTAGAGAATTTGAACCGTGCATCCGTCGACAACTTGGCCCAGCCCGTTTCAAAACCAAAATTCCTGGCCCGGCACGGCCCGTCTAATTTGGGCCCGGCCCGTTTTTACAGGCCTTTAAATTCTATATACTTGATGTAAAACTTCGGCCCGTCCCACCTTGACTTCAGGTTTGGCCCGGTCCGTCTGAAGACCCTAAAATCACTAAAATGTCTATATGCTTAAGGAAAAACCTCGGCCCGTACCACCTTAATTTAAGGTTTAGCCTGGCCCGTAAAAAGACCCTAAAATAACGGCTTGGCGCGACCGGTGATAAACTGGACTCAGCTACTTTTAACCGGCACAAAACCTCAAAATACTAAGTTTTACATCTGTAATGTTTGCAGTTGTTGAGTAGCAGTTATTTTAAAATCAAATAACCCTTATTTTGATCCCACATTTGAAGTCATGGAAACCAAAGTTTTAAAAAATGGTGAAACACGTGAGGGAGTCTGTCCTTTATAGAAATCCGAACCACTGGAGCGAGGAGCGATCTTGATGAAATTTGGCAAGGAGGTAGTTCTCATACAGGAAAAGAAAGTTGAGAAGGTTTGGACTCCTTACTTCCAACTCCCGGCTCAGGGGGGGGGGGCAAAAAACCTTTCCATGGCAAAAATGCCTATGTACGAGCATAAAAGGTAACTGCGTAATAAAATTCAAATTTAGTTTACGTAACAACGTTTGAAGGCTTCAAGCAACTTTTAGCAAATCCATTTTACGTTTTATGGACTAAAAAAGCTAGGAAGGAGTGGAAAAGAAAAAAATGAGCGCAAGCGGGAACGGGAGAGGAAGCGTGAGCGGGAACGGAAAAGTGACCCGGAACGGGAAAGCGCCCGGGGACGGGAAAGCGGGGAAAGAGCAAGCGTGGAAGGAAACGGGAGTAAGAGAAAAAAACGATAAAAAAACTTCTGAAAACCCCGAGCAACGCCGGGTAACCATGCTAGTATATTATAAATATAATTTCAACAACTATAATGTTAAAATCTAAACAAGGTTAAAAAACAGCGCTTTATTATACTTAGTTTTCGCGAACTACAAAGAAACAGAAAATCAATTTAATGACTGGTTTAACTTAACGATACTCATTGCGAGACGACGAGCTTAACCAGCCTTCATAAATAGTTAAATACCATATGTAACGACGCGTTTTGTAGCCCAGAGGTTCTCAACCTTTTCAAACTCAAGGACCATTTCAAAATTATGTGCCTCAGTGGCGGACCACCACTGGACAGCCACTCGTAATTAGGGGGTCTGGGGACGAGCCCCAGCCGAAAACGATTTTTTTGCATTGGAGGCTCAATTTATGGTAGCTTTGGGTTGTCCAGGAAGTAAATCGGAGACAAATTCACAAGTATTTTTTTATAGTAAATTTTCAGATTTAAGATAGAAATAAAAACGTAAAAAATAAAAAATTATCTGAGAAATTTAAATTTAATGTGAATTTTTATTGCAGTTTTTTAGCATTTTAGTTTAGTGAATTGTTATTAAGTTTAGTTAAAGTTTTAGGTTTCTAAAATTTTAAATCCACATATTAGCATTGTATCATCCGTGTCCATCATAATTATTACATTTTGTTCTTGTCGTCAATTTAGTGTGATCCCTGAGCCTGCAAATTAGCGCAAAGATTGTCCAATCGAGGAGTGATGCACGATAGACACAAACGCAACTCATTTTCAACATCCAATCGAGAACGATATTTAGTTTTCATCGCTACCATGGCCGAAAATCCACGATACGATGATGCAAATGGTAAAATAACCAGAAAAGCTTTTTCTGATACTTCTGGGAATTCGTGTGATATGTGTATCCAAAATTTTACCAAACTAACGCTTTTGTGCAGCATTTTGCATGTTGAGTCGTTTGTCAGTTCAATGATTTGGTTTAATTCTGTTGTTGATAAAACTGAGTCAATGTCATCGACATCTGCAAGAAATGGATTGGAAATCCATGCGGAATTTTGTACATTCAGATCACAAAAGTAAAAATTAAATTGTTCAATCAATGATTGGATATGTCCTGATATAAGAGAGACCAAATATGGTTTATCGATCTTCCCATTTTGACATTTTAAAATTTAAAGTGTTAGAACTATAATTTTAAACGTTTTCTGTTCCTGAATAGAAGGTTTATTGAAAAATTATTTTAAAAAATAAAAAATACACAATTCTAGATCAAGTTTCGCGGACCACTCAACTGCTCGTCGCGGACCACCAGTGGTCCGCGGACCACAGGTTGAGAACCACTGTTGTAGCCAACCGTTTAGCATTTTTAACGTAACGGCTAGGCTTAACGCCTCGTTATTTAAACGACGGTTGGTGAATACGGTCCCTGACCATGTAACTGCATGTAAAGTGCTAGATGAGTGGTTTGTTTTACAGCGAAAATGGAGCATGGAAGCTATTGCTCCCTGACATTTCTTTTGGCCCCAAAAGGTAGAAATTGAACACCGATAAGGGCCTGAGAAGTGTAAAGTTGTAGCTTCAGAGGCTTTAGTGGCCCTTTCTATGAATAGGCAGGCCTCCTATGACAGTATAAAGTGGGCCTAGTAAGATTTTTATGTTTTAGTGGACCCATATGACAGTAAAGTGGGCCCAGTAAGATTTTTATGTTTTAATGGGCCCCCTATGACGAAGAAACGGGCCAAGTGAGATGTTGGTTTTAGTGGGCCCTGAAGTGATTTTTTTGGAGGAAAAAAGAATTTTTTTTGAAAAACTACCTCCAACTACCCCCCATCGGTCATCAGCTTCTTTAAGGAAAAAATGAAAAGGGTTTTAAAAATGCCCCAAGGGTTTGCTGAAATGACTTCCTTATTACCTTAACTCCCTTATAGACAGTGTGATTGTGTTTATAAGCAGGTATACTGGTTTTTAAGGGGCCACAAAACATTTCATACAGGGCCGCACTGTCACTAAACACGGCACTCGCTAGTCACTAGAAGGCAAGCGGTGCCCATCACTCAACCAGGCATGCATTTTTTTCGGACAAACGAAGCGAACGAAGAGAGGGACAGATATTACCAGGGTCATCTTGAAAATGCATTAAATAAAAGAAGCGTATTAAATTTTTATGAAAATTACTCAAGTAACCCACTCACCCCCTCCCCCAGTCATCGACGTATTTTTGTGGGGAATGAACTCTATTTTAATACCTTGATCCGGGCAGAGTTTAATCTCTGAATTTACAGATAAGTGATCTTTATTGCCTGCGTTTGCTTGCGATTAAACTTTAACAAATTTTAAATTAAATTATAACTTCCTTTAAGAATAAAACGAGACCACCGGACGAAATATAAGAAAAGCGGCTCAACTGAAATCCCGGCCCCGTTTATGTGTGGTCCCGCTAAAGCTATATTTGTCCGTGTTATAAGTACATACCTACTCAAACCGGCATCACCTGTCAATCAAATAATTCTAACCAATCATTAGAATTCTCGGTCTTGCGTGTGGTCTGGCATACCATCATATGCTATCACTCAAGAGCGACCTACCAAGATTCTTGGCTCGTGAGATAGCTGTTGTGTGTGTTTCTGTAGCCTGTGTTACGCGCACCACAGATTTGCTGCCGCAGTCTGCGTGTGTTCCTCTCATTTGAATCTGTGTCACTTCTTTCCCAGGGTGTTCAGGCGGTCGATCTGTTGCAGCGTGGCTCGATTTTTTTTTTTGTATTTAAAGTTTAAAGGACTTAAAATATTCGTTATTTATTAAAAATGTCGAATTCCAGCTATGTTTCCTCAACAGATGATCAGCTGTTCTGTCCTCACATCGTCAATAGCATTGAGAGGCTGTTATACGAGGCTTGTATTTTTATATTAATAGCTTATTTATATATATATATGTAATTAGGTGCGGAATTGATTTTGAAGCTTAAACCTGATAAGGGAACGGAGGCGTTATCAGGGACTGGAGAAGGATGAAGTTAGCCGAAGTTAACAGTGCGCGCATCAGCTTATTTTGGCCTGTCAATGCTTTCTTTAAAGTTTAAAGTGACCGCTTGAATCTGACAACGATAACGTAGCAGACGCTCTTAAACATGATTCAGTCGCTTGTTTGTTTTTCAACAAGTCAAGAATTTCATTTTGATTCTGCTAAGTTATTTTATTTCTGTCACACGAAATAAGCAGCTTATAAAATTTTGAAATTTAAGGAATAAACATCTTGGTGATAGTTGTTGTTAAATTGTCATTTATTTAATGTTCAATTTGCACTTTAATTTCTTAAGGATGAACTTGATGAGATGAACTCTGAACTCGAACGTCGCGTGTTGCCACAAGTTCCCAAGGCTGCTAGCTTGTCGCAGATGTCGTTCTGGTTTGACCACGGCTTAAACTTTGACTCCAACAGTTCAAGAAAAAAGTCTGCCTCTGATCCCTCCTCTTCCCCCCGAACGTTTTCGGCAGGATCTGACAGAAAGCGACCAAACTCTGTCTGCTACACACCCGATGGGATGGAACACGGCCGTAAAGCCATCTGCTGCTCTTTCTGCAAGTGCAATGGTGAACCATTCGCGGTGTACTCCTCACACAGTCTAAAAGATGATGCGGGCAGAGTTGTATGCCCAATTTTGTCGGCTTATAGATGTCCGACTTGCGGAGCTACGGGTCATAAGGCCCACACGATCAGCTATTGCCCTCAAAATGCCAACATGATGACACCGATTACTTACGTTATCAAGTCGGCTCGCTCTGCGGCTGGCAAGAGACTGAGAAAGTGAATGCAGAAAAACAGGGGGAGGGAGGATGGGCCATTTTTACGTTTTTTGTTTTTTTATTTTACGCTAGAGAACCGATGCGCCTTTTTGCATCGATGACTGCTTATTCAATTTTTAGATGGCTTTTTGCTGGAGTACTTTCCAGAGTGGATATTGTAAAGGATCTTGGCGTTACTACTAATTGTTGATAGTTCATTGTTTTGATAAAAAAAATGTAAATTTTTTGTCTCATTTCGGGTCTTTTAAATATACTCCGTTATGATTTGGTGTGCCTTGAGCGGTTCAGTTCCAAACCTGTAAAAGGCTGATTGTGGTTCCTGTGGTGTGGTTTATTATCTGGTAGTTCAATTGATCTGTACGTTGCCATGATTCGTTTTAAGAGGAAGTTTCTTGCACCGACAAGATTTTTCTGAATTCGGCAGTTATACTACTAAAATAATATGCGACGATAACAGCGTTCAACAAAAACTACCATGCGGTAGGTAATGCGCTTGAATGTTGACAAACTCAAAAAATCAGGAAAGAAATTCTAGGATGCGATACAAAGGATGAAGTATTTCGGCACTTTTATTTGCGCGAGTTGCATGGATAGCTGTCAGTAAAATGTCGCTATGTAATATCAAACAGCTGTTTAGCGCGGAGTTCGTGGGTGGTGCAGTCATTAATAAGTCCATGAGGTTTGGAACGCTAGCATTTTTTTAAAGGTGGGCGGAGACTTAATATAACTAAGCTTACACTGTTGGTATACAGTATTGCAGAAAGAAGCAAATCCATCCAGATACACTGGAAAAAGATAGTGAGCCAGGCTTGGGTAGAGGAAAAAGCTGAAATATGGTATATAATTTCTAGTTTCATTTGTATGATACAGATCAATTTCATAGCGGTACCTTTTAGAACGTTTATGGCAGTTTTCGATTGAAATGCATATTTGTGCCACAAGACTAAACAAAGGTACCTGCTCGATAACTGCTGACGAATAAAAAAAAACCATTAGTTCAGAGAAGTACCTGCTGGGGTCCGAACGCCCTTTTCTTCCCCCTTAGACAGCATTCGTTCAAACATCGTTGACTTGTCTGATATGTCATAGGTGATAGAAATAGAAACATAATCCTGTCGCGGATGTGATGTGTGAGCTCATATTCAGTGCAACTTCTAGGATAACACGCGGGATAACACCAAGATTCCAAACCGTCTCAGCCGGGATGATGCTGCAATCTGGGTCAAAACTGCAACAACTCAGAGGACAAGAAACACGGCTACCCTACCTCTGCCTCGACTCGATAAAACCATAGATGAGTGTAAGATGAAGATGGTTCATCTTACGTATTTTCATAATAGTTGTCTATTTTATTTTATTATGTGTGCATTTTTGATTGGATGTGTTGAAACAATAGTCATTTATGTATGTATGTATCTGTGTGTATATGTGTGTATATATATGTATGTATATGCATATATGTATATGTATGTATATATGTATATTTGTGCTCTTGTGACATTGTGTGTGCGTATAATTTTTTGTATCATTAATATATATGTATATATATGTGTGTTTGGAAAACATTATACCAGGCCTACATTCGACCACACCTCGAATATGCAGTTCAAGTTTGGTCTCCTCATCTAAGCCGGGACATTGATACTCTCGAAAAGGTCAAACAAGAATCAAACATTTACCATACTTAGAAAGACTACAGAAGCTTGGAATTACCACGCTTGAAGAACGTAGGGTTAGAGGCGATTTGATCCAACAATACAAAATACTGGCTCATATTGATGAAGTGGATTTTTTTGTATTGCAAAAACATCCCACATGGCAAACTAACAGATCCTATTGTTTGAGAGGTCACAACTGCCTTCTTTTACCACAAAGAATTAAAGGATGTGAAGAGCGAAAACACTTTTTCACAAATCGAGTAGCTTTCAGCTGGAACTCCTTGACGCAGGAAGCAGTGGACGCATGTTCGGTGAATGCCTTCAAAGATCAACTCGCTCTACTTTGATTGCAGTATGACTCGTCAGCACAGAAGGGCCTGATGCAGCACCTCTTCATCAATCATACATGCTATTATAATGACTATTTAATTATTATTGTTTTTTTTTTGTTCTGTCTTATTTGTGATTTTGAATGTATGTATTGATAACTGAATAAACAAACTCAAACTCATATGTATATATATATATAATTGTTATTGGTCTTTTTCCTTTTTGGGGTCTTCAATAAAAAAGTAAGGTGATCTGGGTAGGGAAATTGGAATTATCAAAAGATTTGTCAGAACCGGGCGAACTTCTACAAAGTGAGATAACTCAGTTTAGAGTCAAGTAAAAGATTATATTCAAGGAAGAATAATAAAGTTAAAATAAATTCGAGAAATATTGTGTTATAAATAACTTCGACTTTAACGTTACGAATCGCTAGAAAGCATATTCCTCTACGTTTACATTGGTGACCTCGACGTATTTACGCATTTTCATCCGTAAATATATTTTCTGAAGTTATTTGATCACAAGTGACCGAATTTTTTTTTCTTTTGTGAAAAATGTCTGACACAGAAAAATTCATTGCGATGGGACAGGCTCTGGGCTATTCCGGAGAGGAATTGAAGAATTTTGTCAAAGAATTAAAAGATGAAGAAAGAGTTAGGAGAATAGAGGAGCGGGAAGAAAAAAAGGCTCAGCAGGAGCGTGAAAATAAAATAGCACAACAAGAAAGGGAAGAACGAGAACGTGAGGAAAAAATTACTGAACGTGAATTTCAACTTCTGCGTGAGCGCGACCAACGAGAGCATGAATTGAAGAAGCTGGAATTGGAAGCCCTAACAAAAAAAGAGCCAAAGGCGACGGTAGAGGTAACAAAGATTCCATATCCAAAGTTCTCGGAAGGTGACGACGTGGACGCTTTTCTGCTCCGTTTTGAGGCATTGGCCACGGCAAATGATCACCCAAAAAAGGGTTGGGGAATGCTTCTGGGTTCTCTGCTGAGTGCGAAGACATTGGAAGTGTTTGGCCAAATCAGCGATAGTCAGATGCAGGATTACGGGTCGGTAAAAGAGGCACTCCTTCGTCGTTTTGGGAAGTCGGCAGAAGACTACCGCATAAAGTTTCGAGAGTCAAAGCTTGAACCAGAAGAGACTTGGGAACAGTATCTAGTGCGACTAGATAGTTACCTCAGGCGCTGGGTGGATCTCGCGGGTACAAAAAACTTATTGTTTTTGTTTTTAAAAGAGCAGTTCTTTGGAAAGTGTCCGTCGGGAATGGCTGAATATTTGTTGGAGGAAGAAAGCGGTGACGTCAATGACTTAAGTTGCTGGGTCAACAAGTACAATCAAGCTCACCCAGTCAAAAGCTTGGCAAAAGTCGAAAACATAAGCAGGATTAGCGGAAATCGTAGTCAACCAGACATTGACTCGGGAATGGTTGGACCACGCTGTTACAATTGCAATAAGCTGGGCCATATGGCAAAGGATTGTCATCAAGCTGGACATTTGGCTAGGGACTACAGGCAAGGCACTCAAGCAACTCCAGTCATGTGCCAAACGCGTAGAGAGGCCACCATGACACCACCATGCAAAGACTCTGGAGTAGTGAATGTATGCGCGGCCATGGTGATGGAAGGTAAAATGAATGAGGTCCAATTAAAATGTGGCTGCTTTTCACCGGTAATAGCGGATGGTTGTTTTCACTCAGGAGAAAAGTTTAAATTAACCAGAGGGTTTGTGAACAGAAAACCGGTAAAAGTTTTGAGGGACACTGGCTGTACTGCCATAATGGTAAAGGAATCATTAGTGCACCCGCGTCAGATGACCGGAAAAACGAGACCCTGTGTTTTGATCGACGGCACAGTTCGGGTAGCTCCAACAGCAGTGGTAAAAATCAAAACAGACTGGTTCAGAGGAACCAGAGAGGTGGTGTGCATAAAAAACCTACTTTGCGATCTCGTGCTGGGAAATGTTGAAGGAGTAAGAGGTTTTGATGCAATGGCTGCAGGAAAACGCTTTGGTCGGAAACCACAGAAATCCGCTCCCAACTACGACAGCACACAGAGGAATGATCGGGCAAATTATAGAAAAACGTCGGCTAACTCGGATCTGTATCAAAGCAAGGAAAGAAACACGTCTGCCACTTCAAAGTTGGGAAAACAAGTTGAGGCAAAAGTTCAAGCTTTGAATCCGCCAAAAGAAAGACCAAGGCTCAATCTTCTGCCTAGAGGCCAACATGGAGGCGTGGGGAAAGATGAAAAGTTGAATTCGGTAATCTTCGGAGACGCCCGCCCTGTTGACACAACACGCAGAGAGATAGAGATTGAGAATAGGTTTAAAGTAAACCACATCAAAGGCAAGGAAAACATCGGTGCTGACTTTCTTAGTCGTAAAGAGAGTGATGATGTAATCAGAAACGCTGTCGCGTTCCTTTTTTCGAAGAGGGGGGATATGTAAGATGAAGATGGTTCATCTTACGTATTTTCATAATAGTTGTATATTTTATTTTATTATGTGTGCATTTTTGATTGGATGTGTTGAAACAATAGTCATTTATGTATGTATGTATCTGTGTGTATATGTGTGTATATATATGTATGTATATGTATATATGTATATGTATGTATATATGTATATTTATGCTCTTGTGACATTGTGTGTGCGTATAATTTTTTGTATCATTAATATATATGTATATATATGTGTGTTTGAGTGTATATATACATGAATGGGTATATGTATATGTATATATGTAAATATGTATGTATATATATATGTATATATATATATATAATTGTTATTGGTCTTTTTTCTTTTTGGGGTCTTCAATAAAAAAGTAAGGTGATCTGGGTAGGGAAATTGGAATTATCAAAAGATTTGTCAGAACCGGGCGAACTTCTACAAAGTGAGATAATTCAGTTTAGAGTCAAGTAAAAGATTATATTCAAGGAAGAATAATAAAGTTAAAATAATTTCGAGAAATATTGTGTTATAAATAACTTCGACTTTAACGTTACGAATCGCTAGAAAGCATATTCCTCTACGTTTACAATGAGCTATGTTTTTGATCGTTTGAGTTTCAGTCGCATTGAGGCACACCTTGACTGGATCCCACGCTGATCCTGCTTTTATTGTGGTAAATGCCTACTTGGCTAGTTTTTAATTTTTCATCTTTAGCCATTTTTTAATCCTGTTCTTTATCAGTAGAGTATCTCCTCCGCACAGTCACTCGTTTCCATTCATTCGAAATTAGTAAAATTGTTAAAAAATGTCTTAAGCTAAGAAAAAGATTGGGTAAAAAAAACTCCAGAGACATCTTTAGGGGGCGGCTTGTCCCCCCCCCCACCGCCTCTTTATATCCGCCACTAATCCCCAATGATGGGACAGCGCCTGTGTATACACACTATAGCATTGATATGTTCTATAGCACTGATACATAGTAACTATAATTATAGGCAATCCAATGCACTATAGCGTAGTAGAAAAAGCGCATGGCGTCAGCTATACAATACAATACAATACAAAGTAAAATTTATAACGCGCCCTTATAAAAAAAGAAGCTAAGGTCAGGTTAAGGATCTAATCATAGATATATATGGATCTAATAAATCGAAGCTATGGCTCGTCGTGTAAAAGAATATCTATTTGATTAATTTAAAAATTGCAATTTTTCCTTAAAAGTTCTAAATATTTACGGCACAAAAGTGAGAGATTTTCACATAGATATATATGGATTTT